>CM074085.1:23146914-23306914 GCA_037178815.1 Barbatula barbatula
TACATTCTTCAAAATATCTTCTTTTGTGTTCAACAAAACAATTAAAAAATAATCATTTTTCCTTCTATGGGAGTCAATGGGGGATGAGATCTGTTTGGTTATAAACATTTTTCCAAATATCTTTCTCTGTTTCATCAGAACAAAGACATTTATTCACATCTGGAACAACTGGAAGGAGAGGAAATGACGACATACTTTTCATTTTCCCTTTAATGTATGATGATGATGTTTTCTACATTTAATGTTATTTTTGAACATCTGGTTCAGTATGTCAGACTTTTAGCAATAACTCAACTGGCTTAGTTTGTCAAATTTATTTTAAAGCGCAAAAGCATTACATATTAAGTCCGGTGTTGTTAATCCGTTCCGGTTAGACGTTATTGTAAGAGTTTAAGGGATTCTGACATTTAGTTTTGAGATGATTTATACAGCTAAGATGTTTATCGCTGAATCCCTTTGGACCGTAGATCGATCCAGAGTGAGGAACAGAACAGCTCGGTCTAAACATGTAAATCCGCGTGATAACAAACAGCTGTACCGGGTGACCGATGGGAAAGGCCACAAACACGCTATTTGATTAGGATTTACCTCGGCCAGATGAGATTATTCTGCTTGATCCGTGTCCACCAGCTGTCTGAGTTTTTAAGCACATATAAATCTCAGCCGTATGTTGTTAGTATGACAGCGAGCGTGAGGTCATCGTTGTGCACGTATGATGAAATGACGACAAGAGTTTGAGTTTTGAGTGGCACACTAGTGAACAGATGACCCAGACGACACTATGAGACTCTTATTTTATCTTATTGCATCAAATGCAGATGCTGACAGTGTCTTTACAGATGATTTTATGCTGAATGACTTTTAGTTTAAATTTTTGATCAGCGATTGACCCAAAGCATGATGGGATAGTGATGATCATTTCTCTCTTCCTCTTTTGCATGCGAGGGTCATTCCCGTGGCACATCTCCACCGTCTCTCGTAACGTTTTTATTGCCGTCCCTCAGCCCTGCGGCATGTTGGACCGAGATCAGTGCGGCGTTTGGCGTGTTGTGCTGGCATCACACGTGACGATCTCTGGAGATCTCCAGACAGAGGAGGAGACGGCTGGATGTGTTCGAAAGAGAAACCGTCTCTGTTTTCACAAGAGAAGTGTGTCATCCATACACCAGCTTCTCTTGTCTCCTCTGGGTGTGTTTGTCATGAAGTGAAGTATCGGATAGTCTGCATGAAGGATTTGATCTTTGAAGGAGACTTTTATTAGTGATGTGTAAGTCAAACATCATTAATGGACGTTTTGTTCTGTCTTCACAATTCAGTAGTTCACACGTTTCAAGAAACACGACATAGAATAGTTATTTCAGAACACGCTGGATTTATAATATTTTTCTGAAGTAAATGTGAGTGATGCTTTACTGTGCAGAATTCCTCATCTCCGTGTTTTGCTGACATCAAGAGTTTTTAATGTGCTTTGCAGTTTCTAAGGTGTTGTGAGGCGTTATTAACATTCTGCTTCATGCTTACAATAAATATATGATTGCTTGGATGTTCTGAGGGATTCGGTTGAAATGTTATATGAACAGCAGGAGCCGCTGTGTTTACTGCAAGCTTAGAAAACGTGGAAATGCAGATATTTCTGAAATATTTACATTTATGCATTTGGCAGACGCTTTTATCCAAAGTGACTTACATTGCATTATCCTATACATTTTACATGGGTATCTGCAATCCCCTGAGATCAACACACAACCTTGCATTGTTAATGTGATGCTCTTACCACTGAGATACAGGAAAGCAAGAAAAATCAAGAAATATTCAAAAAAATTTGTTTTTATTTGATTTGGAAATTGCAGTTTAGTGTGGTAGTTATTTGGCATAAAATATATGTTTATTTTACATAAAATATATGTTTATTTTACAAAGGGCAGTTGTCCATATCTAATTAGTCACAACTCCTCTTGTAAAAATAAATCGTGAATGAATCGTATCGTGAGCTGAGTGAATCGTTACATCCCTAGTTGCTATGGTATACTAAAGGTTGCTTTGCAGTCGCTAGGGTATTCTGGGTGCTGCATTAGCATCTGTTTCTATGGGCCGCTATACGGAGGTAGTACGGTGCGGTCTGTGTTGCCAAGTCTGTGGCTTTCGCATGGAATCGGTTTTCTTTGATTTCGTTGCTCAGGTTTGTTTTATCCACAGGACAAGGATTTTGTTTTATAGCTATCAACCGTAAGATGATTTTATATATGAATGTTAAGTTCTGCTATTTAGACTAGGGACATTAGGGCCGTGATGAAGGATTTTGTTTCACAGATCTGGCAACCCTGCCAAGCCATTAACACTCAAGCGCAAACCGAGTGTGTATGATTATGAAAACATATTTGTTGTTGTGTAAACATGATACTTGCTACACTAACACATGACAACGACAAACTTATATCATGTTTTTAGATTTAGTTTTGTGTATTAAATATGTTATTATGGGCCAGATATGAGGTCTTCATGGCTCTTGATGTATGTGTGTTTGTGTTTCAGTCTGTTCGAGCATTACTGTTACTCTCGTGGTGGGATGCGTCACACCTCATACACCTGCATCTGTGGAAGGTAAACGCAGCGCCTTAACTACACAAAAGAAAAGTGCCGAGTCAGATGTTGTTGTGTTAATTACTGAAGTTCTTAATGTTACACAAACACAACACAAGAGTCTTACAGTGCAATAATACAGAGAGAAAATCATTAGTGCAGTTCCACCAGGAGCCCAGCGTACACTCCTGTCCCCTTCAGCATACTCCTCACCATCTCCTTTAAACTAGCATTACACAAATTATCATTCAGATAAAACACAAATGAAATATAAAATCTGTTATTAATGTGTTAAATTTCCACAGTGGGAATAACTCTTCAGTCCTGCACTACGGACACGCTGGGGCTCCGAATGATAAAACCATTCAGGATGGAGACATGTGGTGAGTTAGTATTGTACTGTGGTTCACATGTTTTGAACATTTACACGTGTGTGCGTGCATGTGCACAAACTCAAGAAACTCCTCCTCCTGAATTAGCAGTGACGCACTGACCCCTGGTGGCCGTGAAGTAGAGTTTCAACACTGAAGAATAATGTAATACACTTTCTTTGTGTTTGTTTGACAGTCTGTTTGATATGGGTGGAGAATATTACTGCTACTCCTCTGACATCACCTGCTCATTCCCAGCCAACGGAAAGTTCACAGCTGACCAGAGAGCCGTTTATGAAGCTGTGCTGAAATCCTCCAGAGCGGTCATGACCGCCATCAAACCAGGTCATTATTGAACAGCTTCTTTTGATCTGCTTGTTCAGTGTCAGATTTTAGATTATAGAGATACGTTTGTATGTCCTCATGTAACCCACTACATGGTGGAAGAATTATTTGGTGTCATTTTCTTATAAATAAAAAAGAATAGCCTTGTGAAGATTTGTATCACATTGATTTTAACGTTTTGCAAGTTTTGCGCCAGACAACTTATGATTGCCAATAAATAAAAATTCTTCCTTATATTGTCTGTGACGATTAATTCATGAATGAAATGACGAAATCAATCAATAAGATGACCTCTTGTCATCGGTCAGGTGCGAAGTGGACAGAAATGCATCGTCTGGCTGACCGTGTTCATCTGGAGGAGCTTGTTAAGATCGGTATTCTGCGTGGCGATGTGGACGAGATGATGAAGGTTCATCTGGGCGCTGTGTTCATGCCTCATGGTCTGGGTCACCTGCTGGGCATCGACGTTCATGATGTGGGAGGATACCCAGAGGTCAGTTCTGATAGTTTGATATATAAAGAGAGAGAGAGGTTCATTCGAGAAATGTTCAGGATTATATTGTGATGGTCATCAGGGCACTGAGCGTATCGATGAGCCGGGTCTGAAGAGTCTCCGTATGGGTCGTGTGGTGAAGGAGCGTATGGTCCTGACGGTGGAGCCGGGGATCTATTTCATCAATCATCTGCTGGATAAAGCCCTGAACTCATCTCAACAGTGTAACTTCATCAACAACGCCGTCCTGGCTCGATTCCGCGGCTTCGGAGGGGTCAGAACACTTCTGTATTATTATGACGACAAAATAACTGTGATGTCAGAGTCTCCAGATCATTTCTTTAGATTTGATAAAAAATAAAACTTCATTCATCAAACTACTTTCACATGTCTGATGAAACAGACTTGTTGTGATGAATTTTAAACGTTTAAACTATAGATTTAACAATTCCATCATTAGTTCAACATTTTATTTCCTCAACACCATATACGTTCATTTGTCGATATATTAATCATGTGTGTGTGTGTGTGTGTGTGTGTGTGTGTGTGTGTGTGTGTAGGTGCGTATTGAGGATGACATCGCCGTGACAGCTGATGGTGTGGAGCTGCTCACCTGTGTTCCTCGAAGCGTAGAAGAAATCGAGGCCTTCATGGCGGAGGGGACATCCAAACCCTTCAGTCCAGTCTAAATCAGTCCAGAAATTCTGAAAAGGATATGATGATGATGACACTCCTTTTCTGTGTCATGTCTTCATCACAGTTAATGAATATCTTTGATATATCATAAAGGGAAATCATTCACTCGTGATCGACTGCCGATGCTTTGCTGACAGTGAGATTCACTCAATATATGCTGCCTGAGCCAATATTTCAATATCACAAGTATAACAACAAAGTATTACAGGATCATTAATGCATGAATGTAGCACATTTTGACATTTACTCTTGCAACTCCCTATGATTTACTCTCATGCTCATAATGACTTAAACTTAGTTAAGTTGACCTGTAAGAACATGTTTATAGTATTTACTGCAGTTTGTATTTTTAATAAACATCTGATTTTTCTAGCATCTTAAAACTGTGTTGACTCTGGGTGATGTTTTGCTGTCCAGACATGTCTTTTGTCTTGACGGGTATACTGGAAAATATTATATAACAAGTTTCTCCTGAGATTACCTTGCATGTGCATGCACGTAGTTGCACTGTTCCAATCATTTTTGGCGAGGCTTATCTCAGTGTGTTCACTTTCCATCAGTGGATCTGTATATTCAACTGTGTCCTACAACACAGAGATCAGATATTGCATCAACCACACAATGTTATACATTGCTATTGCATTTTAATAGTAAATATCCTGCAGTGTGATGGTGTGAACACCTCAGACCCTCCAAATGAGAAAGATTGAGAGCTATATGCTGAGAGAGAGGACGTCATTTGTTCTGTGAATTTCAGTGGTTTATTCTAGCCTTTAGCATGTTTGTACATGCACACAGAAATGGTGATGCATCAAGACACTCGCATAGTTTTTTCAGCATTCATGTACATTTGTTTTAAAAGCCACTTCACTTTTTTTATTTAACTACATCCAGTCTATCTGCTTTGAAAAAGGCTCCTTATGCTCGATATTTCCAAGGTCCTTTTGAGCCACTTCTGGCAGACAGGTGAGCACATATGGAAAGCTCTTAAGTTCCTGCAGCTTGTCCAGAGACCAGGACAAAAGTCTGCAGGGACTTCAGGCACGAACTTGTGCAAATTGCCGTCCTCCCAAGAGCAAACAGATCTCTGCAAAGACATAAATGGAGAAAAAGTATTCAATATATAAAGGCTACAAACTTAACTACAAGCAAAGTACTTCATTACACTTTTATAGAGTTCATCTCCATCAAAAGGTAAAAAACAACAAGTATACGCCAAACATACTTCGACCTATCTGTCAGTAAGTCAACATAAAAAAGTAGACCGGAGGTATATACAGTAGTGGCAGAATGAATAACCTTAACATGTCTTCTGCTCTTTATTCATGAGTAATGAGTTTCATTTATGAACCGTGTTTAGGATATATTCAATTCATACGGAAGTACTCCAAACTGAGATAAATGTGACGTGAGGTTAACAAATTCTGACCTACGTTGCCAAGGTCATGTCGGTCTGAAGTGTATATATTTTCTATGTTTGTTTGAGTGTTTATGTTTGATGCGATTTCTTGAGACGATTTGTTTTGGAAGGATGTGAATTATCCTTTTTTTCTTTTTCCTTGTTTATTAAATAAACGGTTTACGGAAGGAGAACTTTTCAATTTGTGAATTTATTGTCTATTGTATGTGACAGGTGGTGTGTGATGCTGTCCTGGGTTTATTTATATTTTGTCTGGCGCCCGAACAATTAAGCTTTAACATTAAATCTAATATAATTTAGTATTCTTTGGTTGTGGATGAAAAGAGCCACGGCGCCATTACCCCAGTTGGAAGCCCGCCTATAACGTTAATGTCATTCTGGGCAGTAGATACACAGTAGAATTGTTTTACTCGCAAAGGAAAAGTTTTTCAGTCGTTTTCCAAGTTATGTCTTTCACACATACTAGCATGTCATTCATTTGATAACCCCTTCCCTTATTTCAGACCACAGGGATTGGTCTCTTCCTGTCAAAAGTAGGAAGTTCTTGGTAAAAATGAAGCTATTATGCGAGTCTCTATAAAGTTCTGGCTGCAGGAGACGACGACTCAAACTGAATCAAAGCGCACGTTTCTCATACACCACCTCCAAAGTCATTTCACATGAGAGCTCCTTTTGGAAGAACCTGGCCTCCTCGAGGACCCGTCCAACCTCGATGAAGTACATCCTGATTGATGATGATGTCGCCTGCCTGGAAGAGTTCACAGTCCAGCTTCATGAGAACGGCCTCAATCAGTGTGACATTGGCACCAGCAAACATCCATCCCTTCATCAGGTTTGAGCACATGAATCCCAAGTCATGAATATGCTAGTTTACTCCTACACATAGACAAAATACATTTTAAGAAGATTTACACATTTATTACACGGCTCTCTGGAACATTTCATTTTGATCGGTCAGTAAAAACATTTGTGATTACAATCTCTATCATGAAAACAAGAAGCAACTCAATGTGATATAACTTCACACATCAGTTCACATTTTAAGATAATCACACTTGACTTGTTTCTCAACATTGACAAACCTTTAATGAATCTCGCAGGAGGCCGAGGGAGGTCTTTTTCTGCTGCCACTCGTAACCTGCAATGACACGCTCGCGCAAAGTCTTGGGCAGATGCTCGAAGTTGTTCAGCTACAGATGTAACATATTAAATATGGTTTTATTTTATCTGACGTACCTTTACTTCATTTCCTAAAAATGAGCGCATATATGCAAGCATCACTTCATTTCTGTTTTTCCAATGCATAAATGTTTGAAGTGTGACGTACGTGTCGGAGGTTCAGAAGATCCTTATGGCGTCCAGGTAGAATGCTAGAAATAAAGAAGAGGAATACTTCTCTCCAATTGAGGCATTCTGCGTAAAATGACAAAAAAAGAAATGCATCACAAATTAAAATAGGCGGCGTAAAAATCTGTTTAAAATCGAACATTATAGACATCAAAGTTTAGTTTAGACTGGTGCAGTTACGTTCTACATTGCTTTGAGGTCTCCGTAAACACAAGTGTATCAAGAAGCTCTTTGGTATCTTGATTCAACAATGTTCAGATTGTATTGGAAAATAAGAAATATAAGAAAATAAGAATGAAAAAATCATTTTTGCAGTCATCAATTAAAAGTGGATTATATGTAAAAATGTTGGATTGGCAATATTAAGGATGAGAGGACTTCTGTAAAGGTTTAGTTTTAATTCAGGTTCTCTAAAGAGAAAATGTATTGTTTGTCTCCCAGAATGCTGTGTTACAGTTTCCTATCTCATCCTCTTCATTGATGAATCCTATTCGGAAGTTTATTAAAATGTCAAAAAAGAGGATGTCTAGTTCAACACAATAGGCCTATAACTTAATATCTGCTGCTCCGCACGACCCTCAGTTTCTGGTTGTAGAAACTACGGCAACACGTGAATTCAGAAGTGCTTATTATACAGCATCTGTCGTTCTGTTATTATGGATCACGATGACTCTTTGGCGAGTAAAGGAAACACAAACAAGCGTAAACATAGTTTACTTTTCAAACGACGACTGTATGAATGTTTAAAACATGTTAAACTGTGTAGCATTACGCTAACAAATCAATTGACAAAGTCCAATAACAGTCGCGGGCTAACGTAGCTTTACATTCCACGTGTCTTTCAAGCTAATTCATATCGGTGACATCAAATAAAATCCGTGAACATGATGGGTGATCTCCATACGCCTCTGGATGGTGAAAACCACATGTCCCATAATTCCATGACGTCATTTAGCTTCGCCTTTTGTTGTTGTTTCGAAAGTGCACCAAGTATCGGTCCAAATTTACATATTGTTGCTTTAACGCAATTTGTGAAAGGAAGAGTTTTGTTCAGTGCAGTAGATGAAATGATTTCCAGGTGTGAGAGAAGGAAAAGTCTGATCAGATTCTTCAGCAGGACAGTGTGATAAACTTCATAAAAGATGTTCAAACTGTATCCAAAGACATTTTGAAGGACAATAGAGGCTCTTGCTTTCTAAGGTCAATGTTTGCCACCTCTTAGAAGTTAAAAATATGATACTCGAGTAATGAAATTGTGGATGTATGGATGTAATGTTTAAGTTAATAATGTTGATGTAATGAAAATGATTGGTGTCTTTTTTTAGACAGGAATAAATATGAATGTTCCTTTATGCAATCATGTTTGATTAAATCCATATATTTCAATCAATAAACAAGAGTTTGATTCAATCTATATCTATTTGATTTGAGAAAACAACATATTATTGCTTCAATAAGAATTTTAGTTTACTGACTTCAACAAATACATATTTTAATAATATTTCTAAAATAGTTTTTATAGAAAGAAAATATTATTTAGGGCAAGTTATTTATTATAAAAACATAGATGTTAATCCTTACCCAAACATTTGTTTCAATTAAACCCTTTTATTCAGGGTAAGATTGCAAATATCATATTAAATAGATAAAGAGATATATTCCAGAGATTTTCTTTGTTATTTTGTTTATAAATATTTGGGGAGAAGAAAAATTATTTAGTTCAAGAAGAAAGATTTGAGCCACTTCTGTTTGTTTGTGAATGAAACATGTAAGATAATAGAATTAACAACATATTCAAGAGAAATCGGTTTAGGGTTTTTGTATTAAAAATTATACTTTGAGGACAAACTTTAAGACACTTTTACAGTCCATTTCTTGCATCTTCGCCCTTATGAACAATATCTTCTGGTACACGTCACGATCCTTGCGGCTTCTCCCTTTGATCTATTCATGCATCCATTCATAGTTGCCTGTTGGGTCACTGTGCACAAACATTAAAGTTCAAGTTTTTTAATGAAGTGTTTATTGCTTTTGCAAGAGATATGACTAAAGTTAATAATAATAAATAATAAAGTAAATCCATACTGCCATACATAAAAAGTTTTATGTGACAGTAGATGTCGCTGTTTCTCCACCGTAGTTTCCATTTAAACGTCATCATGAATTTCATCCACTCAACTTAAACCTTACAGACACATTATACGTTTAAATATGCTTTATTTTAGTGACCAATAATAGTTCTGGAAAATTATAAATATATAAATAATTTAGCATAATTAGAAATAACAAGATTATGTGATTACAATAATCACTTTTGTGATGTTCTTCTGGTTTCTACTTGTTTAAGTAATAATGATCTTAGTGAATGTTAATGGAGAAACTAAAGCACGTGTGTTAACTCCACGTTATGATGAGGTTCAATCTGTGAGTTTTGGGCAAATTTCCCAAGATTGTGTCAGTGATCATGGATAGTGCTGTGAGGTGTGTCTGGCCTCCTGTGAGGGATGCAAGGATGCTGTAAGCCGTTGTTATGACAACAAGGTACCAGCTGGTCAATCTGCATGCAAATGGCAGCACATGGCTTAATCTTGCGCCGGTAAAACAGGACCTGGTCACCATGACAACGCAACCATTTACCTTCTTCCAGTAATCTCGTGATGCGGGGTGATGTGTTATGATAACCCTCATTTAGTTTGGTTTAGTCATACCACAGTACAATGATGCTCCTGGTGACTAATCCCATAGTATCCCGCGCTCACCTGCACTGATGATAATATTCATATTGTGTGGAACACAAAAGAAGATCTTTTAAAGTGATTTTGTGTCCATACAATGAAATTTAAGATATTTTATACATTATTGTAAACATCAAACATTCAAAATGTTTTCTTTGGAAGAAAGAAACTAATACAGGTCTGAAATGACATGAGAGTGAGTAAATGATGACAGAATGTTTGGGTGAACGGCTGCTAATGTGATTAAAGTTGTATGTGCTGTCAGTGTCTGTGTGTCCGTGTGTGTGTGTGTGTGTGTCCTCTTACTGAAGGTGTGTAGAACTTCAAACTCCGTGGACTTGACAATCACGACATCTCGGTGTGTTTGCAAATGTGCGTGCGCGCGCATGTGTTTTGATTGGAGGAGGTGAATATCAAACGACACCTTCAGCAGAGACTCAAGGTCGCAGTGACGACACGTTTGACAGGGAAGCAGACCGTAAGTGTGTGTGTGCGTGTGTGTGCGTGTGTTTGTGTAGGGTCACACAATCAGAGTTTGATATGTGAATGTGTGTATATTATCAGAACAGGACAGACAGTGAGTTGAACTGTCAGGTGATGATCACTTTTATTTCAGGACTTTTATTTAGCCCAGACCCCCCCCCCCATGTCTGTAGATGAGGAGTTAAAACTCACCGCTGTGATGATGTTTCCATGCAGATCCTCACCATCAGCTGAAGAAGCTGCTCAGAGACGTTTCACATCATTAAACCAAACTGAGAAAGAGAAACAAACACATAAACATGAGGAAGATATCATCTGCACAATACATGCATGTGTGTTTGATCTCTTTTAATGACGCCGTTTATTTCATTACATCATTCTCACTCTCAATCTCTCTCTCTCTCTCTCTCTCTCTCTCTCTGTCTCTCTCTCTCTCTCTCTCTCTCTCTCTCTCTCTCTCTCTCTCTCTCTCTCTCTCTCTCTCTCTCTCTCTCTCTCTCTCTCTCTCTCTCTCTCTCTCTCTCTCTCTCTCTCTCTCTCTCTCTCTCTCTCTCTCTCTCTCTCTCTCTCTCTCTCTCTCTCTCTCTCTCTCTCTCTCTCTCTCTCTCTCTCTCTCTCTCTCTCTCTCTCTCTCTCTCTCTCTCTCTCTCTCTCTCTCTCTCTCTCTCTCTCTCTCTCTCTCTCTCTCTCTCTCTCTCTCTCTCTCTCTCTCTCTCTCTCTCTCTCTCTCTCTCTCTCTCTCTCTCTCTCTCTCTCTCTCTCTCTCTCTCTCTCTCTCTCTCTCTCTCTCTCTCTCTCTCTCTCTCTCTCTCTCTCTCTCTCTCTCTCTCTCTCTCTCTCTCTCTCTCTCTCTCTCTCTCTCTCTCTCTCTCTCTCTCTCTCTCTCTCTCTCTCTCTCTCTCTCTCTCTCTCTCTCTCTCTCTCTCTCTCTCTCTCTCTCTCTCTCTCTCTCTCTCTCTCTCTCTCTCTCTCTCTCTCTCTCTCTCTCTCTCTCTCTCTCTCTCTCTCTCTCTCTCTCTCTCTCTCTCTCTCTCTCTCTCTCTCTCTCTCTCTCTCTCTCTCTCTCTCTCTCTCTCTCTCTCTCTCTCTCTCTCTCTCTCTCTCTCTCTCTCTCTCTCTCTCTCTCTCTCTCTCTCTCTCTCTCTCTCTCTCTCTCTCTCTCTCTCTCTCTCTCTCTCTCTCTCTCTCTCTCTCTCTCTCTCTCTCTCTCTCTCTCTCTCTCTCTCTCTCTCTCTCTCTCTCTCTCTCTCTCTCTCTCTCTCTCTCTCTCTCTCTCTCTCTCTCTCTCTCTCTCTCTCTCTCTCTCTCTCTCTCTCTCTCTCTCTCTCTCTCTCTCTCTCTCTCTCTCTCTCTCTCTCTCTCTCTCTCTCTCTCTCTCTCTCTCTCTCTCTCTCTCTCTCTCTCTCTCTCTCTCTCTCTCTCTCTCTCTCTCTCTCTCTCTCTCTCTCTCTCTCTCTCTCTCTCTCTCTCTCTCTCTCTCTCTCTCTCTCTCTCTCTCTCTCTCTCTCTCTCTCTCTCTCTCTCTCTCTCTCTCTCTCTCTCTCTCTCTCTCTCTCTCTCTCTCTCTCTCTCTCTCTCTCTTTTATGGTTCTTCTAAAGGTTATTGAATACGTGACGTATGAGACTAACAACTCCAGCGTAGATTGTAATATTAATTTTGTTTTCTCAATTTTTTTAATTCGAGTTCTTTTAATATTACACTATACCGAGAGAGACTTTATTTTTGGATAAACCACTTCTGTTGTCCCAGGTGAAATAAAAACTCGACACAATTCGACACAGACGTCAGAGATGTTTTTTGAGGGTCAGAGGTCAGAGTTTATAATCCAGAGAAATGGGCTAAGAGCCCCTCAACCTGCTGTTATCTGATGTCTTTGACCCACAGACTGTCATAACGCTCATGACGGCTGTAATAGCACACGACTGGGTTTTTGGCAGGCAGACAGACAGCTGTCAGCTCTCGAATCTCTTTCATACTGAGCAATTAAAAAGGAAAGAAACATTCTAAGCGGGGAGTTTACAGAGATGTCAAAAAGCATTATTAACACAGAGCGGGACTTCATCTTTCTTCAGATTCTGTACAACATTACTGTGAGACTCATGTGAGGCTTTAACATCCAAAGCCAAATCTGATGGAGTATGTAGAGCAGATCTCTAGTGGCTTCACCTCGGAGACACCACCATCTGCCATACAAAACCAAACAAACAGTCCTTTAAAATAATGTCAAATATGAAAACAATAACTTACATATTTTCTTCTTTTATTTCTGTTTAATGAATGATGAAATAAGCGACACTAGACAGCAGATGTGTGATGGTTCGGCCCAAAATCTGATTCTTCTATAATGGAGTTCAACATTCAAATGTGTAATGCTGAACTACAGAAATAATATTTTATAAATAACAGATGTACAGTTGTTCATCCCTGATATATTTAACACAATTTTACAATAGCACATGCTATTTCAATGTTAGTTTTAGCCAAACACTATTAATACAATTAATATCAAACGATTAAATATCACTCTTTGCATTACAAAAATAAAGATTTTTAAAGAAATTCTTTAAATCGAAATATTTTAGTTCTTGTTATTGTGTCTGACTTGTTCCGGATGTATTTCTGGTTCTCTGCATGGTCCAAATCCGTCGTGATCCCCTGAAATGTCATTACAAAAACACTTTAATTCATGTAAATGTGCAGCTTTTATTCCGCACACACGCGACCAAGAGTCTCTGGGCTGGTCCTGGTTAGAGAAATAAAAAGGGAATCAGGAATATAAAAGTGCAGAAGAGCGACGGTCCGGCTCACAGAGTGAGACACAGGGATTAATTACTTTAGTGTTTGACCCGGAGCGGATTATCCCAGCGCCCGACCAGCCATCAGTCCAAAAGCACACAGATATTAAGAGGCTAGTTTAGGACACGTGACCCCAGAGATTTTGGGTTAGCAGCCTCAGAAAATGAGTCTCTTATAAATCACAACATCATAACCTCTGGAGATAAACAGACACACAATTCTTCATTTTTTAAATTTTTTAATAATAATATCCAGTTTGAGTGCTGATCGTCCATCCGGTGTTTTGATCCACAGCATCTGTCCTGAATCAAACATCTACAGTACAGCCGTCTCCAAAACACCATCACCTCTTTACATCACACTTATTGCTGTTCTCCATACATCGTAGATTAAATACAAGAAAACCTAAAACACTTACTGATTGATCCTTCAAACCCCATCTCTCAGTTCTTGTCTTCTCTAGAACAGAAGCGTTTTCAGTATGTTGATCAAATATTAATATGAACACGATGCTTTCCAGTGAAATAAGCAGAGAAATCAGAGACGTAATGAATATCACAAAGTATGTCAGAAACACCCGAATGATGTGATTATTGTGTTATAATGAACAAAAACACACAGTGAAGTGAGACAATACCAGTGATCTGAGCCCTCATTACAATCACAAACAAACAAAATAACTTCATCATCTTCCTCTCTAAAGAAAAACTTGATCACTTCAGTGTTGACTGTAATCGGGGAGGCACTGAGAACTGTGTGAATCTCGCTACATGTGTTTAAAGTGTCTGTTCTCACAAACAGTGATAGAAAGAGACGTGAGAGATGCTGATTTAAGACCACACGGGCTACAGATTTACACAGATTTGTCTTTTTTGCAGCAGTGTGCTTTAGTGCATCCAAACCTGATTCTTGATTCAAGCAGCTTTATGTTGCGATAGAGTTTTGATGATTGAGGGCGAGATCAGAGATGAAAGTTCACCCTCATGGCCGTCCAAACGTGTTCTCATGTAAAAAGAGAATTTATGAAGAACATTCACACTTCGTACTGTATATGGCTCTCCCACACACACACACACACACACACACATCTCCACAACTACACACAAACACATCTCCACAACACACATACACACACACACACACACACACACCTCCACAACCACACACACACACACCTCCACAACCACACACACACACACGCCCTCACACACACACACCCACAACCACACACACACACACACACACACCTCCACAACCACACACACACACACACACAACACACACACACACACACATCTCACACACACACACACACACACACACACACACACACACACACACACACACACACACACACACACACACACACACACACACACACACACACACACCACACACACACACACACACCTCCACACACACACACACACACACACACACACACACACACACACACACACACACACACACACACACACACACACACACACACACACCTCCACACACACACACACACACACACCTCCACAACCACACACACACACACACACACACACACACCACACACACACACACACACACACACACACACACACACACACACACACACACACACACACACACACACACACACACACACACACACACACACACACACACACACACACACACACACACACACACACACACACACACCACCACACACACACACACACACACACACACACACACACACACACACACACACACACACACACACACACACACACACACACACACACACACACACACACCCTCTCACACACACCCACACAACCACACACACACATTTCTTGTCTCGTATGACTCATGTGCAATAAACCAAATCAAACATTTTCAAAAAAGTCTTGTGTCAGTTTGATTGGTCACTTCAGCTCACAGTCACACATCTGAATGAATCTGTACACATGAATGAGAGACCGTGATGATGTGGATCACAGCGTCTGCAAGTGTGAAATCTAATCCTCAGTCACTGGCTTTTATTTCATTATCGTCTGCACATGACGACGGCGAACACAGATGAGAGATTGGGTCTGGAAATGGAGAACGTTCCCAGCTGGAACCATGAAGTGTGCCGAAAACTGCCAAAAGACTGAAGTGCTTCCAGGTGGATGGTGGCCAGAGTTGATTTCTCAGCGGGCCTGTAAACGTGTGTCTGAATCACACACATGAAACCAAAAACAAGAACAGAGAATAACGTGCGTGTGGCCTTTGTCATAAGAGACACAAACGCTTTTCCACTGTGTTTTTTGAAAACCTACACATACAGATGACTTTTCTTTTCAGTCCCCCAAAAACTAAACGTAAATCCACGGCAAAAACAAGTCATTTTTCCGTTTCGAGTTTAAATAAGTGTCATGGATCTGAGTCTGTGAGGTTGAGATGTCACGGTCAACATTATTCCCGTTATCAGATATTATCTGCGACCGTGTCCAGATCATCACATTCTCTAATTTGTCAAGATCCGTCCATTATCCACAGGATGTTTCATCATGAAACACGGCTCGCACTGAAACCCTTCAAACGTCCACAGTCAATACTTCACCCCTCCACAGGAGCTCCCGAAACAATCATGACACGCACAACACAACAAACGTGTCCTCATCACGTCGAGCGGCCCGCGGGGGTCCCCGCTGTCAGTCAACACACATCACCTCCACAATACATCAGTGTCGCCGCACATTTGTGCTTCCCGTCTCACTTTTCTCTGCCTGTCTGGCTCACGTCTCAAAAGTTGAAGAGTTTCACAACTTCTGAACTCTCCTCAGGTCAGACGCTCACAGGTGCTTCTGCTTCCACACACACGCGAGCGCTTATAATTCACGTCAGAGGAACAAACATCACCACCATCCTTCAGAGAGAAACACTGCTCCAGAGTTTATATTCATCACTTCTGGACTGTCAGATCCGACTAAAGGTACATCAGGATCTTGAAACAACATGTGAAAGAGATGTTGAGGTGGTCGCCATGACAACGTCGGATGCTTGACTTCACACAAACCCCTTTAACTCTCTTCCAACAGGAAAACATACTATAGTATACTTAAATATGTACTATAGCGAGGTTGATAAACAGTACTGTATCGAGGAATCTCACTACAGTTTACTAAAGTAAATACTACAGCAAACAACAGGTTTTGTTCTTGTTTAATAATCAGTGGGGTTTGCTGGTCATCATCATTAATGTTATTGCTCACAGGGGTTTGTTTGCTCATTTTTCAGCAGACATGAATCAGATCATGTGACTGAGAGGTGTGATGTCACTTGTCTAAGTGATCAGACTGGTGATTTTCTCCCGCCGCAGGATAAAACGGACTAAAAATATTTCAACCGAGGGACATATCTTGACATACAGAGACCGGAGGCTCTTGTGAGCCATACAAACCACACAGCAACGCTCCCATAACGTTGTCCTATATAAAGCTGGAGAGAAATCCACGAGGCCAAACTCTTCATGTAGAATCATGATGGATCAGACATTGAAGAGCATCAGTCTGATGTGAAATCAGACGCTGTGACCGAATCATGTGATCTCACGCTGGTCTCAGGTGTTTGCATGAGACTGATGAGATGATCTTCTGTCCATCAATGTCATCGTTTTTAAGCTACATTCACTCAACTTCTGTCATACAGAACAAACACACGAGCAGCTCTTTGACTGACGGCAACTAAACTGTTGATTTGTGTGTCTTCAAACAACACAAACATTCATTATGATTACAGAAACACACACGTGCACAAAACAAAGACACGCACAAATGCACACAACACACACAAAATCACACACACACACAAGCGCACACAGGCACAAACAAACACTCACAAACAAACAAACACAATCCCATGCACACAAACACACAATCACACACACAAGCGCACACACACACAGAAACAAACATACAATCACACACACGTACAAACAAACACAATCGCACGCACCCAAACACACACTCACAATCACACGCATGCACGCACACCCACACACAATCACACACATGCGCACACACACTGCAGTGGTGAAATGTCATTGATGTTTAACACACATCACATCACATGAGCGAGTCAGATTGAAGTGATTTGTGTTTTTGTGTTTTTGTGATTCATGTTTGTGATTTTGTGTTCTGTCACTCAGTGCTCACACATCTCAACATCATTCAACCCAAAAAACTCAACACAACATGGACTGAACATCTTTTTGGTTTTTCTATCGTCTCACCATTGGAAAGTTTGTACCATAAATCTCCCTTCAAACACAACCTCTAACTCTCCAGATCACCAATCTATGATCTGTGTAAAGTGATTAAAAACATCTCAAACACACAAAAATGGGTTTGTACACGCAGGACTGAGAGTGCATAGATCCCTGCAGAGCAGTCTTTATGCTCTGGCATTGCTAGACAATAACCAAATGTCCTTTAGATTTTAATATATGTAACACTTCACACCCTCCTATGGACCGAATAACATATCTTTAAATATATAACTCCATATATATGACAAATATAATCATGAGTAAAATACAAACAAAAACAAAAGATAAAAACAAATCTAAAGCTCACGGCAGTAATATTGAGAATTGATTCAAACACAGTGTTGATATACAGAGACAAAGAAATAAACCACACAAGGAGAGAGACGGCGTCAGGTCGGACAGGAGGGTGTGATTCAACCTCACAAATTTGAGGGAAGTTTGGATCGAGTCGCGTCGGACGGGTGGGCGTCAGCCCCCCGCGGGTGAGAAAGTGCCGGTGACGTCCCTACAGATCCTGAAGAAGTCACGTGACCCGACACAGAGCTACAGGGTTTGGCTGTTGGGGATGAATACGGGGAAAGGCAGTACGCGGGTGAGGAGCGTCCCGTGGCCTGCGTCCCCTCTGAAGACTGATGGGAACTGGACAGTATATTTAAATCCTCGTAAAAGCGCCTCAGAGGAGAGTCCGGCCCCAGAGCGTGATGACCCGGGAGCTGACCCGGACACGAGGTCTGGGGTAACAGAAGAGACGTGTGAGATCCGTCAGCGCTGGATGCGTCGCTGTACTGGAAAGTCCTCCCTGTTACCGGACTCTGAAGGGTCGGGCTGGGGGTGAGAGGGGTGTAACAGGGCGAGCCGTTCGCTGAACCGTACTGAGCCAGAGATGCCAGGGCTGACCTCTCTGAAGACACGTGAGGAAGATAACTGGATTGTATGTTGGATAATGCAGACAGAGTTTGGGAAGACAGAGTATTATCGTGGGTCTGGATGGAAGAAGGGGATCCGGGTGGAGGCGTGTGGAAGAGGGTGGTGGTTTTTCCTGCGCCGGTGAATGGTTTCTGTGGGGACTGTCGGTATAACAGCTGGATCGGGGTATGACCGAAGCGACCGGTGGAACGAGGACTGTTATCCACCGAGATCCCAGAACATCCCGTCGCTGTGACTCCTCCTGTCGGTGATTTCTGAAGTCCTGATGGAGTGGGTTGTGAATGAAGCTGCGCGCCGCCGTACGTCGGAGACGACGAAAAGCTCCCGAATGGAACTGAAGAGGCGGGTGGAGAGGTGCTATCCCACACCTGCTGACTGCTCGACGTCGTGCCACCTGACAGGTTCTGCGTCCGGAGGGAAGAGATAACGGGACTATGGATCCCCACCCGAGGCTTTGAGGGAGAGCTGGACGGAGAGTCTCCGGTGTCTCCTGACTGAAAGCTCTTCAGGTGTCCACTGAGCTCTTTTCTCTCAGCAGTGGGTCTGAAGAGTCCGGTGGGAAGGTGCGGGTGGTGTGTCAGCGCGATGGCAACAGACGTGGTGGCGGCGGCGGCCTGCAGAGGGGCTTGAATCAGTGGAGCCCAGATGACCGGTGTGGATGGGGCGGGAGGAGACGGGCTGTGGGCCATGTCTCGGTCATGTTGAACGATCTGCTGGATGATTTCATTCTCCTTATAGTTCAGAACACCTGAAGTCAAGTCCTGCTGGACCTTGTGCTGGAGAACAGAGTTCTTCTTACCTGATGACACAAAACACAATGTAATGTGACACGATGCATCATTTAATGTTCACATATTCAGTCATCCTGATTTCACTGCTTTAAATCCCCCAGATGCTCTTTTGTGCTGTTGTTTTTACAAATAACAAAAATGGGCAATTCCCAATACACAAATGTATGTGACATAAAACCCTCAGAGAACGCATCTCTTACCAATATTCTGAACCGTTGGTTTCGGTTTTACTAAACCCTTGTTCGAACTTCTGAAAAATATCGGTCTACGCACAAGAATGCATTATGAATGTGACAGAAATCAGGCGTATAGCGTCAGCTCTGGCAGGTCACGTGAGTCAAGCTCGCATTAGCTGATCCTCATCTTCCTATAGAAATATGATGCATTCAGCTAACAGCAACCATCGCGTTGCACATGAGCAAATTACCCTCCTCAATCCCCAGTCCCACTTCAAATTTTCAATTCTTGTTTGATAGTTTTTCCTTTTCACAGTCTCAATTACTTTACATCATGTGTTATACTTAAATATCTTCAAGAACTAATGACATCTGCTTGTTCTGTTCTGTTTACGTGCAATGCATTGTGGGATACTGTAGAGTTTCTGATGAAATCATTTGTTATTCAGATATTTTATGTATAGATAAAGTTCAAGAGAAGCAGGACTATACCAATGCGATCCAGTCGATCGACAGCGACGGTCTCAAACGCTCTCCTCATCATGGGATATTCCTCCAGGACTTCATTGAAGTGATCCACAGACAGAGAATACAGACGACAGTATGTATCTGCCCGGACGCTTGCCGTGCGTCTGCCGCGGGTTAACAGACAGATCTCTGGAGACGACAGACACATCAACAGTTTCTCACTAATAGTCTCATTCTGATCATTGTGTTCTCTAATAACTCTCATAAAGCAAAAATGTATCTTCCTATAAATGAAGGTTAATCATTTTATAAATGACATTAAAAGGCAAATAACCAAGAAAACAACATTTGAAATAAATTTAGACCTTTGAATTAGAACATTTAACAATTCAGAATTAAAATGTCTTTCAAGTACTTTTTTATTTCATTCTTTCCTAAATAGTATTTGAAAAGAGCGACAGGAATCAATTTCAAATGAATGTGAATCAAATAAAATCCCTTGATTTACTGTATTGAAGAAAGCCAGACTGTAATGATATCACCATGAGCTTCACACGTTTCTGAGCTGTGAAAGAGTCTATTTCTCCAATGTTCACTCGACCCCGCTGTGATTTTGCTATAACACTCAGATGAGCTGATGGTGATGATGTGGTCCGGAGGCGAGGATGTGTGTGTGATGTCACAGTGACCTCTGCTCAGTGTTTCCATTTCATCTGTGTTCTGCTGTTACTCATCAAAATAAAACATCAGACCGAGATATAATCTGATAAAACACAGCAGTGTGTGCTGCTGGATTATGTTATCTGTGTCATCTCTGTCATGAACACACAAACACGATCTGAGCTGATGGAGGATTTAAAATGATGTTTTTTCTCCTGCAGACGCTTTGTGCTGAAATCTCAAGTGAAGAGATTCTCTCGGGGTTTCCCTGATTTCAGAATGAACTGTTGTGCGTTTGTGTGTGTGTGCATTTCTCTGTGTGTGTGTGTGTGTGTGTGTGTGTGTTGTTTTTTGACGTGTGCTCTTTTGTACCTCCAAAGTACGAGCCGTCTGACAGTTTGGTCTCTTTGTTTCCCCGGGTAAGAACGCTGACCACGCCGTGCTGGATGAAGTACATCTTCTTGCCGATGGTTCCCTCTCGTATGATGTAATCTTTAGGCTGGAAGACCTCGAAGTGAAGTTTGGTGAGCATCGACGTCACAAAGTTAGGATCGGCGTTGGCGAACAGCGGCATGGACGCCACCAACTTTCTGCAGTTAAAGTTTATGATCTCCTGTGAATTACAAACATCTTTAGATAAATGCTTATACTGTATATGACATCACCTGTCCTGACCAATCAGTGCAGAGCATCACAATAGACAACAATGAGGATTATGGTCTGTGTAACGGTCTTTAAATCATATCACAATGAAATATCTGAGGTCATAAAATAATTATTTCATAAAAACAATATCATCCCTCGTCCTCTAGGATGAAGGTGTGTGTCTTTACCTCTCTTAAAGGTTCATTGAGTTCTCCCAGAATGCTCTCTTCATCAAACATCTTGCCCTGGTATCTGTGCTCATAATAATCATGAATCCTCTGTCTCATGTCAGCGGGCAGTTTATGGAAGGACATGTACTGCTCCACCTGTTTATACTGCACACAAACACACAACAGCATATACACATTCTATCAGTCATGTTTCAATATTTGATCAAACCGAATGTGACGAGGAAAAACTCCCACACTGGAATTAAAATGCAAAGAAATCATATTGATCATCTTTTATTTCATCATTTCTATAGTGCATGACATCATCCGGTCCACACCGACGCTGTGCACATAAATACCATCTGTCAGTTACGGTAAATTCACAAATCAATTCACATTCTCTCAAAATAAATAAAAAGAACTCTCTCACACGCACACACACACGCACGCACACACACACACACACACCACGCACGCACGCACACACACGCACGCACACACATTTTCACTCACGCACACACACGCACACACACACATTGTCACGCACACACACGCACAAATTTTCACTCACGCACACACACACGCACGCACGCACGCACACACACACACGCACACACACACACATTTTCACGCACACACACGCACAAATTTTCACTCACGCACACACACGCACGCACGCACACACACGCACACACACACATTTTCACGCACACACACACATTTTCACGCACACACACGCACAAATTTTCACTCACGCACACACACGCACGCACGCACACACACACGCACACACACACGCACACACACACACACACACGCACACACACACATTTTCACGCACACACACGCACAAATTTTCACTCACGCACACACACGCACGCACGCACACACACACGCACACACACACACAGTGTCGAGTTCGTCCTGATGTGGCCAGAGCCTCTTTCTCTCTAGCACTAGATGCAAATGTTCAATCCAACTAAAAATGAATAATTTATATCCCAGAAGGGATGTCAACCACTTAATTATCTTTTCAAAACATTTATTTTGCCTTCTGCTCTCTCTCTCTCTCTCTCTCTCTCTCTCTCCACACGAGGGGTTTAGCCAAATCCAGGGCTAACCGTGACCCTTGAACATTTTTTCAAGAGCAAAAATACTGCAGATTTCGCCTTTGAGAAGACCAGAAACACACCAAATTGTTTCTTATGACAACTTTGTTTTTCATGTGAAATGAAAGTTAAATAAAAGTTAAATAAATGTGCCTAATAAAATGCCCAAAGAGTGCTTATCCAGCTTCCCTGCGACGCCTGTGTGATGTCAGTCAACAAGCGTGTTTGTTTTACAAATACAATTTTACATTTTGCTGAAGGATGGCCGATATCTTTATAATTGTCTGCACGGGTATCTCTCATGTACTGTACTGTATAAGTGTATTACTATGTATAATATTTTTGGCTTTACAGCTTATAAATTCTCATCCTGCTGAATGCATCAAAAAGACATATGATTTGATCCGGTATGATTTGTTTCTTTACAAACAGGCCGAGCTTCATAAAGCCAGCAGCCTCCAGCGGTCTCCATGGTTACAGCAGGTTCCCGTGTGAACGGGATGAAGGGGAATTGATGAATTTGCATGACAGGCTGTGACTGCTCTCTATAGAGTCCACCGCACATGAACACACACGCTTGATGCTTCTTTCTTCAAAGATCCGGCTTCTTATTCATTCCCCTCATAATATCCGTCCATTATTTACTTTAATTCAATCCAAAAACATTACAAACTGGATTTGATGTTATGTACAAAAAGTATTTAAATCCACATTTACAGTAAAAACACAAGACAGATGCATCTTCAGAGGTCACACAGCACTTAAATAAAATCTTAGTGACTCACAAACTGAAAAATAACCAAGTGCACAACACATCTTTACATTCTCACTTGTGACAAAAAACGTCTTTCGTAAATCTATCTGTTATGGTAACTGTAAAAAACTGATGGTCAATCACGCCAGTCTAAGAACCACAGTCTACTTCCTGCTGTTACAGGAAGTTAGAATTCACTCTAAAAAATTAAGATTGTGATGCAGCAGTGTGGCGAGGTGTCGATGGACATCAGATCCGTGGATTAGATTCAGATTTTAAAGTTTTCATTGATCAATCCTCATGAGATGTGAATGATTGTCAAGTGTTAATGAAAGATGTGGAGCGATGAGACGGGCAGGAACGGCAGCACATTTCTTGTTGGCACATTTGAGACTTCGTGTCTAAACATGCGGCTGATGTACACACAACCGAGACTCATTCATCAACACAAACACTCTCTTCTGTCACTCAACCTCACACTCTCCTCCGGCCCGGACCACATGTGACATCACCATATTTAATATAAATAATGTGTTTCAATCTGAGAAACTCAAATGGAAATAGTTGCACACTAGCTGCTGCAATGACGAGGACATTTCGTGCAAAAACAAATACTAATTACATAAACCGTCAATATAAAAATATGAAATACAGCTTCAATGTAATTAAAATACAGTAAACAGTATTTTATATCAAAAGGGCAACTAGGCTGTAGATTAGGTAGGATGAACTGTTATTTCTATGTCATTTGTGTTGATTTCATCACTGTTCTCTGTTATATGGCTTCAGTGTCATTTGAAGGTGAGGCGTCTTTGATTTAGGATGATGATGTATGAAATGTCAGGGCAAAACATCTATGAGCGTTTTACGGTTCATGACATGTAAGGGATAATCGCCGACAAAGTGATCAGGACCCGACATTAAGCGGAGGGTCTTGTGTCTCACTGAAGGGGATTATTTGGCGATAACATGCGGCTGCTTGAACATTATCCCACTTATTACACGGCTACTTGCCACATGAGAAAAAAACTGGACATGAAATGTGAATTTGAAATATTTTGTTAGCTCATTCCTTCCATGAGGAAAAGCCGTTTACTTTCGATCTTAGGGTAAGAAACGACGTTCAAACATCACGAAACAGGCAAATTGGTTTAATCATTTGTAAATATAATGTCATATATGTTATTAAAATACATATTTAAAATAAACTTTGTGTCATATTAAACTGCCCCGCTCAAAATGATTTGCAGCATCCGGGTTAAAGGGTGTCATGAGATCCGAGCGGATGTTATTTGAAAATAACAACCCGTGGGCGACTGGCCAATCAGAATCAAGCATTCTAATGAGCCGTGTAATAAGAGAGGTGATCTAATTCATTCTCATTAACATGAGCAATTAAAAACATGTCAGATTGGTCTATAACATCAATCCTCCTGAAGCCCATTACCCCGACACATCTCAACAACACGCCTGTGACCGCTAGTCTGTGTGCATCCACTCTCAGTCTGGATAAAATGAACAAACCCGGACGACAAGACTGCAGGTTATGAAGATCACAACACAGCCACTTCCTCTTTATATCAGTTATCTCATGTAAAAGCAGAGCTGGCCGGTTTTATTAATGATTAGATAATGTGCATAATTCAGCTGAGGATTACAGAATATCATAAACATTGAATATTGCGGAAAATTAAGATAATTATAATTCAATCATTACTGAGTCAACGCTGATACATTTCAGAAATGTCTATGAGAAAAAGAATGAATAATTTTCTAGTAAGTACGTTTTTTTTTTCTCTTTTTTTCTCTCTCTCTCTCTCTCTCTGTGTGTCTCTCTCTCTCTCTCTCTCTCTCTCTCTCTCTCTCTCTCTCTCTCTCTCTCTCTCTCTCTGTCTCTCTCTCTCTTTGTCTCTCTCTCTGTCTCTCTCTCTCTCTCTCTCTCTCTCTCTCTCTCTCTCTCTCTCTCTCTCTCTCTCTCTCTCTCTCTCTCTCTCTCTCTCTCTCTCTCTCTCTCTCTCTCTCTCTCTCTCTCTCTCTCTCTCTCTCTCTCTCTCTCTCTCTCTCTCTCTCTCTCTCTCTCTCTCTCTCTCTCTCTCTCTCTCTCTCTCTCTCTCTCTCTCTCTCTCTCTCTCTCTCTCTCTCTGTGTGTGTGTCTCTCTCTCTGTCTCTCTCTCTCTGTCTCTCTCTCTCTCTGTGTGTGTCTCTCTCTCTCTGTCTCTCTCTCTCTCTCTTTCTCTCTCTATGAAGCTTATATTAGCCGGAGCTGACAGACGCGTCTTCAGTACAATAGAAGATCCATTCAAGGCAGATTACAGCTGGTCATTCTCATGATAATTTAACAGCCTCTTTTCATCTTTTGCAAATATCCTCTTCCTCTTCTCTCTCTATGATCATATATATATAAATATGTGCGTGTCAAATGTTCATTTAATCCTCATTTCTAGATGTATTTGTGGTAATGTCATAAAGTCATCAACAGCAATGTGAAAGACTGACAGTGTGACCTCTTGTCCTCAATACATCTAGAAATATGACTGTTGTGTTCTTTTCATCTGATTCTCCAGTTTTCATTTTCTGCACATAAATGCAAATAGAAATAATATTGTTAGCCGTGATGATCATTTGACCTAAACATATTCCTAGACATAATGGAAAAAATTGTAAATAATGTTGAAATGGTCCCTACATTTTTCGGCGGCTGTGTTTTTGTGTGTATGTGTCCTTGTTTTTATATCTTGGTAGGGACCTAAACCTAAATACAGTTTGTACAGTATCATTATGCCTATGGACCGTCCCCACGGAGATAATAAGTCAGACGTGTGTGTTGTCACATGGCTGTTTGTGTGTATGTGATGTTTCCATCAGGTTAGTTCTCTTCACTTCAGCGGTTTCACATCGATGTAGAGAAACCTACAGGCTACTGTCTGAAAGAATAACTGCACAGCCAGGTGTGTGTGTCTGTGCGCATCTATCAAACACACACACAGTTGAAGTCCTCTATAGGTCTGTCTTCTCTATCCGTCCTCTGACAGAGAAACGCCAGAAGCTCACATTATAAACCACAACGAACTCTCTCCTCTACATTCATCTGAGTTTACGGTGTTAACATCTCCTCTACACGACGGCTGGCACGCACCGAATCGTGAGATCCGTTGCCATGGGAGCAGGTTGCCATGGGACGGCCGGCACATTAACGGATGTCCGCTCGACCCGGAGCTCAGAGGCCACGTCCGCCGGGAGACCAAATGGTTATTTAACCCACTTGACAGCCTCATACCTGAAGAATCAGGCCGGCGTTCGTACAGACCATTCATTAGAGAGAACGAGTCTGGTGAACGTCTGGAAAGCCATCTGAGAGTATTAAAGAGGAGCGGAGGATGCCTGTTTAACTTAAATTGAATGTCCGAACTAATACTGCAGCGTTCTGAACTGTTTTCCCGAAAGGTCACAGGGGTCAAACACACGTCTCGCTGAGACGCCCTCGAGCGTGAGACACAACCCTGTCTGCTCCACTGAGCCTGAATGAGTCTGAATGTGAAATGTCTGTTTGAGATGAAGCCATGGAAATCATGGAATCACATCAGTACAACACATGAACGTCTCAAATAACGGCTCATCTGCACCTCTCAATCCATCATCCCTCGCTCTCTCTCTCTCTTTTACCCCTCCATACATGTTCTCCATCTCTAACACTCACTTTGTCTCTGAGCAGATGGTGTGTTGTGTGGCGTGTTGCCCGTGCTGAGGTGGGCTTTAGGAGAGAGCCTGAGGTCTGCCCATGGAGGGGAATTGAGGGTCCGTGGATCTGGCAACGTGTGCTGCCCGCTGACCACTAACACATCTGATGATGCCGGACTGAACAAAAAACTACAAAACTACAAACTTACATGTAAAGGAAACGTGCATGTGTACAAAAGTAACTGCCACAATGGTACAGTGTTGTGAATGGTTGCCAGGAGGTTGCAATACAGTTGATAAGACACTGAGTGGTTGTTAGGATGCTGTCATGCGGTTGCTAGGGTGTACTGGGAGTGTCGCTTACCGGAGTAATGTCACACTTCTCGAGCATCAACTACATTACATTACACTTAAATGTAACATAAGAAAAAATCATTTGCCAACACAATTTTACAGATATTTAGCCGTGTCCTAGAAAACGACACAAAACACCTCTGCAGGCACACCAATGACCCCCCGAGCCTTGATCAGAACACATCACAATCCCATAATGCACCTCTGAGCCGTTGGTGTCATGACCTCATTACATTTAGCATCTGTCACTCACCTTCTCCTGATACTGTCTGCGTGAGGAGTCCAGAGACTGGATCAGAGCCGTGGCGTGACCCACAAACATGGCGTAGCACGTCGCGCCCACTATCATGCTGAGGATGGTGAGCCACACGTCCGTCATGCCCACGGGCGGATACATCCCATAACCGATACACAACATGTGACTCATGGCTTTAAAGAGGGCGTACGAGTACTGCTGACCCCACGTGTCATTCTGAAAGAGAGAGAGATCATGATTTTGACATCATCTGTCACTCCCTGCGAGTTTCATCGATCGTGTGGAAAGACACGAGTGACCTGTCAAATACAGTATATTTCTGATGAATCATTTCTAGTAACGATTTACAATAAGGTCACATTGTGCTTTTTTGCAATGATTTGAATGCAAAAAAAAGCAAAAGAGAAAATTATCATAAAATGGTTCAACAGTCATTGTCTTCTGTGAAGCACTTCAGACTCGGTGACTTTAAAACAATAATTTGTTAAAAAATACAGGTATATAGTCAAGTTCTTTTTACAAAGCAGCTGTACAAGAAAACATATCGACTATAAGCAAAACATATAAGATTATGCAAGTCAAAACACAGGTCAAATATCAGACACACTATAAATTCCTATATGCAGTGTATGTAGTAGATAAGTTTATTTAAATTCACCATTTATTGTATTTCAGAATATATGGAATATCATTAAAAGGCTAAAATACATCAAGATGTAATTCTTTCAGCCGTGCGTGTATAAAAGCAAGTTGAAACGCATGTAAAGACCTCATGAATATGAATGTGGCGTGAGCTCTGGTGCTGGAAAACACAGCGGCACGAAATGAAAATACGACCGAATGGAGCCGGAAATGAAACGGTGAAAAGTGGGTCAGCTGTTTAGAAAGATGTGAACATTCGTTGTCTCTAAAATAGGGAATAAATTGCCCTTGTCCTGCGGATGTGTGTGGAAGCCCGTGAGGAATCAATATTGGCTCTGTCTGAGGCGACGTCCAGATTGCTTTCGGACACATTTCTGCCGGGACTCAGCCATGAGAAAGAGAGAGAGAGATTACGGCTTCCCAAAAAAAGAAAAGGGAGCGATCAGAGCGTTTATAACGGCAGGCCATCGCTGGAGAAACTGAGGTTTACATGTAAAGCACCAGCGCGGGGTGGGAAAAGACACGTGCCCTGTTTGACTGTAATACATTAAAGTGATGATTCACCCAAAGATGAAAATGATTTTATCAGTTGTTTATCTTCTCACACTAAACAGGATGAATCTGAGCATCTGTTCTGTGATAATCGGACAGAAAGTGTGTGTCTGATCATGTCTGAATCTGATCTCAGGCTCTATGTTACACATCATCAATTATCCCTCGGCATCCACAAACCTGCTGATAAATCACACACAACCTCTCTCTCTCTCTCTCTCTCTCTTTCCTAAAGCAAAGTAAATCTCACAGACATCAGGAATGAGACCGTTGGCTCTGGACTCTGGGGACTCAGTGGCTGCACATCCTCTTGACTAAAAATGGACAGAATTCGAAGCCAAGTTCACTGGAAACTGTCAATAACAGAGCGAAATAAAATTAAATCTGTTGAAAAACCCGATATGGAATACTTCATACAACGTCTAGGGTCAGTATGATCACAACATGTGTGTATGGGTTCAGAAATTTCTTATCACAGCATCTTTTTTGTGCTGGAAAATCAATGCAATAAAACTGACTTTCTGACGTAGTATTTTTGTCTTGTTTTTCTGTAAAAATGGCAAAAGATGATTGAATCAAGATGTGTTTTCTTGATGTGTCTTGTTTTAAGAGAAAATATATGTAATTTCAGTGATTTGTGCTTAAAACAAGCAAAGAAATCTGCCAGTGTAGTAAGAAAAAAAGACAAATGTAAACCTCAATTCAAGATAATTTTTCTTACCCCATTGGCAGATTTCTTTGCTTATTTAAGCACAAATTCACTGAAATTTCATATATTTTGTCTAAAAACAAGACAGGTCATTTTGCCCAATGCATCTTGATTCAATAATGTTTTGCCATTTGTACTGGAAAACAAGTCAGAAAGTCATTTTTTGCAGTGATCTCTGAGTTATTTTTCCTTTGCATGTGTAGCAGTGTGACGTAGGGCCCTGGTGGCTTATTGGCCAGTGTCGTGTAGATCTGTGAGCCAATCAGGGAACTAGTCAGTGTTTAAAAGACTGTTGTGTTGTGGTACCTGGGACGCGTCATCTACTGGGACTGCCCCTCTTGCAGGAAACACGGTTGAGAATGAGTGGTGGGTGTTTGGCTGCATTTTCGTTATAGCCACCTTTTAAAAGTACATAACTGATATGATCGTATTTGTTGAAACTGAATAGGTGTATCCGATCGATGTTCGGCTGGTGTGCGTAACAGTTACAGGTGGGTTTTTGGTGATTCGGGAAAACCTGTACCACTAACAGGGCGACTGATTGTTTGCGTTTGTTTAGTTGGTATTCGTATGCGCCTAGGACCTCCCAGGATGAGTGATTCTTTTTCTTATCTTTCTTTGGTTTCTTTTGTTAGTTGATTTCTATAGATTGTTGTGATCTGAAGTTATCTTGTATTGGTGTGGAGACGCTGGCCGTGGGTGACGGTTCCTTAGATTTACGTGAAATGTTGCCGTGGTTTACGAGTGGTGTGTACTGAGTGAGGTGTGAAGAACTAGCAGCCCCTGCTGGCGTTCTCTTCCCAGACTGATCTTGTCATCTAATACTTTTGTTTCCTTTTTTGTTAATTATTTTGGGACCTGGAGTAAATGTTTTTGTGTGTTCCTTGTAATAAATTATATTTTTTTATTTAAATTCTCTTTATTGGTTTCTTGCTCACTCCATTACAACAACAAACCTGTGTGTTTCTTACTGTTTTCCCGGCATGTGCCGGGTGGTGTAGTCGAGCAATTTATTCATAAATCTCTTGTGGTAGCTTAGCGAGACCCTTGCTAAAAGCTCTCCTTGCCACACATGGAACCTTAAATGAAAATCCTGTTTCTTCTGGGACACGCTGTATATTGACTATCTCATGTCACATCTGTACATACAATATACCGCCTATTGTCGTTTAGTCAAATGTGTTTTGTCTCTCACGTATTTGTTTTATCCGTTTTGTTATGTTTTTCGTTTTTGCTCCTTCTGATTCTGATCATGCGGTCGCGTGTAAGAATGACACTGGTGATCAGATGATGTGCGAACGCTCACCACCATCTTGTTCTTGGAGACCCAGCAGTCAGCAGGGAAGTCCTGCAGCATCGGCACCAGAAACTGAAGACATCCGTCCCAATGACACAACAACAGCATCATTCCAATCAGATTGACGATTCGCACCATTGCGCTGGCCAGATCATAGGTCATGTGAAAAATCTGAAACAAGAGGGACAGGAAAATCACTCTCTCACACTCCTTCGTTTTAATTCAGTGAATCAACTGAAAATACACTGACTGTACTGTGGAAGTATTGATCATTATTAGTTCATGTTCATTTATCAAGTTTGCTTATCTGAAGCTAAATAGTAATCTGTGTGTACAAGTATTCTCTTTTCTGAATCACTTACAGACAATTTAAATGATTAAAAACTATAATCCGACTCCTTTCTCCGAGTGATGGGCGACTGATGATGCTGATGGTTAAGTGTTCTCTTGGGACTCTCGCGTGAGCAGGTGAGTGTTAATGGCTTTTACAATGTAAAGCTACTTATGGTGAGTGAAGTCATGGCACACGTGTGCTTATTAAAACACTTAACAACAGCTTTTAACAGCTTATGTGACAGAGATCCACGACTGTTATAAGACCTATAAATCACAGTCTCTCTCATCTAAAACAACTGATTTATGATGAATGTGTATGTGATGTCTTTATGGGATTAATAAAGTCTGTTTGTACGATCTGTTTTGTAAACTTTAATAACACTTTCCTCTGGCGGGACGCAGTAATGATGAACAGAAGATGGGTTCAGTAATAATGATCCGTGAGCAGTGAAACAGCACAACATCAGATGAAATTACATGAACTAACAGTTAAAACACGTGAATTAATCATGGAGGCGTTTATAAAAGTCACTCTCGTTTCCACTATCTGCCTTTCACAGCAACAAATAAACTCACGTATGAAGAGGATTAATAATCCAAAAACATACATGGACCCGAATGATTTCCATGATGCTTTCTATGTGTGAAAATATTCTTAATTGAAAGCATGAGTTAAACATAACGCACATCACACATATCATCATAACTCGTGGCTATTTGGATTATTTGGATTTTACTCTCTTGAATTCTAAATCCTGATTTACGAAGACAACATTCACATTTCATTGTTGGTTAAACGACATGCAAGCATCGGCAGAGATCTGTCTCTCTCTTCACTCTTGGATTGTAATAAGTGTTGAAATGGAGTGTGTAGTGTAATGTAACAGAAGAGTACTTCGGGGTGTATTGTGGAAATCCTCTCTAATATTGCCTTAATATTAAAGTCATTATTGCGAATCAAAAGAATGAAGATAAATGTTCTTGTTACTGAGGAGGAGATCATAAAAATATCATTAGGGCTATTCAACAACTCTTTCATTAACACACACACACACACACACACAACATTTAGCGTTATGGACGTGACATAAAAACACTAAGAGAATGTAGTTGTTACCAATACACTGAACCATTTGTTTATATTCTACTAAACCCTTGTTGATTTGTCCTGAAGCTATTAAACACAACAAAAGGAGAAGGGATGCCTCTTAATAGAACATCAAATTTTTTATTTTCATGTGGACCGTTATGGATGTGACACTCCTGAAAAGGACACTTTCACGCCTTAAAAATAAAACAAATGCATAAAAAACTTGGAGTGAGACCTCACATGGATATTTGAACCACCAAATGTTAATATCTGTGCTGTTAGTATAGTAAAAACCAAGACTTTTTTTCATGGTAAGGTTGACATTTGCACACACGCACGCACACACATGCTCACACACAAACGCACACACACGCACACACACACATGCTCACACACACACATGCACACACGCACAAATGCTCTGATTGATGGAGAAGATGAGAAAAGAGACCGATCAAGCGAGAGCAGAGAAAAAGAGAGAATTGTGATTTTCAATAAAAAAAGTAAATTCTGTCATAATTTACTTTCAAACCTGTTTGACTTTCCGCAGAACATAAAAGAAGATATTATGCAAGTGAATTTTGTCTAAAGCACATCAGAGATATGATGGATCTTTCCATCCAAAACACATCCACATCAACAATCTCACACATGTCAATATTAATAGAGACGGACACCCTGCATCCCCTCAATACACAAACACAGATGGTCTTCAGATTCATTCCTTCTGTGAGTGTTGTTCTTCTTAACTCTGACCGCTGAGACGAGCTCCAGTCATCCCGTGAACACAAAGAGAGCGGTCAAGAGCATAATGCAGGACAAGAGGGGGGATCTTAAACACATCCGCTTCATTACTGAGGGTCTTAAACTGCCCCAAGGGTGCTGACAGAGAGACACATTAAAACCTTCATCTCTGATTTCATAACACGCTGAAAGGTGTCGTCAAATGTTCGCCTTAAGATGTATTTATGTTGTCCTACATTTCATATTTTGATGATACATTGAAGGGACATTAAAAGCACATATTGTACAAAAAGGGACATCACTTTGAGCCACTGCTGACATCGTTGATTTTTAGTAAACGAATCTCCAGATTTATTCAGATGAGGTTTTTTTCTGAGCCGTGTGACAAGCTGTTGCGTGACGACACGAATGAGACACCAGCTGCTTTCTGCGGATTCACTTCTCACCGCGCACCTCTGAGACCCCGTTCACCGGCTGACAGACACGTCTGATCATCATCCCATCATTCCCTCAGAAGACAGCACTTCACTCCTCAACATTCATCTTCTTATTCATTAATCGATATGTGTAACACTTAACGCTGCTCAGATTCCTGCCAAACATCCCAGACGGCCTGAACGGGAGTCATGAAACATATGCTGTCAGCAGAACACCCACAGACATCACATTAATATCACAAGTGCTTCTCGTGGACGGCAAGAGATTCACCAGAGAGCAAGATTGGATCCTGAAGTCTCCCGCGTGCGTCTCTGGTGTTTCTCACTTTGCCGGAGGAAGATGTTATTGCTCAGATGCGGCACACGAGATTTGATTTTGTGTTTCCTTTAAGGATCAACTAGCCTCGATCTCAGTTGTTTTTCAAACAGGAGAAATAAAAGAAAAACAATTGAGAGTGTAATTGTTTAAACACATGACGAGTGCTATGAAGAAAAAACAGTCTGTGCCAATAATACATTTCCCTGGGTAGCATGCATGCAGTACAGTTTTGCACAGATTTTACAGTTTGTTGGTATGTGAGGTTAACTGATGGCGCACCACTATTTATTTGAGTTTTTGCGATACTAAAAAAACACATATCTATCATATATCTAGAGCCCTATGATTTGTTTGATGTGTGAAGAAGTGGAGGGAATCGCTGAAGCGGATCCGTCTATTTAAATATGTAATCTGCCTGTTCCGCACAGTTTACATACAACACGCGTGACCCTCGTGGATTTGTCTGCATATCACTGTGTGAGGACATGAACACATGAGTTTCATCTCCAGAGCTGCTCTAAAAGATTATTTACAAACATTTCACTATTTGAGAAGCTGCTGTCAAACACACTGAAGCGTCAAAATAAAAGTCTGGTTACTTTGAAACAGATGAAAAAAAAATTACTTGTGGCAAATGTATAACCTTTAGTAAACACTATAGTATACTTAAATATGTACTAAAGTAAGGCTCAGAGACACTACAGTACCTACAAGTTTTACTGTAGTAAACACTATAGTAAACTACAGTATTTATATGTGGACAAATATCTTACTATTGTAGTAAATTAAAAGAACAGAACAGGAATTTGGGCAAAACTCATGGACCTTATTTATTTCTCTGCATGTTACATTAATGTCCTTGATCAGTTTCCTACCTATTCATGTGATGACCTGCACTTCAAAGATGTCTATAGACGTTTTATACTTTTGTTTTGAACGTTGTGAACTGTTCGGGCTGTGCTACCAAACTTGAAACCTCTGTAGCACCAGTGCCATGTGCAAAACAAGTTAACGAAAAGTCCTGTACGTAAACATTAATCGTTAAATATTCAAATGTAAAATTCATCATGCGTGTGTGTTATGTGTTCTCACCTCCTCCCACTGGTGAATGTAGCGTATCAACCGAGAGAGCCGCAGCAGTCTGAGTAGGCTCAGGATCTTCGTGAAGCGTACGATCCGCAGTGCACGCGCCGTCTTGTAGAAATCCGAATCGATCCGCGTCTCCACGATGAGGAAGATGTAGTCCACGGGGATGGAGGAGATGAAGTCCACCACAAACCACGAGCGCAGATATTTGATCTTAATCTGCTGAGGCTCCAGGATGATATCAGTGTTGTCCTCCTTCACGATCCCGGTTCGGAAGTTCAGCACCAGGTCCATGAGAAAGAAGGTGTCGGAGACGACGTTGAACACGATCCACGGAGGCGTGTGCTCGTCTTTGAAGAACGTGATGCCCACGGGAATGATGATCAGATTTCCCACCATCAGCAGCAGCATGGTCAGATCCCAGTAAAACCTGCAGCGAGAACACCACGTCTGCTTTACTCAATAATCAAAGCACTTCTTATGACACGTTTCATAATATAAAACATCACACATTGTTTATTTATTCAGTAACGCAGGCATGCACTGCCCCGACGGAGGACATTATTCTGACAAATCATTTAAAAATTGTTCAGTGGACTTTAGCTTATAAATTGTAAGTAGGACACAGACACGAATAACAATCACAACTTCATGTTGCTGAATTTCACTGAAGTTTAATGCATGCAGCTCGACCTCCCGTGTGTGTTCTAGATTGGCTGTGTTTTGGGGTGATACGTCCTCAGGCTCTAAGGACGGCACGGAGAGAAGGTCGTCTGCTTCTGTTTAGAGATGCACCCATATGTACATTTTGGCAGATCTCGATCATTCTGGAACATTGGAAGCCGATGATCGATATATTGGCCGATATACAGTATGTGAATATTAATGTAACATTTTCTGTGACGTACAATTCTTTCTTTCTTTTTGCCCTAAAAACCATGTACAAAGCCTACTTTACACTAATCAAAGATTCTTTAACTTTTATATCATAAACGAGTCTCACAGGTCTCAAGACAGAAAGCAGTCGGATTCAAACAATATGCTTTTGTTCCTATAATTACACATTCATAAATATCTACATACTACAATGTTTTACTTATAGGGAGACAAAGACATGACGTATTTTTGTATGCAAACCCTGGAAAGCAAGTTAGCATTTTAGGATTTCCATCTCTCCAAAGTCTATGGGTTTTTAGAATGGGTTTTTGTTAAATCTACTGAATTATGGTCCTTGGTAAACAAATCGTCTAAATATTTTCACGTTTTATTCTATGACATAAAACACACCAGTTATAACCCGCTTGTGATATTTTAAAGCCTTATAGTGTCTTAAAAACGGTGGTTGCTAACAAGTCGCTAAAAGCGACTACGTCCTTTGGCACCATTGTGCATATTCAATTCAAAAAATTCAATTTTATTTATATAGCGCTTTTCACATTTGCATTGTTCCAAAGCAGCTTTACAGGGGAAAAACGAAAAACCCAAGAAAGGGTAAAACACACTACATGGTGTTTTATATAATAAATCCAATTAATCTAGTAAATAATATCTAATGTCAGCATCTCCTGGTGGTTTATTAAGCATATTTGCATGAAGTGAATGTTTGTCTGTAAAGATGTGTCTTTAATCTAGATTTAAATTGGGTGAGTGTGTCTGATCCTGGAATAATATCAGGAAGGTTATTCCAGAGTTTAGGTGCTACGTATGAGAAAGCTCGACCCCCTTTGGTGGATTTAGTTATTCTAGGTATTATCAACAGTCCTGCGTTTTGAGATCTTAGAGAGCGTGATGGGTTGTAGTGTGATAGAAGCTCTGTTAGGTAGGTAGGGGCTAAACCCTTTAAGGCTTTATAAGTGATTAAAAGAACTTTAAAGTCAATACGATACTTAATGTTTAGCCAGTGAAGGGTTGATAACATTGGGGTTATGTGATGGTGTTTTCTGGACCTGGTCAGAACTAACTGTAGTTTGTTTATTGATGATGCAGGACAAACACTAGTAGAGCATTACAGTAGTCAAGTCTTGAGGTCATAAATGCATGAATAAGCTTCTCCGCGTCAGCAACACACAGAATATTTTGTAACTTGGCAACATTTCTTAGGTGGAAAAAGGCTGTTTTTGTGACATTTGAGATGTGATTTCGAAATGACAGGTTGCTGTCTAATATAACGTCTAGATCTTTTACTGTATTTGTTGGAGTAACAGTACATCCTTCAACTTGCAGTTTATAATCAGAAATATTTGTTTTTCGTGTCTTTGGTCCGATAAGTAATATTTCTGTTTTATTAGAATTTAAAAGAAGGAAATTACAGGTCATCCAATGTTTTATATCTTCAATGCACTCTGCCAATTTGGATAGCTGGGAGGAATCATCTGGTCGTGATGAGATATATAGCTGAGTATCATCTGCATAGCAATGGAAGCTTATTCCATGTTTTTTAATAATGTTTCCAAGGGGAAGCATGTATATGGAGAACAGCACGGGTCCCAGAACCGATCCCTGAGGTATTCCATAATTTACTTGCGTTTGATTGGATGATTCCCCATTTAAATGGACAAATTGATGTCTGTCTGACAAGTAAGATCTAAATCATTGTAGTGCCTGTCCCTCAATACCGGTATAATTGTGTAAGCGATCTAGAAGTATGCAGTGGCGGTTTTAGGCACGGGCGAACCGGGCAGTCGCCCGGGGCGGCATTTTTTCATGTCACGTGGGGGGCGGCACCGGCACGAGCAGTAAAAAAAACTCTGGGCCGCCGCAAATCGGTTATCTATTATCTATCATTCATTCATTGTGTGGGGAATTGGCAAATTGGCGCCCCTGCATGCTGAAAAGATAAAGGTATGCAACTATAATGTTCTCTCTGTGTTATAATTACTGTATCCATGTTGTCATCTGAAGGGCTAATTTTAACTGTAGGGTTAATAACCCTTACTCTTAACGTTTATTACCCTTTTTGCAGTGTGAAACAATGCTGCGGTGTTTAGCCTAGTCGTTAGAGCGCCCTACTCTCATTCGGACAGACCCGGTTCGATGCCCGCGCCGGGCAGGTAGAACCGACAACACTTATACAACAAATTTGGTTTTAAGTCAACAAACACAAGATCTAATTTCACCATAATATTGTGCTTTGCAACAAAACTGTTACAAGTTCAGTTATTATTATTTATTTCCATCAGTTGGGTTAACATAAGGTCCCGTAATGAGCAAACAGAATTTTCCAAACATTTTAATGACAAATTAAATTTGTACCACTGTAGTTTAGGTCAAGAAAAATATGACATAATTTAGTTTTTTCGAGGGGGGGGGCGCTCAAAGATGTTCTTGCCCGGGGTGCAATTCAATGTTGAACCGCCACTGGAAGTATGTTATGGTCTACGGTATCAAACGCAGCACTAAGGTCAAGCAGGACCAGGAGTGACATGTGACCTTTATCTGATGCTATAAGCAGGTCGTTTGTAATTTTAACGAGCGCAGTTTCAGTGCTATGATGCGATCTAAAGCCTGACTGAAAGTTTTCGTGCATGTTGTTATTTTGTAAGAAAGAGCACAACTGAGTGCACACTACTTTTTCTAGTATTTTAGACAGGTATGGGAGATTTGAAATCGGTCTATAGTTTCCAAGTTCATTTGGATCTAAGTTTGGTTTCTTGATTAGAGGCTTAATGACGGCCATCTTAAAGGGTCCTTAAAGGGCATATGAAGCTCAAAATAGCTTGGCTATAACATATCGGTCTACATTTTGATTATCGGCGATACCAATTACATTAAAAATGACCATTTATCCTCCGAAACCGATATGGAGTATAATTTATCGTGCATCCCCACTTCTGTTTGATTCAACCTCCTGACATGAAGAAGCCCAAAAATCCATAGTGTGGATGTAAACACCCATTTAAAACAGAAGAGAAGCATTTTGGTTTCTGGTGTTTGTGGAGATTTTACACCCACCGCTCATATTTCTGTGTGTTTATTTATCGGTTCTTTCAGCAGGAACATTCAGCTATTTGTGGACAAATCGCTGCGTTCCTGAATGAAAATTAATTATAGGGGGAACTACAGTACACACAACTGTCACACACACACACAAAGAGAAAATACTGACAGTAATTGGAATTGTTCACAGGAACGAGGGAATCCGGCGGTTTGGATCGCTGTCACGCTTTGTGTTATATTTAGCCTGATGTTTCTGACATCGTTCACTTCAGTGGGTTTATAATACAACAGAACGTCACACACATCACCGTTCACACTCATGACATTAGATGTTTAACCTCTGTTTTTCCCAGCACACACACACACACACATCAGGAGCATCATCAACACATTTTTCTTAAGTTTACATTAGTCATTTGCTGCCTCTCCAGACACACGGACCAGACAACGGTTCTGACGGTGAAGCGTTCATGTTTGTGTATTTCATATTGGGAGATACGACTGAAGTCCACAATTCACCTCACTTCCACAGAGAAGAGAAGAGGTGACGAGAACAGAGAGAGAACGATAGGACATAAACACACAGAGAGAGAGAGAGAGAGAGAGAGAGAAGAGAGAAACTAACCGCTTCTGGAACATTGGAACGCACTCAATAAATCTCACCATGAAGAACTACCCATTCAGAACAGAGATGTGTGGATAAACCACTTCTCTAACCTCTTTAGTCATATAACCAACAACCACGAACAAACTACCCTTGAAGACAAACTAAGCACCCTAGAATCAACTATTAAAGATTACCAAAACCCTTTAGATTACCAAATTACACTAGAGGAACTATGCCATAATATATGCAAACTTAAATCCAGAAAAGCAAGCGGAATTGATGGCATTCTTAATGAGATGATTAAAAACACGGACCAAAAATGCCATCCTCAAACTGTTAAACACCATCCTTAATACAGGAATATTCCCCAGCATCTGGAACCGAGGTCTTATTACCCCAATCCATAAAAGCGGAGACAAATTCGACCCAAATAACTACCGCGGAATATGCGTAAACAGCAACTTAGGTAAACTCTTCTGTAACATCCTAAACAGCCGACTCACCAACTTTCTAAATGACAGAAACATTCTGAGAAAATGCCAAATCGGTTTCCAACCAAAATACCGCACATCAGATCATATTTATACCCTTCATACTCTAATCGACCAAGAAATTAACCAAAATAAAGGAAAACTCTTCTCATGCTTTGTTGACTTTAAAAAAGCTTTTGACTCAATCTGGCATGAGGGGCTTTTCTTTCAGTTTATTCAATGCGGCATTGGAGGAAAAACCTATGACATCATCAAATCAATGTACATGGATAACAAATTTGCAGTTAAAATAGGCAACAAGCACACAGACTTCCTCTCCCAGAGTCGTGGAGTAAGACAGGGCTGTAGTCTGAGTCCTACTCTATTTAACATCTACATTAAAGAATTAGCTCGGGCTTTAGAACAGTCACCAGCACCCGGTCCCATCCTACTAGACACTGAAGTGAAATGCCTTCTGTTTGCAGATGAAGCTTTTTTGAGAGAGAGAGAGAGAGAGAGAGAGAGAGAGAGAGAGAGAGAGAGAGAGAGAGAGAGAGAGAGAGAGAGAGAGAGAGAGAGAGAGAGAGAGAGAGAGAGAGAGAGAGAGAGAGAGAGAGAGAGAGAGAGAGAGAGAGAGAGAGAGAGAGAGAGAGAGAGAGAGAGAGAGAGAGAGAGAGAGAGAGAGAGAGAGAGAGAGAGAGAGAGAGAGAGAGAGAGAGAGAGAGAGAGAGAGAGAGAGAGAGAGAGAGAGAGAGAGAGGGGTTTTCCTAGGAGAATGTCCATTAAATGTTTTTACCCTCTCTGAGTGCCCGCAGCTACACGACAACACCCCCCTTCTATATAATATATATATATATATATATGTGTATACACATACTGTCATCATGGAAAGAAACAGGAGTCGTGTGGCTATACGAAGAAGGTGTTTATGTGTGTTGTTATTGAATGTTACACACGGTTCATCTGTACATGAACAACAGATTGTTAACTCGCAGCAATCTTCACAAACACTGAGCAATAATAAAATACAACACAATAAAATAACTCCAACAGAACTGTCACCTTCACTGATATAAACTGACATCTGAAGCAGAAATAAACTCCTGAACGATAAACACAAGAAGATCGGACTGAATGAGACAATACAACACAAAGAACCATCACAGGTTAACAACTAACATCCAGTTAAACCACCCTGATGATGTGCTAACAACCAGAAACCGCAGCGCAACGCCGTAGCAACAATATCATTCTATTAAATTAAAAATTATTCAACGTTCAGTTCAACTTTTATTGTCGCATTGTAATAAAATTCAATTATTGTTATTTTACATGTGCCACATCAAAGCCTTGCATGTCTCTTCTTCAGTCTGAGTGTTTGTTTCTGAAGCTCATTTATGAACATCAATTCTAAAAGTCGTTCTCCTGAATAATGCATTTTCTTGATTTTGTTGTGCGTTTGTTCGTGAGGCGGTTGTTTGTTGTTCGAGGTTGTTGTTGGCTCACAAGTGTGTTTGCTCGAAGAATCCCTATCAGAAATGGAAGTGCCATCTGGCAACAAACACACACACACAAACACCCTCATCACACATTATAGAGAGAGAGAGAGAGAGAGAGAGAGAGAGAGAGAGAGAGAGAGAGAGAGAGAGAGAGAGAGAGAGAGAGAGAGAGAGAGAGAGAGAGAGAGAGAGAGAGAGAGAGAGAGAGAGAGAGAGAGAGAGAGAGAGAGAGAGAGAGAGAGAGAGAGAGAGAGAGAGAGAGAGAGAGAGAGAGAGAGAGAGAGAGAGAGAGAGAGAGAGAGAGAGAGAGAGAGAGAGAGAGAGAGAGAGAGAGAGAGAGAGAGAGAGAGAGAGAGAGAGAGAGAGAGAGAGAGAGAGAGAGAGAGAGAGAGAGAGAGAGAGAGAGAGAGAGAGAGAGAGAGAGAGAGAGAGAGAGAGAGAGAGAGAGAGAGAGAGAGAGAGAGAGAGAGAGAGAGAGAGAGAGAGAGAGAGAGAGAGAGAGAGAGAGAGAGAGAGAGAGAGAGAGAGAGAGAGAGAGAGAGAGAGAGAGAGAGAGAGAGAGAGAGAGAGAGAGAGAGAGAGAGAGAGAGAGAGAGAGAGAGAGAGAGAGAGAGAGAGAGAGAGAGGATGTTAGATCATGTTGTATCAGACAGGTGCAGTATAAACATGCCGGTATGAATTAGTCTTTCCTCTAATTCATACCTCCCCTTCTTACTCACTCTCTCACTCACTCTCTCACTCTCTCACTCTCACACTCTTTCTTTGTTTCTCTCTATCTCTCTCTTTAGATTCAAAGCAGATTTATTGGCATGATAAAATCATTTTTTTCATTACCAAAGCACAGGAAAATTAAATCTAAATATTCTTCATAAATAAATATTAAGATAAACATAAAATAAAAGTATGTAAGTATCTCTCTCTCTCTCTCTCTCATTATCTTTCCTTGAGCGTGTGTTTCTAACACAGATAACAGTCATGAGTGTGTGTGCCTCTATCTGAGACAAATAAGAGACTTTTCCTTTCCATTGGAATACGAACTAATGGAGTCAATTTGGTCAGAGGCACTGAAGGCTGTACTCCTTGAAACAACAGAAAGAGAGGCTGAAAATCTACTTTTTTAGTAGAAGAAGAAGAAGCATTATTTTGAGTATACTGAAGAAAATGAGTCTAAATGTGGTACCAACCAAGATTCTTTTGTTGACTGTACTCAGATATCTAAGTGATTGTTTATAATATATATATTAAGTAGAGTGTTTATATAATAATAGAACAATTATTTATTAACGTTATAATACTTTGAGTTGAGTCGACTCAGATATGTGATAGTTGCATATTGGTTCAACATTTCTTTATCAATTGACAGTCATGTGACAAGTTCTCAGTTAATTGAGTTTGGTGAAAAACTTGAGTAAACTCACAAAAGCTCTGCAGCGAGTTGCCTTGAAATTCTAAGTTAAGTCAACTTTTCATTTCATACAGTGTGTTTCAAACACACTCTTACAAATGTTTTTAACAAATAAAGCAGAAAGATAAAGACAATGCCAGTGAAGGTTCAGTGAATGCATGTGATCATCTGTTTCTTTGATAAAGCATCACGACAGGCCTGTTGTAGTTTATTAAGGGTCTCAATCGTGTGTCAGTGATGTTAGAATGAAGATGTTTGGTGACAGGAGCAGATATCATGAGTACAGTATGTGCTTGACTGAGTGAGCGAGACGCCAGTTTCTCTTCTTATCTGCTGCTGTCTGAACTTTGAGAGCGACTGTCAATCATCTCTCTGTTGAGCCTCAGAGCACACCCTCTTACAAACACGCACACTGGCCACATCATGACAAATGAATGAACAACACGTGTGATTTCCATATGAATGTGTCTGAAGATTTCTGAAAGATAACACTCAATGACAGACACATAAAAGCCTCTTTACGAGCTCAAGAAACATGTTTCATAAATATTTAAAAGGCCTAAAATGTCATAAAATCCTAAATAATTTATATATTGATAAGATGTACGGTAATTTAAATGCGATACATATTTTACATTGTGAAATTAGACACTTACTACACGGCTAGTTGGAATGCTTGATTCTGATTGGCCAATCACGACATTATCAGGCTCGTTATTCCCAGATAACAACCTCTCAAAACTAATAACACACGGTAACCCGGATCTAAATCAAATTCAATATTTTATTAACATACATGACACTGTATTTACAAATTATTAAACCAAATTGCCTGTTCATGACATTTTCTTTTACATTTAATATTATTAAATAAAATTTTATATATTTTCACCGTTGACTTGATTCTCATTACTGTACAGTTTTTTACTGTACTACAATAAAAATGATATATATCTAATGTATAATTTAATCGGCAATTACTATTACTATTATGATACATATTTTACAATATATATCAATTTGAAAAAACATATAATTTATTTTTATCATTAATGAGAGTTTGGAAGAAAGTTGACACAGTGCAAAAACATGGCCGAACGATAACCTGAATTAAGTTTTTGTTAAATATAAGCTAAAATAAAAATAAAATATAAGAAGAGCGCTCAGGAACACACTGTGACAGACTCAGTCATCGTCACGGAGGAGGTGTTGGCGTGCGGCCCGTTCGGTAACCTCTCTGTAAGTGATCCCGGGTCAGTGAGCCGGCATAATTTCAATCACTCCATCCGTCCATCCCCCTTCTCCTTCAAACCTGACTGCTGCGTCCCTCCATTAAATAAATTGTGTTGTAATAATCCCCTCTGCTGTGCTCCTCATACTGCCGGCCTTTTTGATTACCCCACTTTCAGTCCATCCCGGGCTCTGGATAATTCCTACTTTACCTTCAGTGAATTAGAGCAGCGGGGGTACGGGCTCATCACCTTTTTCAGGTTTGTGTGTTGGACTCGAAGGTGCCGTAGCAAACACAACATTTAAAATAACTTTGACTATAGACTTACAGACAGATTATAAACTTAAAGTTAATGAAGAGTTTGTTTCCAAAATGAGATAACACTCATTATGTTATAGGGCCGCGCAATATGTTAGGGATAATCCACAGCTAGCCATGCATTAAAGGGTTTTAATGCACAACGGGGATGCCTGGAATCACCCGACGGGAAGCGACACTTATACCATGGTCATTTGCCAAGTTAAAGCTTTTATTGATGTTTACAGTGTCATTTTAGATCAAACAAACAAAAGCGAAGTTTGTTTGATTTATTTGTGTTTGTTTACATGTCAGATTTGTTTAATGCAGCAGTAAAACACGGTTGTTCACTTTTTTTAGAAGTTGTAGTGATGCTTTCTTTTTCCTAAAATAATGTGAATATATGTTGGTTATATCATTTCTTTTAAATAGATTTTAGAGAAAGAAATACCCTAACGCATATGGAATATCGCATTATTTAGCATGTTATCGCATATCGCAATTTCCTCAATATCGCACAGCCCTATTATGTTATCATGTTGTTATTGTGTTAGTTAGCTGTATTTTATTAGTTATTATGACTTGAATCAAAACAAACCAAGTGCAGTTTGATTGATATTTATTGGAATGAACAATATAAAAACTAAAAATGATAAAAACGGAGTAATCTCATTTTGGAAAAAAAAATTGTATCTTTAGTTAATGTGTTGTGCCGTGTAGCAGTGAATATAACTCATGAAGTCTTATAGCTGCAGTATTCATGTATGTGCAGGTCTATCTCGTGTCTGTGGTGAATAAATCCGCTGTGGGACACGATCTTAAGAGCCAAACAAATCAATAGAGAAACTCACCCCACAATCAAGAGCAATCAAAACCTGTGGAGAAGAGCACACACAGTCCATTCAAGTGTGTGTTCATCATCCATCATCTCTGTCCTTAAATACACGTTCAACTGTACTGAGTTCAGCATTATTGACTCTTGGTGCGCTGTCAAATGTTTTGCAGCAGGAACCTGCAGCAGACAGTTGAAGGGGAGGAGTTAACGGATGCCCCGCCCAAGTCGTCTAACATGCATCATTTGAGATGGATAGTCATTACAGGTGCATTTTCAGATTTTAACTGAAGATTATGAGGACAAGGGAATTTAAAAAAGAAACTTACCCACTATTTGCAATAAACTCTGCAATAATTCATGAAAAAATAAGAATTGTATTTTTAATTTCCCTGGGACTTTAAGCAGAAAAGTTATTGCAGCTTTAACTCGCAATAAAATCTGTCAACAAGAGCATCAAAATGTTTCTTCTTTGCCTTCGATCACACTACAAACAATGTATTTACGGGTCCTGCAAATACACATGTAAACACAAAGATGGCGTCACTGTTTAAATGTTTTTTCTAACTGATTGACGAAACTATAGTCAGCGTAATGTGTTACAGGTCTTTTTCTATCAGTGCCTCATGAACCTCAGTCTCCGACTCATACAGACACAAAAATGGCACACGTAGGGAAATTTCTCAAAGAAGTCATCGTCATTGCATATCAACACGCTGTACAACATCACAGATGAAGAGGTTTATCTGCACAAACATTTCTGCTGCACATGATGTACAAACGGAACAAAAGAACATTTGATCCAGAAAGGCTTTCTAGCGCAGCTACCTGTAGAATACATCAAACTCTAATGTGCATTCAGTATTCTGAAGCAGCTCCACTTTACTTTAATCAATTCAGCGAGGTCTGAAGTAAAGAGAGAGAGAGAGAGAGAGAGAGAGAGAGAGAAAAGGAGGGAGAGAGGAAAATAAGCAGACAGAGATGACATCCGTTCCTTCTGCGTGGAGGTAAGTCCCTTTTGGGAGATGTGAGGCTGGTTATGCAAGACGAATAAAAAACAAGACGGCGAGAAAAGAGAGAAAGACAAAGTAAGACAGGAAGAGAGACAGAGAACCGACATGGAAATAATTGACAGACACATCAGAGCAAATTAACCTCTAATGATCGCTCACTTCATCACAAAACATCAGACCGGAAACAACCTTCACGCCACCAGTGTTCAAACACAGACAAGAAGCTTGACCAAACCCTTGTAGTCTTTGCACATAACATAAGCTATAACCTTATTATTTAAAGGGAAAGTTCACCAAACAAATGACGATTCTGTCATCATTTACTCGCCCTCAGATTGTTTCAAAACCTGTGTTAATGTCTTTGTTCTGATGAACACAAAGGTGGATATTTGTAAGAATGTCAGTAACCAAACCGATCTCATCTCACATTGACTCCCATAGTATTCATCTTCCTGTGTGTTCAGCAAAACAAAGAAATGCTAACATCTGTAAAATCTGAGGATGAGTAAATGGCCGAAAATTTTGGGCGAACTGTTCCTTTAACGTGCAACAACGACTGACAGACGGCAACTAAAGGACACACGTCATCTTTAAACTGTACACGGATTAACTTCCGACTGTAATTTCATTAACCTCTCAGTTCAGAAATGATAGGATGCTCGGGAAAGATCCGCTTCATTTCAGAGACGATCCTCCATGGAATAACAGACTTAATTAAAGTTGAATAAAGAAAATACAAGATCGAGAGGAGAGGAGATTGTCTGCTTAAGCCTCTCTTGCTTTCAGAAAACTTGTAAATCCTGAAAAATCAATACCTGACGTGAGAAAATACTTGCTGAAGATCCTACAGAAACCAGCGTGAATGCTTCCATTAAAGACTTCAAATCACAGCATAAAAAACATCATTTCATTTCGACCGGGATCAACAGTTCCTAAAGAGTCGGTTCTTCACTCGTGAAGACGGTGTCTGTCTGCTACAGAGAAATTTAATTAGTGAATACTGATTCATGCTAATGAGTTAATCTAGAATTATTAGTTTTATTGCTATTGATAATTATATTAGCGTGTATGTAACAAGGACTAATTCAAAGTGCTAGTGAGTGTTCTGTAAGCTTTTCTTTATTTTTCAAAGATGTCAAACTGAGACAACATGAGACAGAGAGCATCCCTGTGTCCTAAAGGCATCCTTCCAAATGATGCCTTATAAGCAGACACAGATGAACGTACACATGGCTCACATGACAAGATGACAGATAGCATGTTTCCAATGTGTGCATATTGCACCCTGCGTGTAGCGTATTTTATTATACAGTATATGAAGAGCTTGGTTTCAAAACATTTTTGCCGTAGTTATGCAGCTATTTGCCAGTAACTTACTGTGGATTCGCATTTTTGTAATTTACTGCCAACAGTTTGTTCAGAGATAAATGATCATTAAACACTAACAAGTCTTTATCCTTACAGAAATAAACGCTTAAATAACATAAACCTTTTTATGTGTTTTTTTACGTGCTTTGCATGAGGCTGTTATTTATAGTTTTTTTCTGTAAGGATAAAGACTTGTTAATGTTTAATGATCATTTATCTTTGAAGAACTTGTTGCCAGTAAATGACATAAATGTAAATTTACAGTAAGTGACTGGCAAACTGCTGTAATACTGTAATTTCTACAGAAATTCTTTACAGTGTACAGCTAAACTGATTTTTGAAAAATCTCATTTTGGAAGCAAATACTTCACAGTCAGTTCAAAATGAAAATGAAAGAAATCCAATATGAACTTCTTCCCTGTGACCGCTGAAAACATTTTCTACAGGTCAATTAAAAACGTCTGAAGATTCACTAGTCCTTGACATTTCAATGATGTGTTTGCTGTCTCATGAAGCGTGTGATCCAGAGCGGATCTCACTCATTATAATCTCTGCCCATCATCAGATCTGCCCTGTGTGTTCTGTCCAAGAGCTGAAGCGATACGGTTATTCTGTGCGTACGGATGAATGGCGGCGTTGAGGATTTCAATTGCAAGTTCAGTGGATTTAAGCGCAGCTAAACAGAGGTTGATTTTCATCCGTATGGTAAAACACTAATTACATTCCCATTACACAACAGCAAACAAAAGCCACGGCCACGGTGATGCAATTAAAACATGAACGTTCCCGTTACGAGAGGAGGTCAGGGCCGCATCTGTCTCTGCTCAACAACACGTACTGCACTTCAAGTGCATGACAAGATAATGACACACAGCACACTCCAGCGTGAGGAATGAGTGATGTCATTGACGGACGTTGTACTAAATGATCTCGGTTCCAAAAACTAGTGAGCTGCCTATCAAGACAACCTTTTAATGCAGCACAGGAAAGCTCTCAACGTGAAGACTCTCGACATAATACATCAGAAAAGTTCATTCTGAAAGAATAGTAATAAATCCACAGAATTGCCAAAACAAGATTGATACTAATTCCTCCTATTTATCTGATCTTGTTAATGTGAATAGGTCGACTAGATGTTTGCGATCCGCAAATAGTATTACACTGACTTATCCAAGATCTAGATTGGAAAAAAGGCGACGGTGCGTTTGCAGTGGCCGGTCCTAGATTATGGTCTTTATTTGTGAGATCTGCATCCTCTGTCCATGATTTCAAATCCAAGTTAAAGGCTCATCTGTTTAGCCGTGCTTTTAAGTCATTATATATTCAGATTTTATTCTGAACAACTGTTGTAATTTATTCACTGTGTATTATGTTTATTTCACTCTTGAACAGCACTTGGTCAACCTTAGTTATGTTTATTCATGCTATATAAATAAATAAATGAAAATGAATTCAAAACTCACCATTTCACCCCATCTTTGATTGTTATTCTTTTTAAATGTTATTGATGTTGTTGTAATCTTATTTATTGTATTCTTTAGTTTGTAGTAATGTTAATTCATTTTTCTTATTTTTCAATCTATAATGATCAGGAGGCTTTAAATAAGCCTTTTGGACGTCTTGCTTCTTTCATACATTTTATTCTTTTCGTTACTTTGCATTGAATTTTATTCTAAGTGGCTTTGAGAGCATTTAGCATTTTGTCAAACGAGACACCAAAAAGCCTCAACAAATTTATGCTTACATGCGTAAACGAAATCAAATTAAGTTAATTCGAGAATTGCATTATAAGTTTCACCGCATACTAGCATACTGTATATGACTCTCTTTAAATGGTTTCATTTGGGTTACGATGCTGCTGACAAATGACTGCAGGCCAAATGTGGGACAGAAAGTGAGACGAGACCTTGTGAATATAAAAACATGAATATTCATTGCACATGAAATCACACTCGCACGCTTTCAAACATACAGTATATAAACGAGGAACTTCCACAGATCCTACCCTACAAAAACAATAATGATATTGACTAGACCCTACTCAACAAATCATTTCAGCAAAAACAACGGATGTCCCAGCTAATCCGGGAATGCAAACAAGACGACAAGGTTTAGTTAGAGAGCAAGAGAATCCCCAGACCCCCAGATGTGAAGAATGCGCTGGTGTTCTTTATCTTGTGTAATGATGCTGTGGCGTGTGACCTTGCGCTGGTAATTATGGAGGTACTGTATATGAGGGAGAAGATAAGGCCTGTAATCAGTGCTGGAAATTCACTCTATTGTGTTCAGAGAAAGAGACGCAGATATTATTATCCCAGCCACAGTAACAATGTGTCGGTCCTAAAGCACACCAGCACGCCCGGATGACATGTGTGATCTAACACGCTTAAAGACGCTGAAAATCCTGTCATTGTGTTTAATGACTCACACATCCTTATGTCATTCTAACCCATACGGTACAAAAATGAACATTTTTTCATCATTAAATCATCATCATGTCAGGTCATACGTGTATGAGCTCATTCATTTGCAGAATACATTGTGAAGAATGTAAATAATCAAATTACTCTGAACCCCATTGCCTTCCATGATATGAACAGAAATCTCAGACACATTTCTCAAAATATCTTCTTTTTTGTTCTGTTGAAGAAAGACTCGCATACAGATTTAAACCAAATGAAAGAGAATAAACAGATTTAAGCCTTACAGCCACAATGAACTTGTGTGGTTTAAGGCATGTAAAGATTTGTGAAGATGATCCACGGCACACTGGTTTAAGTCAACAGAATACAAAACGATCTCTGAGAAACACCAATATATAAAGTCCACAGATTTACATAAACAAACACCGTCTCTCTGGCTCTCTGACACACGCAGGAACCAGAATGAAACAACATTATATCTGTTCTTTCCGACACTACCTTATATCCTTCAACTACAATCTCATAATGTCCAGAAGAAGAAAAGCATCTCACAGGATCAATAGGTAAATAAGACAAACATCAGCCGTGTCTCCCTGTACTGACCCACAGATTCATGAATGAAAACGGAACCCAATCACAGCGTCCAAAGAAAGAAAGAAAGAAAGAAAGAAAGAAAGAAAGAAAGACAGAAAGAAAGAAAGAAAGAAAGACAGAAAGAAAGAAAGAAAGAAAGAAAGAAAGAAAGAAAGAGAAAGAAAGAAAGAAAGAAAGAAAGAAAGAAAGAAAGAAAGAAAGAAAGAAAGAAAGAAAGAAAGAAAGAAAGAAAGAAAGAAAGAAAGAAAGAAAGAAAGAAAGAAAGAAAGAGTCAGTGTGCACGGCTGGACTTTGTGTAAAATACAAGCAGATAATCCAGTTCTAGTCAGATGCAGAAATTCGGCCAGATCACCTGCAAAATGGTTTCAGCATTACACACACAACAATAGCCACCAAACTTCTTTGCCTGACAATTTGAAGTGATTTTTAGTTGATCAAATGAATAAAATAGATAACTCAAGCGTTGAACAGTTAGCTATACACTGAAAAAATTATTTTAGCTGCTCGTCCAATTTGATTAATTAAAATATTTTGTCACAACATGATTTTTTCATGTTTATTTGTGTAACATAATCCATTCACATTGGCACTACATACATTATTTGTGTTGTGATACCTAGGCAGAGGAGTTATTTTCTTAATGAAGTGTTGTTTTATGTGTTTTTTAGTAAAGAGAAACACTTGTTAGGGTTTAATGTTCATTTATCTTTGAGAATTAGAGGAGTTTGCTATATTTTTAAGTTTTGCGGTTACTATTATTTAGAAAAGCGTCGCATATGCTCATGTTATATCATTGAAGTTAAATTTCATATCTTGTTAGAGATCTTGTACATTTTATGAAAATATGAAACGGTAGGCCTAACATATAAAAAATTTATTTGGCAACTTGATCTTTAAGAAAGTGAGAAAATCTATTACTCATGAGAAATACGGTAATGCACTTAATCCACCTCAGTTTAATGCAGTTATTGTACTGTTTCTTGGACATTACTAACATCTTTAATATTTGGCACCGTTTTCATCAGATCACACATTCAGTATATGAGAAATAAGTGGGGGTCATGTCATCCTACATGGAAACATGTAACCCAACCGGGTGTAGAATGAGCTGTATGAACATAAATTACCTGAAATCACTGTATGGGTGAATTATCCAGAATCCCGCGGACTTGACCCGCTCCTGTTCCCGCTCCACCGCCTTCTCGCTCCCAAACATCCGCAGGGAAAACTTGTTGACCCCGGGCTGCAGCATCGCCCCCAACTGCCTGTGCATGAAGCCCGCTTGATAATACCTCTCGTCGTCCGGTAAAATCTGATCGATGCCCTCCAGCTTTACAAAGTCCGCCGCCGGCTGGTCCTGGCTGCCATCCTGTTGCTGACCGACACCGGCGCCGCCGTGCGCCCCGGCCTCCGCGCCGCCGTCCGCGGCACCAGTTGGGCTCTCCTCGCCCGGGGTCACCTTACCGTCCGTGATCAGACGCCTCTCCTCCGCTGCATCTGAATCGTGGACGTGCCGACCGGTGATGGACGAAAGGCTGCCTCGGAATCTTCGGCAGTCCCCGTTGGAGCTGGTTTTCGCGGATTTCCCGATGTCCGTCTCCATGATCGCGGACTCTGCGCTTTTGGTGTCCCCGGTGCCTCCCGGCGAGGTGGGCGAAGGCAGGGGCTTCATTCGGATACTCTTCCTCCGGGTGTCCTTGTCCGCGTCTTCAGCATCACCCATGATCGCAGCTTTGTGGTGTGGCAAACTGTAGAGCCTTTTACGCATGGACGAATGCAACCTGTCCATTATGACATTGAAACGGCGGCGTGATCAATTCAATGACACGTGAATCCAGTGTGGTGATGATGCTGATGTGGTTATTCCCACAGATCCCTCTGTGTCCGTGTCCGGAGGATCACAGCCCACCTGTGAGTCGCATCACTCCGACCATCAGGATACCCAAACCTGCCCTCTCGCGCGGATCCAGTGGCTCCAGTCTCATCATTACACTCCAGTTGCTCAGTAATCCAGAATATAGGAGAGATACAGACTGAAGGCTCCTCAGCATCGCGTGTGAGACGAACGGAGGTCACGGACCCTCAAGATCCTTACCGGCTGTCAATCACATCAGCAGCCGCCGACATCACCGCCGTCCAGAGCCGCTCTGATCTGAGATATTCCCGGTGAGGCTGATCTATCAGGTTGCCATAGAAGCGGTGGGGAAGCCCCGCCCACCCACTCAGGTGGAAAACACCTAACCGTCACGCGACTCTCCTCAAAAGATCAATTTAGTTTTATTTTATGACGCTGAACATCAACGCAGAGTTGATTTATCAATACAAACGATAAAGACGATAAGAGACGTGCGGTAGTCCTGGAAAAATGTGCTCAGTTTGTTGCGGTACCGCTTAAAACATCCGTGTATTTGTCAACAACAGAAACATAATATATATATAAATATATATATATATATATATATATATATATATATATATATATATATATATATATATATATATTGCTAAAACGTAATTCTTACTGATCGAAATGACTTGAAAGTTGTTTTTAGAAAGGTTTAAACTTGACATTTCATATATCTGTGAATTTTGTGGGATGGAACTATTTTACATCTGTTTTACCATGTTTCTACACAAGATTATTTGAGAAAGACTTGGAAAATTATATATAAGTAAATAGAAAATTGGGAAGTACGGTGGAAATTAGTGTTTTTAATGTATTTTGAAAACTACAATTTGCAAAGTAATAAGCAGTACATTATACAGTTATTTATTATATTAGGTAAATATCTTATCCATAGAAAGGAGTGGGCCTTATGTAAACCAAACATTTCATATTTTATCAATGATTTTAAAATATATGCCATGACATTGGAACAAATGGATAACAAAAAAGCTCTGAAAACATACTTTAAAAGCTCTTGACTTTATTCAGTGACATTTAAATTTTTCTGTATTTCTTTTCTTTCATTCTCTATGTCTATGTGATGTAGCACTTTGTGGCAATAAAAAAACAACAACAACAAAACCCGAACTTGTAAATGCGACACCTGTCGCTGTATTGACGTCATTTCCTGATTTCAAGACTGCGGTCCAATATTGAAAATGAATTGGACACAAAACCTCCTGTTACTTGTGTTGGCATTATAAATATTTATGATTGTTGTTTAAATGCTGTGATTTATTTTAAACATACGGTAAAATAAATATAGCTTATATCGTTTGAATCATAATGACGCATGCGCAGTCTGTGTGCGCGACTACAAGCCTCAACTCCGCAAGCTCCTGACTCGTTTTTGCCTTTAACGGCTTTAAATCATAACATAATGGAAAGTGAGAGTTTAGACAATGAAATTTCGACAATGGCGACAAACCCAACGTGTGTTTGGAAGCTGAAACGCTACGGTCGTTTTCTTCCAAACGGTAAAGTGAAGGCCTCAGGTCGCGGGTGCGCGTGGAAGGTGAGAGGGTCCCTGGGCGGAAACTTCAAACTTGTTACGACACAAGTATAATTATGTCTGAAAAATTCTGTTAATTATTTCCTGAAACAATTTAACAATGTGGTTTAAATAAAATTCTTTGAGAATTTCACACATATTTACCTGTTATATCTGATAAATGTTTGTAAATAATAAATCTCAGAAAAGTAAGATGGTTTGCATTTTTAGCCTTATTCAGGCTACGGAGAGAATTTATTGTTGATATGTTTACAAACATTCACTTTGAATGGTCAGTATTTACTATTCTTTAAACCTAGAAACCTTTTAATATTACCTAGTGACAAATATAAAACATGAGGTAAAGTGATGAATTATGACTTCAAGAAATACTTTAAAGACGCAGTTTCTGCCAATCTCATATTAATCTTATAGTATTGCATCTTCCAAGAGTATTTAGTTTGATCACATCCAAAAAAGAGAGATACAGCCGTAGGATTTTCTTACATCATGCTCGTACACGCCGATTGCCAAGAAAACACAGACAAACGACTTCGTTCGACTGCGGTTCATGTTCGGCATCTTTTATCTTTCAACATCACTGTTAAACTTCTGCTAATAACAATATGTGTGAAACATAATAAACGGGTGAATCTAAACATACACAAAATGTGTTTCTTTCAGATATTTGACTCCAGTGAAAGCACTGAGAAGCTGGAGTTTAATATTTTGGACTCCGCTCATCTGCTGGTATCTCAAGGCCAGGATCTTTTGGTAAGATGATATAAACACATACTGGCCATGACCCTTTTTTAACACTCTTTTACCCATCAGGCTGTAAGTGCAGGGTCACGAGACCGCGGCCCCCGTTGAGCCCATCATCACAGGGGCTTGACCGTATTTCTTTTTACTGACGGAACGATCAGCGTAATCTCCTTCCTCACCCGCTGGGGTTGTCGCTGTCCCTCTGGGATTGCTAAAACAAGTATTGCCAGTGTTCTGATAGCACCCAACACTAAACCCTGATCCTGGACTCATGGAGTCAATTGCTCTTCACGGCGTCAGAGATCATGTCTGAGAATGAGACACATTCTAAGCTTTTATGTAGAACCAAGAAATGCAGCCTGCCCGTCCGTCACACAGCTTGTGATTGTGGGATCAGACAGCAGCGTTCAGTCATGGATACATGTTTATAATCTGATCAGCCCTTTCAAGATTGTGTTATGTTTATCAGGGGTTCTTTAAGATAGTTTTTCAGTGTGTGAGTCCAGGGGATAAGAAGTGAAACGATGTGCAATGCTGATATGATATTTCACACGCAAAGACAATATTTTGAATCCCATCCTTTTTTTAAATTTTTGCAGAGAGGAAAAAACCTCTTTGAAATGTTTCAAAGGCTTTCGTTATTTTTTGGACTTAGTAATATTAGTTAAAGCATTTGTTGATATTGTCTCTGCTATAGAGGAGAGATTAATATTTGTCCTCTTATCTTTCAGAACAGGACCGCGGAGGGACTGAGGTTGATGTGTTAGTAGTGCCCCCTTCTGATTGTGACCCGTAATAACAGCCACAAATTAAACCTTTTTAGTGGATGAAGCTTCTTTATGATGTTTTATTAACAAAGTTTGGGATTAGCACGTGCAGATATCTAACCCAGCTGTCTCCCAATAACCAATCATATTTAAGCACCCAGAGAAGACCCCTACAAATAGACAAGACGCTTTTTCCGCATTCTCTCTACATTTACGCAGCATCCCTCCTCCACCCCAACTCCTCACCATCAGCCTTTTTATTACCCAGCATAACAGGGGTGAACGAGTCTGGGCACACACCCCTGGACAAGGGCCGGGCTCTCAGAGTATGGAGGAATCTCCCCGGACAGCACGCCAAATACGCATAATATCCGACCACCCATCTGTAGTGAAATTATACTATGTGAAAAATTCAGTTTATGGTTTCGTTTTGTTAACATGCACAACCAAACAGACTGTTAGAGACATGACATGGTGATACTACAGTTATGTCTTGTGTTTGCATCCTGATCACATTAAATGAGTTCCTGACTAATGATGGTTTTGTGTAATCCTGTCGTCTTGCATGTTTACAGGAGGGCTTTTCTCTACTTAATTCACAAAGCTTCCTGAAAGTCCAGCACAAATCAGACAGCCTGCTGTTCAACGTTACAGTAAAGGTGAGAAGCTCAAGTCATCAAACAACTGTGTTTCTGCGGCTTTAACTGCTGCCATCAGATGCTGTATAAACTCAACAGTTTATGTGTCATGGGTTATTTTGTGTGTGTTGCTTGAAGCCAGACTCCGCCTCGTTTCCTTGAATAATAAACAATTTAAATGTGCAAATTAAAAAGAGAACGACCTTCAATGTACATCTCAATGACAAACTAAGCCGTTTATTAATTAAGCGAAGTTTCTCATCTCTAACATGTTTTTATGAACAGAAACGTATCAAATTCACCAAGAACACGGATGAGTTTTTAATCAAATAAAAATGTCTTTAAAAAATATTTTGTGGCGGTAAAAAACAACCTAACATACAGTATATTTAGGAATGTACACCATGGCTGCAAGTATCATTGAGGATTATAAAAAGGCACACCTTCCCTTTATTCCCTTTAGGGTCTGATGTCAGTGAGTATAACTGTAGATCAGATCACAGAGACGTGTTTGTGTTGTGTGTTAGGGGGAGAGTCGTTTGATCAGACTGCAGTTTGATGGCAGCAGTCGCGCAGAAGCTGCAGATTTCTGTGCTGAAGCAGTCCAGAGGCTGAAGGATTATGTACCTGTTCAAGAACACATGACCACACGTTCATCTGATGATAAATCCAACCCTGAAGAGCCTGGACCCTCCACACAAGAGCCGCAGGTGTGAAAACTGTACGACCTGTGATGAGAAACACACATTCATAAGTGCATACTGTATACATATTGAGTTCTATACCCACCTGTCCAGAATCACTCTCTAGTGTTTAAAATGTCGTTTTTAAATTGTAAAATATACAAACCTACTGTAAAAATGCTTGTAGCATTATAACTCGCTTCCCCGGCATCACTGTAAGTGTGTCGCTATACCAGATATACGCACATCGAGGTATATATTGCATTAAACAACATTCACAATGCGTTCAACTTCTCTTATGTGACATCGAAGTGAAGCAGAATATTCAGAAATGAATAATGTCCGCAGGCCTCGGCTACATCCACAGAAATGTCCTTATCACATTTATATAAAGATTGTAAATAAAAACTGTTCAGAGGTTTAGGGTAACTCGACTGATATGTTTCTCTTCCCCTTTAAACCTTTTACCAGAAGGCATATGCTTGAATGTGTGTAGACAAGAAAAGAATTGTTCAAACACATTAGTTTCTTTCAATTTAATTCATTATTTAATAAAAATGCTTTTGAAACCGGGTAAGACCTCAAGAAGCTGTGTAAAAAAATACAAGAGAACGTTCTTACAGATTCTACACAAGGACTGACTCAAATCTAACATATAGTTTTGATTTTACTTCCCCGAAAAATACATTTGCGGTATTTGATTGTTTTGATGAGTTAACTATTATTCTAAAATGTGAGAAAATGTGTGCAAATTAATTTTTGTAGCATATTACACACAATAAAACTGGACTCATTCATCAGAATTTGAGTTTTGTCCTCTAGATGGTACTGTTGTTACATAATGATATTAAATAGGAGCTGAACAGGGTATGGATAATCCCACCCCGATCCCGAGTGTTTTTATTTGTGTAAATACGCTCGCCCGAGGCTCTAAATCTTGTGAACGCACGGAGCACAAAGCAAAGGGTTTTTGTTAAATACTATTGGTGACAGCAGACCCGGCAGCAGGAATGAAAGATGGCAGGAGGTGAAGACGTTCAATTAGTAATGAGAGTATTGATCGTCCGGTAGGGCCCTTGGTGTGTGTCCCGACACTGTAATAAATGGCTCTATTTCTGTTCCAGACCCCTAAAGACGATGAGCCACAGGCGGCCCCCGTCCTTTCTATGGAATCACTGTCAATCAAACAGCTTTCTCAGGTACGCCTGGATTTGAATGGTTTTCAAGGTCACAGAATACACGTGGCGATTGAGATCACCTCTCCTTGTGTTCACGTGCTCCCGTGTGGAGTCACTGAATTACATGCTGTGACCAGTGACATTTTCATTTGACCTCTGAGATTTGACCTTTCTCATGCTCATTCTCTTCAGTATTTCCTGGGTGTGAGTAAGATGTCTCTGCCGGCGGCGTATCATCAGTCCACAGTGCCTCCTGGAGACCTGGAGCAGCTACTGCGTCTCTGTCTGCTAGACTCAAGCTTTCCGGCTTTTGTTGAGGAGGTGGAGAAAAAGCTCGGAGAGATCGTTCAAGAATGAGGTAAAATCATTTCCTGTTTGAGGTCCATTGCTAAGCTGGAACTCATTAATTAAATAGTGCAGCATACTTCTGTATTTACTATAGTAAGTGTAGTACTATGCACTTTACCACTATTTACTGTAGTATCTAAGAATTTTAATAGAGTTTAGGCTAGTGCATATGAAGGGGAACGACTTAGTGCTGAATGTTCAAAATAGCAACTGATATTACTTCTGGTTCATCCGTCACGCGGAAGGCCGAGTGCATTGCATCATGGGACACTGAACGCTGTGTTCTTTGTGTGCTGTACATTTGATCAAATGTAGGTCATCTGCATCACACTGAAAACTGCCCGATGACATTTTTAAGGCCAAATTTCATTTGAATATAGTTAAGAAAACATCTCACCATTCGTTCAGAATAACACAGACACGTCTGTAATATTTCAGGGTCTTTATTTTGAAAAAGGAAACGGTTGGTTTCACATATTCTGTAATGGCTTTATCTCCACCCGCTTCCTCCCGCATGTTGGTCCATTGTCGTGGTGACACACACTGACATGTTTTATTGTTCAAAAGTCGTCATGCAACTACAACAGTGCATTTCCAATGCGAAGCACCCATATGTTCCTGTCCCTTTAAAGCTTTAAATCTCTGAAATTAAACCCGCCCCACCTTACAATTGTCAGTGGGTCTATACGAATACATATTGCATAGGATTATAGCCATGCTGTACAAGAATCATCATCATCTCTCTAAAAAGAAACATGAAACATCAAAGTTTGTTTAAAAAAAAGATATATTCTTTTCCTTTTTACAGATGCTATCATAATATTGGATCACTTACAGCACCACGTGTACAAGACGTCTAAATAACTCTAGAAAATAAATGTCCATTTCAGTTAATACAACATCAGCTCTTTTTGATTAAATACTGTTCTGCCACTCACGACGAGGTTCTCGCATTCTAGTTCAAGACAAAACATCTCCTTTACGTATTGTTTTATTGGATGCTAAACTGTACAAAGATCTCGATGACTCGTAATGCTTTTATCCATCTCAGCTTCTTTAAAAACACACACGCGCGCGCACTCCTCAACCAAACAAACACACACACACACTGGTTATTTTAGATGCAACGCCACAAAGTAACAATAGAAAAACAATATTTGAATCTTATTCGATTATGTTATTGCATGCATTCGAGAACGACATGTAGATATGAAAAGGACTTAGTGCAGCAGGAGGGCATGAGAACAGAAAGGAACGCGACGACGGTAACAACACGTGGAATAAATGGTTGTTACCTTCAGAATGATTCTGTCAGCGTCCACACACAACATCAGTCTGACAGAGGCAAACTCAAGACAGTCTGTATTGTTTATTTCTGCCTGTGTGTAATGATGCTGCTGCTGTTGTTGTCGTTTGTTTCATCACGTGTGGCAGGATATGTGTCGCTGAAAAACGCCAGGAGCTGCTCCTCGCCTTTGATATGTCCGTGTGCTCGGGATATGCGGTTAGTCATCTGGAAACCAGAAATGGGAAGGACTCTGTGAACTTGTTTTCTGCGAGGAAACGTGCATGTTGTGTTTGTTAAAACATGCTTGAAAATGATTAACTGAGAATTTATGGTCATTTCGTACCTTCAGCGTTTTGCAACATTGTTGGTCCGTCAGCTCAGTTTGTGTTCCGGTGTCGCACGTTTTTGTCCTTGTGATTGTTCGTTGAGTTTGTTTTACTATCCACGATGAATAAAAACATTGAAGCGTCACAGCACAAAAGTCATAGATATGTTTATGGAATAAACTCTTTAAATAAACGTGTGTTTTTGAGTGAAAATCCTGATTCTTACATCGGTGCAACTGGATCATCATCTTCATCAGATTCACACAGCAAGACATGAAAGAAAAAACACACAATATTACACTTAATATTTCACAACACTAAACTGGCTCTTCATCAGTTTATGGTTACAGTAAGTCATTATTATTATTATTATAGTCAATTATTCTTTTATTATTATTTCAGGCTTTTCTAGTAAACATGTAAATGTTCATATTTCTTCACTAAGGTACTTTCAGCTAAATAACAAACCTTAAGTTATTGTTTGTTTCACAGACGGATGGAGTGTTTTGTTTGTTGTGTGCGTGATGTCCTTTCATCCTGGCACACACAATATCAATTATACATCTCTCACATAAATGAGCTCTTGAGTTAACCTCCTCCTGAACTCACAGCACTTAACAGCAAGATGATGATGATGATATAAAGCATCATGGAGTTTAATGACATTCATGTTCAACGCTAGAATTCAACTTTTCTGCAAATGAAAACCTTTGTGCATGTGGCTATGAAGAATCCCAAATATTGAAAATATTGACATTTCTGTCATTTAAAAAACAACATTATTTCCATGGTGGAGCTGGTGGTAATATTGTACGAGCAAATACAAATGTGAACTGCTGACCCGACTGTAAGACTCAAGTCTTGAAATCCATTTCCAGAATCTGTTCTGTGATTCCAAAAGACAACAATAGTGAAAACCTAAAATCCTGACATGAGGATTTGTGTATTGTGCGTCATGGCATGACGTCCTCTTCTCTGATTCTGTTGATAAAACAGAAATAATCGACCTTAATCTGCCCCACCCATCTCCATCAGCCCCTCTCCTGAGAAAATCCTCCCAAACCACAGAAGAGAACACAGCGTTCATACACCACACGCTCTCTCTTAGCGCTCGCTTTGTTGTTCTGGAGACCTTTAGGTGACACCGATGAATTCAAACAGACAGACATGAACGAGATGCTCAGTGAAATCCGAAATAATAAACTGTGTTTCTGTGCATCTGTTTTATATGTCAAAAGTAGTTTTTTTTATTTCTGTAAAAGACAAGACCAGATGTAACTAAATAATGAGAAATGAAGGCGTCGGGATGAATATGTCTAAAACACTACAGCATATCTGCGTTAAATTTCACCAAACAAATCTAAGAAAGAAAGAAAGAAATGCCAAATGTTTTGGATCAGTAAAATCCTTTATACTTCATTGTCTATTATATGATGAATGAATCAAATTTTCGTTATTTGTAGATTAAATATGACCTGGATGTGTTGTTATGACACTGACCTCATTACAGAAGATGTGAAAGATAAAACAAATGTTGAGTCGTCAGATTATTTTCTATACCTTGACCAGTTAATCCCCTCAAAACTCACACACACACACACACACACACACACACACACATCTGAACGCGAGCAGATCATCACTGCAAATATCTGAAAGGTTTTTATATTCTCAGACGATTAAAACAGCGTCAAAGCCCAAATAAACACGTTCTGAGGCTCACCGACAACAAAGTACACGACGTCACATGATGAGGATGAAAACAAAGTTAACCCGTGATTTCATTTAACCCATTCAATAAAAATGATTCTGTTAGAGGCCCTCACGCTCAACTTAAAATCTATAAAACGTTTAATAAAGTTAGGAAGGTAAGTATCTGTAGTTAATTCACTTAAGCACAAGAGTTATTGAATTTGAACAAACAAAAGTGCTTTATTTCTCCCGAACTCTCCTGTGTTTTGTCGAACAGCAGGTGGTTTATTTAAGATGACATCTCACCGTGACCTGGACAGATACTGTGCGTGTTCACAGAAAGCGTCCGGTAATATCAACATTTCTCTGCCGCCCATTTCACTTCTGCTGTGACATTTTTTGTCGGTTTTTATATATAAAACTGGATATTCGAAAGGACGGAAATACAGGGTGGCGTCTGTTGGGAATACATGTGGGAAACATCAGCACACCTTATATCTCCATAATGACTGTTCTCAGATCATTTTTTACTCTTTCTTATTCCTGTGACCTTTATTTCACAAAGCACCACTAAACGACTCCAGAACGACTTCAACAAGAGTTTAAAACAATATCAGCCGTCTGGCCTAACCAGGTCCTCTCCAGGATCCAGTGAATGTGAAGCCGATTTTAAAGGGTAGCCGCTGACCACCCCTGGCTCTCAGATACCCTTCTGTGCTTCTGGAAAGGTCAAATTAACATGAGGTTATGCCTGACTGTCTCTCCACGCACACATGTTCACATCCATAGACTCTCTGGGATTATCTCCTGTCCTCTCCATCTCGTCCCTAAAGTGTTACAGAACGAAAGGGAAAAAAACACCTCCTCACCTCCACACATCATGTCCTCATCTCCTCTGTGGAGCGACACGAGACGCACCATGATTCTTGTTATTTAGTGGACTTTGGCTTTAAATCAACACACGCTACCCGATATCTTCACTGATAAGGTGGACAACACACGCATTTCGTTTTTCTCTCCTCTGGAGACGAGAGCGCATCCATTATTCATTGACTTTAAGAGTTTACAGATGTGATTCTACTGCTGTCCTCTCGCCGCTGGTCAAGCATCGAGGTCAGTGTTTCCCATCGGCTCTCCTCTGACTCAAACCTCATGAATATTCACTTGTGCATCAAGCCTGATGCTGAGCGCTGGATCTGCGAATCCCTGACTAACGGCACACTGCTCCTGAATGCATTATTGATGACGGCTTCAATCTTCACAAGAGCACCAATGCATCACATCAGACCAACACACTCACACAACCCTCCTCTTCATCAATATAGTCTTCCAGTAAACAATACCCCTGCAGAACAATGAGAGATCACACGTGACATCACTTTCAGATCAGTGAGATTAAACTTTTGCTGAAGTCAAGCGTGTGAGACTCAGAAATCGGACAAATGTCTTGAGAGTTTGAGAAGAGACGTCAACAACGTGTCTGCAATCAAAAGTCAATATTAGTGAAGATCTCAATATCAACTCAAACATTTCTCATCGCATCCAGATTAATTCACCACTACGTTCTACATTCATTCACACCTCCAGACTCTTCATGTGTCTCAACTATTACACTCTCATTTGTTTTTATTTTATTTTAGGAGAAACATCTGAGACACAAATGAGAACTCCATCAAATCTCATAAGCTATGAAATAGAAACATCTGAGCAATAACATTTTCATCTGGGACAAGACATATGTCCTTGCATTAGATCAAGACCATGCGGTAAAATTTCAAAAAACGTTTTTTAAATTTAAATTATAATCTAATATGTAACAAGTCGACGTGTATTTGCTGCTGAAACATGTTGATCTTTTTAAAGGACGCACAGATATTTTGACTGGACAACGTTTATCCAAAACGTGTTTATCCAAAGCGACTCATAAAGGAGGTAAACAATGGAAGCAATTTCAACCCCACAGACCGCTGAAGAAACACAGCTCATGACACTTACCGTCCATAACCTCGTCCGGCCTCTTGCGCTTCTCATAAACCACAATAATGACCACCAGAATGATGATTTCTGCCAGGACGCCCAGGAAGGGCCACAGCGGGGCGAGGTGACTCCGCACACGCAGGATGGTGACGATTTCTTTTGATCCGATGACGTTGGAGGCGTTGCAGGCGTACTCGCCGGGATCTGTGCTGATGTCCAGATTAATGACGCTCAGTTCTGTGTAATTCTCTCTGTTCATGATGAAGAACCGGCCGGTTGTGTTGTCTATGTCCTACACAACATTTAAAGAACATGAATGAACGGATGCAGCAAATCGTTTTGACAGTTGTTTTCTTTTTGACAAATGAAATATAAATATGCCTTTAAATAACTTCTATGACATTGTAATTACAAATGACTAAACCAAACTGCCTGTTTGTGACATTTGATTTTGCGAGAACCTCCGGCTGCCTGTACATCACCCCCTACATATTAAACCTGCAAATGTTGCGACTGGCCAATCAGAATCAAGCATTCCAACGAGCCGTGTAATAAAACCAAATATATTCATGTGAGGAGCACAATTAATGAGATCCAGATTAAACAAGTATACTTCAAGTTGAAGTATATTTTAAAGTATACTTTATGCAGTAAGTGCTAATGTAAAGTGTACAATGTCACTTGGGACTAAATTGGTCTAGTTTGTAGCTGATTAAAGTGCACTTTAAAGTATACTGTAACACACTTAAAGTCCTACTGTATGTTGTATATAAAGTATGTTTCTGAGAAGTATGCACTGTAAAGAGCACTCTGAACGCTTTTTTACTTTCTTTTTTTAGTCTAGATTTGAATTGTCAGTCGAAGTATCTTGACTATTTGTTGTTGTTGATTTAATTTTTTATTAAGGTAAATTGATCTTTTCTGACAGACAGTACGTGATTATTAATATGAATTTGTGTTTGAATATTAAACTGAGACATGGTATTGATGACACGCTTCACGAGTAAAGAACATTGATAGTGACATGTAAAGTGCAGCAGGACTTTGCGTGTGTTTCATGTACTCACGATGTAGGACGAGCGGCCCACTTTTCTACGCCATGTCCACGCGGGATGCGGGTACCCGACCGACCTGCAGTACATCATGGCACTCTCTCCTTCTTTCTTGTTCTCGCTGCGTTTGTGTCCGGTGATTTCTGGCGCAGCTGAAAGAAAACACAAAACAATGTTTGTTCTTGTTTGTGCTTTTCGGCCCGCATGTCTAGTTATTCTCTCTCGTTCAAAGCTCGTTTTATCACGTCTTGACATTCTGTTTATATTTCAGGTCATGTGATGTGATGTTTCTGACATCATTTTATCTGCAGGTCACAATACATGAAGTTAAACAAAGAGTTCAACCAAAAGTGTCATTTCACACAGAATATAAACAGCGTACCGGTTGAACCAACATCATCTCATCTATTTTTCAGGATAAATTCATAATTCATCTGAACTCATTTGTGTTTCAGTAGGATCCAGGTTTAGGAGTGAGGTTTCTTTATTGCTGTTTATAATCATACATTTTTGTCCAGTTCACAAATGTTTACTAGACCTGTCAAATGATTAGTTGCATCCAGAATAAAAGTTTGTGTTTACATAACATATGTCTGGGCACCGTGCATGTTCTTTTTGTTTATAAATAAAAACACATACATAGGTATGTTTAATATACAATATAAAAATGAATAAACATTAGGGTTGGGAATCGTTTGAATTTGATTCCAATTACGATTCTGCTCACTGATTTCGATTCTTATCGATTCCCAGTTTCAATTCTACAGTTGAAGTACAACATTAAGATATCAACCTGTATAGTCATTAACCCTGCTTATTGATATTTATGAGCACAGTTTCGTGTATATATACACATAGAACCATGTTTTTCTGATTTATTACGATTCGTATTACGTCATGGTTAAACTGTTGTAACTAAAATGAAACTATGGTTCATTTCTGGTTGCTGTGCTTTTTAATGCAAATACTATAGATTGCAAATTGGAATTATTTTTGAGTCCCATCCCTAATAAACGTATCATTTTAATTACTGGTAAATAAAGTAAATACTAAATATACTGTATATACGTGTATGTCATTTTAAAATACAAAATGAATATGCACAGAATACACAGACTTATATTATGTAAACACAAACTGGATTGTCGTTAATCGTTTGACTTCCCTAAATTATACAAATTAGCCGTCTCACAAAATAGTTCTGCATTCCTGTCAGATCCGTCTGGACATGAGAATGAGAAAATAGACACAAATATAATGCTCGGATGATCTGACAGACCACATAAACAGAAACATGAACCTGTAGGATGTAAAAGTGTGGCCACAACAGCAGAACTGAGACTTCCTTCACATAAAACCCAGAGAAGAGAATCATTCAGGTTAACCTTCTCACATGTGCTGATTCACCAACCTTCAGCAGATAATACGCAACCGTCAGAAACCCCTGTACATGAATATGATCCCAAACCAAGAAATCCTGCATATGACAGCACACACACACACACACACACACACACACACACACACACACATGGCACCTTCTCTGCAGTCTGTTATTAATCTACAAAAATGCAGTAAATCCATCCGTGCAATTAATACGGGATGAAATGAAGCCGAGAGAGAGACGTGAGGGATTGTGAGGGTGTGGATTGGAGTTTAGCCGACATCACCAGCTATAATTACCAACTGCACTGTGTGTGTGTGTGTGTGTGTGTGTGTGTGTGTGTGTGTGGTGTGTGCGTGCGTGCGTGTGTGTGTGTGTGTGTGACAGCAGAAAAGCAGGCGGGAGCTCAGCTCAGCATCATCCTCATTCACAGCTCCTCTCTGTATTCTCTCTATCAGCGCTGCCTGATTTCCAATACTGATGGCCATGGGAAGTGTGGGATCAATGCTGAGCTGGGATCAGTGACAGTGTCGGGATGCTGTGAGCTCTTTCACGTGGCTATTTGTGGGGACATCTCATTTGGTCTGAACGGAAAGCGCTTGTGTAACCCAAACCCAAAGAAACCAGCAGCAGATGTGATTGTGACCGGAACCCACGGTCGTACCAGAACAAATTTACATTTACATTTATTGATTTGACAGACGCTTTTATCCAAAGCGACCTACGTTGCATTGTACTGTACACTTTTGCTTCTGACTATGTGCGATCCCCTGGGATCGAACCCATGACCTTGGCGTTGCTAGCACAATGCTCTATCCACTGAGACACAACATATGTGGTTAAAGAAAGCCCTGTACGACAGATGGCACCAGGATGACTGAGGAGAGATGGTAAAATCATAAGGGTACGGCATAAGACTACGAACCAACTATAGAGAATGTGGCGCTGACATCACGCTGTGTTGCATGCTGGGTGTCGCGCCCATATACAGTAGGTAGGCGGAAGCGACTCTTTTCTGCTAGTGAGTTCAGTTCAACATCGTTCTGTTTGACCAAGAAGACATAAACATGGCGGGTCGGTTGTGCTGCGTTATAAACTGCAACAGCAAGTCTCACAGTCATTCAGGACAGAAACTAGACAATTATTTTGTTTTCCGACAACGCGAAGGAAATCACATCGAGGAAAATATATCATGTATCAATCCCTAGTTAACAACCTCCAAAGATGGCGGCGCTCCCCCAGCATGCAATGAGCCGTGACGTCGATTGACAAGCTTAATACACACAAATGGATTTGTAAAGTATATTTTTGAAGCGCTACCGTATGCAAACAGATAAACAGATTTACAAAATGTAAATTCTTATAAATTAATATAATTCTTATAATAGCAGTGGCATTGCATCTCTTAATTTGTTATACAAGTCTATGTTCAACTGTCAATAAACTAAGCAGCACCTCAGGTCAGTGTTCTGTACGGTCTCTGCTCCAGCGTGCTTCCTCAGGTTAGCTTTTGTTTTGCGTGAGCTTTTCAAATGATCTTAAATATGTTTGATTTTTCCCCTTGAGAAATGTCAGGTGTAATGATGCTGTACGGTCAGAGCAGCATAATGAACACATCTGTCAACAGCCAGAGTCGTCGTCAGACCACGACTAACATGAGTCTTCACTTCCATAACTCGTGCAGATGACACAGGCTCATGAACAAGAATAACAACAAATTAAACAATATCATCACACAGTCACAACAAAAACAACAGGTTGACAATTATATGCTGCGATATAATGTTCCTCTGAAGCTTGCTAAAAGTACAACCCTGTGGGGAGGGCATGGCCTGTGAGTGGCACAACATAAGGACATAAGGATGTGTTTTCAGACAATTCCTAAAGATGGACAGAGCGCAGGGATCTGCCGGGTACATAAATCTGCATTAGCGAGTGAAGATAAGGGACAGGACAAGAACTTCTGCTGCATGCTCAGATAGGAAAGGTCTTATTCTCTTGATGTTGTAGAGGATGAATCTACTGAACATCCTTCAATAATAACCCGTTTCTAAATATAAACACGCGTGAAGGTGCTGCCGGCGAATGATTTCACCTGACGTGATGTCGAGGAGGTGATTTAATTTCACCTAAATCAAATCAGATTGAGAAAAGAAGTCAAAAATGTGAGGATAAAGCTTGTACGCTCAGGGCAGATTATGATAGTGGACGGTAAAGTCCTGCCATTAGAAACACTGGGAGCGAATCCAGAGACTTAATCCCACCCAACCCCACCACACACAAGCCTCCATCTGTCGCCTCAGAGAGAGAGAGAGAGAGAGAGAGAGAGAGAGAGAGATGATGTCACCGTTATGATCTGTAATGTGACCAAAAGATATAATTCTGACGTGTTTGTAGTATCTGTTGTAGGATTAAAGTGTGACCCGGGCATGTTTTGCCTGCTTTATGACTCTTGCAAACCAAGAACAGGAACAATGAGAAGACGGGGCTTGCGGTTCATGGTGGTGTGTTTCAGGTGGAACAGAGATTGCGGCACATGGGAGCTGAACGCTGTCATCTCACAGGCTGCGGGCAGAGCGACATCATCACGTTACGTAACCAAGAGACGCATTCAGAGAGTTCCGGGCATGCTCAGTGCGACTGACGCCGCTGTCAAAACAAATTGGCTTAACTGTGAGGAACACGCAGGCCAGATCACACGCTGTCGGTCTCAAGGGTTTGAGGGAATCATGCACTGCTGTACAGATTTAATCTCATATACAGTACAGAAGATCATCTGTTATATATTTCAATTATGCAATGGTAATCTCCTCCTAAAACTGCTCAAGAGAAATGAAAGAGAGAGTATAACGGTCTAAACATATGAAGAGTATGTTTGAGAGTAAAGAGTCTTTTTGATGAGATGATAATAATATTGACTCTTGATAGCAGACTTGAGAAATGTGAGCTCAGAATGACAGCAGAATCTGTGTCGTGTACATGGCTGTGATCTGTATTTACTACGGTAAATGACTCAGGCGAGTTCATTGTAAGGTGAAGAAAGGCTCTGCCTGGTTTACGTATCATTAGTGTCAATGAGTTTTTAAAGTGACTGGTGATGTCTTAAAGGATTTCTTACCTTTGACCTCAATGGAAGCGTTGGCATTAGGAGCCAGTTTAAAAGTGTAAACACACATGTATTCACCAGAGTCGTCCGCTCGCGGTTTATTCAACCTACAAAACACAGACGTGAACATCTTTACTGTAAACTCACATCGGCCGCCACCTCAAATCAGGACAAGAATAAAATCTCGTCTTTAATACCATCGGTCTCATCCGGACATCATCATCAGGTGAAAGAGACAAACTAAGAATTCTGTCATCATTTACTCTCCCTCGGGTTGTTCCAAATCCATATTTATTTTCCCCGCTATGACAGATCTGTTTGGTAACTGACATTCTTACAAATATCTTCCTTTGTATTCATCAGAACTCAGAAATGTAAACAGTTTTAGAACGACATGAGGGCGAGTAAACAGATTTATGCGTGAACCCTTTAATGGGCTAAAGACGGTTGTTTTGAATAATCTAGAAAGCATTGTGAGAATAGAGATTTGAGGAGGGACAGGGGCTTCAGGCATAAAGCGCTGTGATGTGTCTCTACAGGCCCGTGACATCCAGTCTGACAGCAGATCGCCCCTCAACACATCACTCTCACGCGCTCAAGACACTTTCTGAGAGATCTGGTGAGGGCGATTCATGACAATACACCAACACTCTTTCAAAAGTTCAGTCTCAGAGCACATTTGAAGTATTCATCTACTCGTCCTTTCATTTCAAATCTGCACGAGTTTCTTTCTTGCGCAGAACACAAAAGAAGATATTTTGAAGAATGTGGATAATCAAAAAACACTGAACTCCATTGACTTGCAGTGTGTGAACACAAAACCACTGAGACATTTCTCAAAATATCTTCTGTTGTGTTCCATTAAAGAAAGACCTCCGTACAGATTTACAAACACACGAGAACAAATGAAGACCGAATGTTGATTTGAACTTCTCGACAGTGTTTAATCTCATTCACTCTCACTTGTGTTCTGTGTTTTTGCTCTGTGTCCGGGTGTTGTAAATCTCTTGGCCGTTCTTCATCCAGAAGGTGTCCTGATGGGCGCTGTGCGAGTTGGTGAGGTTACACTGAAGAATGATGGACGTCTGCTGTGGTGTTTTGGGTTGTAAAATCTCCTGATCGGATGCATTGATTTTCGGCTCTGAAATCAACACAAATCCCGGACGGTTTAAGAGTTTACAAACACTGCTGTCTGATGTATACCTGTGTGTGTGTGTGTGTGTGTGTGTGTGTGTGTGTGTGTGTGTGTGTGTGTGTGAGAGAGAGAGAGAGGATTTAGAAACAAACTTTTATCACAGAGACCTACAGTAAACACATATATCTTCATCTTATCTAAACATTTCTTCAATGAAACATGCAGTGATGCTTTAAAATGAAAACTCAACATTCTGTGCAACTAATTGAGATTAAAACCAACCTTTTAATTGAATGTTTATATAGTATTTTAGTTTTATTTTTCCAGTAAAGTACAAATACTGTCATATTTTTATAGAACATACCTACTGTATAATATTTTCTCCATATTGTATTCTGTATTTATTCTAACTGTATATCCTGCACTTGCTAATGTCACTTCTGGTTAGACCTAAACTACATTTCGTTACACTGTACTTGTATACGTGTAATGACAATATAGTTGAATCTAATCTAATAAAAATACCTAACTAATCTTAACTCAAAATACATGAACTGATGCAAAAAGATTGAAATTAGGGAAATCATTTTTCTTGTCCCACTGGCAGATACGTATATACTTTATATACCTCATTTTAAATTATTATCATTCTCATTATGATTAATTATTTTTCAACTATATTATTTTTAGATTTAAGAATTTTCTAAAAATTCTGTGTACTGGTAAAATGGCATCACTTTCATCAGATAAAGGTTTTCTTTCCATCTTGTTACATGGGTGACTTTAACATCTCTGCACATTCACTTGTTTAATGGGATGTGAATGTGAGTCCGGTTGAGATAATGTGTTACCGGGCGGTTCTCCCGTATAGCAACCGCACCATCACCCAGTTGTAAAAAGAAGTGTGTGGCATAATCACCCTGCCATTGGCTTGTACAGTAAATCTCCAGATATAATTCCCACTCGGGGGGAGGAGCAGAGCCGTGTGCCGCCGGCAGCTCCAATTAGCATTCCTTACACCTTCTCCTGCAGCTCGGATAAACCGTTACTGATAAACCTCGCTCTCTATCTCCACCGTCTACATTCACTTCCGTCTACACACAACACTAGATAAATACTGTATATCTGTCTGATGTCTGGACTGAGATCAGCAAAATCTGCTGAAGGTCATTTGGAGGACACCTGATGAGAGGAGAGAGAGAAACGGTCAATCAGAGAATCTGATCCTCGTGTGACAGTCTGGGATAAAAAAAGAAGAAGATGGGTCAATAACTTGAGTGACAGGACAGCTGTTGGGGAGGAAAGGCAAATCATTTTAGGCATGAAAATATATTCTCACCACAGAAACTGAAGAGATTTCACTACACGAGCACACAGTCCAATAAACAAACTGTACATTCGTGTTCCACACCATCAGTTTGTAAAGCCTGTTATATACATGTGATCGCATCACGCAACATGTATATAATATGAAACATTGATTCTCAGTAATGACAGAATATGAAGCACGTTTGCTCTGCTGGAAATGGCCTCGGGCAAATATCCGATACATCGCTCACGTTTTTACTCTCGTCTTAAGAAGACAAGGACAGTAATCCTGAATCCTGAGTCTGATTCACTCAGATCTATAATGTCATTACTGAATCACACACAAACAGCAAAGGCAAAGAAGACACAAGGTCAAACTCTGACCGCACACGGGTCGCTTTAATAACAAGATGACCCGCCGAGGCGCAGGCTCACGTCTTTCATTTTTCATTTTTCAAGAGATAAGGCTGTATATTTAACATCATAACCCTTCCTTGTGTCTTCTTCCAACTTCCCATGAACCCTCGTTCAAGGACGCAAAGCACAGATAAAACACAGCAGGACTTTAAAGGAGTAGCACGACCAACACCAGGCTTTGAAGCAACGCACAAAACAAAAACATACAAAAGATCCAGAGTAAATAATATCCATATGCAATACGAAACAAAGTCACGAGAAACAGGAAGTAACACAGGAAGTACAGAACAGGCAGGATGGGGGGGGGGGTGAGACGGAGACAGAGACTGGAGGGTTTACAGTTTTCTGAGAGTCTGGGTTTGTGTTCATCCACAATCTCAGAGGCATCAGGACAGACTGAAATAAAATCAGCGAATCCTCAAATTCAACAAAAAACATACAAATCAGGAAAACAAATACAAAACTTTCGACATAGTCGTATTCATAGATGTCCGTATGACAGTATGTGTGTTTATATAAACAGTATTTGGATGCACACTGAAGCATACAAGATCAACATTATAAAATGTAAACCCTCTTACTTTCCCAGCACTCAAGGATGAAGACAGCTAACAGGGAACGTTCTCTTGTAGTAAGTAGAGCATTTTATTAACATCGCCATTGCTAAACATTATATATCTTCAACAATATTCTTTCATCATTAGTTAAACATTTTAAAGATTGAGAAATAACATTAACTTAATGAAAATGAGAATGTTAACTAAACATAATTTCAAGTTTTTGTTTATGTGTGAAATAAATGTGAAGCATTAAATAAAATCTTTCAGAATCACATCAGTCAATTGAATGAGAATTGATTTGGTCTAAAGCCGTTGATGTATAAAAGGGTTTAGAGTTGATAAAACATTGATGTTGTTTTTGTCAGTGTTTATTGAAAGCAGAAGCACACTTTACATACGAACACCTCTGAATGCTAAGAAGCTCATGCAAGACACATAATCTGGGCTTTATTTGTCAGTGGAGGATGAAGAGTTTTTTACAGGAGACGTTCAGCGGTCAGGAGGTGTTTCATCATCTACAGATACTACAGGACATAGAGCCACTCACTCTGCAGTACGGATATGGTGGCTTGGGTTCGGATCCAGGTGATGGACGGGTTTTGGCGAAGGTCGTTGCGTCGCGGGTCATTACTGGCCCGGCACTCGTAGACTCCGGCGTCCTCCAGCGTGAGGCGAGAGATGGCCAGCACGCTGACCCCGTTGGCGCCGGACGCCGTGTTGATGGACACCCGCCTCTTGCGAGCGCCGTCCCACAGCTGCTTGAAGGAATCCGCCCGGTTAATATCGGCGTACCACCACTGGATCTCCGGCACCGGATTCCCGACCACGTCGCAGTAGAGCTCAAAGGCGTCTCCGGTGAGTTTTGTCTCAGACATGGGTGACTTCACAAACCCAGCTGGAGAGGAGAAGCGTTGAAAGCGATGGGAGGAAAAAAGAAAGAGGGGATGGAAAGGCAAATCAGTAAAGCCACGAGTAAATCAAAGCGGATCAGTTGGAAAGAAACGTGTGAGTCGAGTGCAAATCAAAACAAACAAGCCACAAATCAAAGACGAGTGGGAAAACTGTTCGTCGAATATAAAGGACAGAATCGACCATCAAAACGTGAATGTGACGTTCAGCTCATGTGAGAAAATATAACCTGATCTCGCAGAAGTTCATTACTATTACGAATTCGTACAAACACCTTAAAATACATTACAGCACGGGGGGCTTCTCTCAGTCTTTCTATGAATAAAGATCTTCATAAAGTCACGCTCTTATCATATGACAGCACAAGGCTTTTTCTCCAATATGTTGATAAATAATAAAGCGCAGGATAAGAACACATAAAGGAATACATTAGATAGGAAAATGTAGTTTGGAGCGTTGCATTATACCGTACACTGACAGGACAATTTACAACATTCTGCCAAACACACCGCCAGCCTCCGGCGTCCTTATTCCCTGTCTGCCGTCTGCTGTTTCACGGCCCGTTTGCTGTGCAGAATGGAAAAATGGTCATGCAGAATAACACAAGATTTAACTTTTTCATTTCTAAAAGTTTGGCCTGTTTTCAGAAGCTGTACACTCTCGAGAAAAGAGTTTTCGAAAAATCCAGACACTAATCGTATCGGTAATATCATCTCTTCATCTGTTGCCATTTCCCAGGATGAACCGGGGATGAGTTTACAGTGAGAAACGGCAGAATATAAAGATATAAAATCACTTGCTTTGGCCTCCAGACGGAGAGATTGGTCTGAACAAAAAGACACAAGAACAGAAAGTGCTGCTTCTGTCACGCACCGGATCTGCTTACAACTCCATTTCTGGATGCTTTACCATCACGTGTGTGTGTGTGTGTGTGTGTGTGTGTGTCACGTGTGTAGTGAGCTGTCAGAAGTGACTAATGCACAGGTGGCGTTCACCACAAACACATAAACTCACTCATGAAGAATCATTTACATTCCTAATGAAATCCTGATCTCACAAAGATGATCATACACAAAAATGACACAAATAAAATGACCTAAATAAATACTTCACCGTTCAGAGATGGCTCTTTAAAGGGACACAAAGGTTTTTCCACAAAGAAGCATTCAGTCAAAGGTTTTTAAAGAACCAGCTCTTTCTTACTTTTTTATGACCTAAAGAACAGTTTTTGAAACAGATGTTAACTTCAGATGCAAACGGTTCTTCTATGGCATCAAAGAACCTTTTTTAATAGTGCAATACCCCCAAAAATGGAAATACTGTCACAAATGACTCTCTAGTTGTTCCACATCTGTGTGAATTTCTTCGTTTGGTTGACGGAGAAAAATATTTGGACCAATGCTTGAAGAGTTCTTAGACCCCATTGACTCCCATAGTAGGGAAAATGACACAAAACAGTTTGTTTTCCTACATTCTTCAACGTATAAAGTAATTTTTCCTACTATATGGTAATCAATGAGGTCCAATATCTCTCTGGTTATAAGTATTCTTCCAAATATCTTTCTCTATGTTCAACCAAACAAAAACAATTATACATATTTGAACTCGAAGGCGAGTAAATGACGACAGAATTTTTATTTTGGTTTTCCTTGAAAACTCTACAATGACAAATGAGTCGAATGTGAGAAGCTTTAAAAATCTCTCTCTTTGGGTCAAATCTGAGCTGGACACATGAGGAGATCTCTAGAGGAGACAGATGTGAGATCACCGGGGTCTTTCTTGACACTCGCGGGAGACTTGAGTTCATTTGCTGTTCAGCTAAATCCACGAGACGCTAAACTGATACACAATCTCACCTGACTCCAGGTCAGCTTTAGTTCACAATGAAGCTTCCAAATACCAGAATGATCTATACAAACAACAACACAGATCTGCACACGGACAAAGATGTTTATTCATAACTCAATTATTTCTCATCGATGAGATTAAATGAAGAGCAAATGGTAAAGCTCAGATGATTCTCCTGAGAGTCACAAATGTGTCTGTCATGGGAGTTTGAGAAGAGACGTGTCAAACTGAGCTCATTGAAGATCTCAATATCATCTCAAACATTTCTCATCACATCCAGATTATGCCACCTACATCCATTCACACCTCCAGACTCTTTATGTGTCTCAACTATTACACTCTCATTTGATTTATGTTTAGGAGAAACATCTGAGAACTCCATCAAATCTTCTGAGCCATGAAGGAGAAACATCTGAGCAGTAAGATTAACCTCTGGGGTAGCAACACATTTCTGTAGTTTTGCTCACAGACACACACACAGTCTGAAGAGCTTCAGCTGTGTGTGTGTGTGTGTGTGTGTGTGTGTGTGTGTGTGTGTGCGTGTGTGTGTGTGTGTCCCAAGCTATGAAAAGAAACAATTTTCACTTTGCTTGAAATCCCTGCCTGAGGCTCGATCATGTGAAGCGTAATTATATTCTCTTTGAATAAAGACATCTGTGTCTGGAGTTTACACCCACCAGATTGAGCTTCACACCTTCTGTACTGAAGCGAGATTCTCTCCACGACTGCAGGAACAGAAACATCTGGCTCACATGAACTGATCTGAGATCAGACGGGCACATTCACACCAGCAGAACTGATTCCGAGCACCTTCATACTGTATATGTCAATGCGAAAACTGAGAGCCGACCCTACGTGAGGATCCTTCAATCACATACAGTCTCAATATCACAACGTCACAGGTGTATTTAAAGAGCCGGTTCAGCTCAAAGTGAAAAGTCTATTCATTCATCCTCTGTCATGTCAAACCTGTACGAGAACACATGAGAAGATATCTTGAGAATGTTGATTACTACACAACAGTGATTGACATGTGAACACAAAACTACTGAGACATTTCTCAAAATATCTTCCAGAGGTTTTGCATGACATGAGAGTAAGAAATGATGACTGAATGACTTTTATCTCTGGGTGAACTATCTCTTTAAGGCCATTTTCGAATAATGTTAGTCTGTAGTTAGTCTAATAATCTAATGTCTGTTTCTCTGTTTATTTCTCTTTTAAACTTTAGAATTAAACTCTGTTTTCTGCTCTGACTTTCTATAAACATATACATTTACATTTAGTCATTTAGCAGACGATTTTATCCAAAGCGACTTACAGATGAGGAAACATTGGAAGCAATTATAACAACATAAGCAACAAAATAACATAAGTGCATCAAAACTAGTCCATTAAAGCCTAGCACAGTAATATTCACATTCAGCATTGATTTACTGCTCCATCATTTAACATCAACCAGTAAATCTGCATTAAAGCCACAATATGTACATTTGGACCTCAAGATGGTGCACTTTCGAAACAACAACAAAAGGCGAAGCTAAATGACGTCATGTAGGAGAGTGGAATTATGGGACATGTGGTTTTCACCATCCAGAGGCGTATGGAGATCACCCATCATGTTCACGGATTTTATTAGATGTCACCGATATGAATTAGCTTGAAAGACACGTGGAATGTAAAGCTATGTTAGTCCGCGACTGTTATTGGACTTTGTCAATTGATTTGTTAGCGTAATGCTACACAGTTTAACATGTTTTAAACATTCATACAGTCGTCGTTTGGAAAGTAAACTACGTTTACGCTTGTTTGTGTTTCCTTTACTCGCCAAGAGTCATCGTGATCCATAATAACAGAATGACAGATGCTATATTATAAGCACTTCTGTGTTCACGTGTTGCCGTAGTTTCTACAACCAGAAACTGAGGGTCGTGCGGAGCAGCAGATATTAGGTCACTGATATGAGACAAATACAAGCGAAACGAGTGACGGGACATTAGTTTAAATAGGAATTTCTCTGGATTCTTGGGAACATTTGGGATCATGTTAGTACACAACTGCATGAAATATCTCACACTGTGCAAGTGATTTTTTGAGATTTCATAAGGAAATTCTTCCATATTGTGGCTTTAAATGATCACGAACCTCAATTCAGTTTGTTAACAAGAGATTATAATGATCTGATCTTGTTAAAAATAAACAATGAGGATCTGCAAAGCAGACGAACCCAAATGTCCAGAAGCTGTAAGACATGAGCAGAAGCTGTACTGAAGATGAATTAAGATAAAGCAAGTGTTGACTCAAAAGAAGAAGCTTGAGAGAACGAACACAACTGTGATTTGACATCAGAAGAGTCACGGAAGTTCATCCAAATCTCTGATGGGAACCCCAGGACAAAACACTAAAGCACCAAACACCCGCTCGCCTGGCTGCCAACATCCCACATTCACACACGTGTCCATCATGAAGACTTGCTGGCAATGATCTAGACGTACAATCATAAAATCCTTTTGGAGTCACATTTTCACATGTGTGTTTTAGTTTATGACAGACTGTGATTTATTCGTCTTTTGATGTTCTAAAAATGTTGCCTGCTGTTGAGTTTGCAAGACAGGTGTTAAGAGTGAGTGATTTTCTTTCTTCTGCTAAATCTCTTCACAGTTCCTGTAGGTGTTACATGAAATCACACTCGATCTCATCCAACATTTCTGTCCTCATCTGAGCTATTTCACAAAACGACAGGTGCTGGACATCATAACATTCAATTCATATTCCAAAGATAATGTGCGCGCACACAAACTTATAAACAACATGTCAACTTTTCTGAAAATATTAAGAGAGGGGCACTCCAAATTTTCCTTTTATCAGTGTAATTTTGCTAAACTTTTATTAAATGCATGTACACACATTTGTATTCTGTAATTTAAAAAATAATTTGGACATTGAATTTCTGCAGTTGTTCGTTTCTGCAAATAAAAACTACATTTTATGTGTAATTCATATAATGAAACAAAAAAACATCTTTAAATACTAATAGAACATTCTGAAAAACTTAACATAATTCTGGAGAGGTCCTATTTTAGTCCAGAGCTGTGTACATATTAAATATTATCATATGTTTTTTTCTAGCATTTCATTAAATCGGACTGTAATACACCCTGAATAAAATAAGATGATATTCGTCCTTAAGATGTATGGTATAGTGACACACTTGTGTGCTGTTCTTGAAGTTTTCTCAACAGCTTTATGCGAGGAACAGACCAATCTTCTCTTTAAACATCTGCAGTTTGACAAAGCTTTCCAGCAATGAAGTGTATTACCATAAACCTTCAGTCTGTTCCTCACGCAAAGCTTCAGAAACTGTGGAGTATAGTGCACACGTGGTCTATAACATGACTGTTAAGATCTGCCTTAATATTTCCACGGATAAAAAACAACATGACAGTGAGTGAATGATGACAGAAATCGTATTATGAACGGATCCCCCCCATGTGACAGTACGTCATGTCTACTTTTGCTCTTGAGTTTTGTGCTTTGCTGTGAATAGTTCACAAGGTCAGATTAGATATTAGACAATCTTTCATTTCTTCAGTCACATCATGGCGTGTTTGGTAAAGTAACAGAAACCATACAAACACAAAGCGATGTACAAGCGCCAGTGCATTAAGTGTTAATGGATGTCTTCAGTTCTAATAATAGAAACAGGCAGCAGAATGAGACACAGCCATCTACAGTCCTGCACATATCTCTTGCTGCTCACGCACCACACCGCTACAACACACGACACTGTCCTCGTGTACATAATATACAGTATCACACACACAAGACATTCAATTCATCTCCAACATTAAGATCAGCTGTTAAAGCACCTGCCACTCCAGATCTGACATCCCAACAGCTCATTATTCACAGCCTGTTATTATAGTTTCTTGTAAAGCAGAAGCAGTCCTGTGTTAATGATGGACACACACACACATCTGAACGCTTCTGAATGAAGCGTGTGCTTTTAGCGGCTGAATTCATTAAAGGTGTTCAATTCTCTGAGTTAGTGATCAAGAAGAAACCCTCAACAGAACATCAGTCCGGTTCTGATCGACATGTTTATCTCCGTCTGCTCTTCACTGTTAAAACCTCACACGGTCTCTATGAGAGTATTTCCGTGAGAGGCCTGGGGCTGTGCAATATATAGAAATATTGCACATGTTCATATCGCAATAGAAATATTGCAATGATTTGTGATAAATGAGCTATTTTATTCTTCGAAAAGTAATGTATGGTCAAAGTTTTAGGTGGATTCAGATGGTTTAGTATCTATCTGGCACGCAGAAGTTAGTTGGTATATGCTTTGATATGATTGAATTTATTTTTATTTATTTTTGTTTGCTTACAAAATGTCAGATTTGTTTAACGCAACAGTAAAACATGGCTGTTCACTTTCAGAAGTTCATAAAATAATGTGAAATATATGTTGGTTATATAATTTCTTTAATATATTTTAATAGAATTTAAATAGAAAAAGAAATATCCTATCGCATATCGCATTATTTAGCATTCTATCGCATTTTCCCTCAATATCCCCTAGAGAGGTCTTGTTACAGCTGCTGGACTCTACACGAGGCCACTGAAGAGCAGGTGACCGGTACTTTAGTTCTTCTTTTGGAGCATTGAGCAAAATCAGTTTATTATTTTGTTTAAAAGTTTATCTGGATATTGAGTTTGTGCGACTGAAAGTGAAGTGTTGAGTTGTGCTGTATAGTGACTCTGGCGAGGACGGAATCTGTACAGTCAGACTTTAGCAAACAATAGAAGGATTATCCACCAGAGCCACTGACCTCATGTCTGCACTATCAAAACACGCACGCACGCCACACACACACACACACACACACACACACACACACACACACACACACACACACACACACGGCCTCTGATTATAAATCTCTCCAGTTGTCATCTTAACTGGGATCTGTAAGCAGTTTATTTCCCGGTTGACCTTCTGAAGCACTGTGATGCTATCATGAAAATCTCTCTCCAGCTCAGGTCTGTTTCAACCCAAACAGTCTGACACAGCAACATAACCTCAACCAATGATGCAAGTCAGGGGCGGGGTTTACAATTTATCCAACGAATGAAAGACACGGGGAGTGTTCGGAGAAACCCGTTTAAAATCGCCCGTGCCCGTTGGCCCTGATGATGCAGAAAGGACACACTTTCCAAGCTCTTTCTACCCCATCACTTGTCTAAATGTTGACTCCAAGTGATGAGTAGCTGTAAACAAACTTCATTTGATGAGTTAAGATCCGGCAAAAACCTGATCTATGTTACCATGACGCTTTATCTATGTTACCATGACTCTTTATCTATGTTACCATGACGCTTTATCTATGTTACCATGACTCTTTATCTATGTTACCATGATGCTTTATCTATGTTACCATGACTCTTTATCTATGTTACCATGACGCTTTATCTATGTTACCATGACGCTTTATCTACGTTACCATGACTCTTTATCTATGTTACCATGACTCTTTATCTATGTTACCATGACGCTTTATCTATGTTACCATGACTCTTTATCTATGTTACCATGACGCTTTATCTATGTTACCATGACTCTTTATCTATGTTACCATGACTCTTTATCTATGTTACCATGACTCTTTATCTATGTTACCATGACGCTTTTTATGTTTGTTTTTTCTTTTTTGTTCTGACTTTTTTTGTTCTGACCTTTATCTTGTTACCATGACCTTTTCTTGTTACCATGACTCTTTTCTTGTTACCATGACCTTTTCTTGTTACCTGACCTTTTCTTGTTACCTGACTTTTATTATTTCCTGACCTTTTCTTTTCATGACCTTTTCTTGTTCCTGCCTTTATCTATGTTACCTGACTCTTTATCTTGTTACCTGACTCTTTATCTATGTTACCATGACCTTTATCTATGTTACCTGACTCTTTATCTATGTTACCATGACGCTTTATCTATGTTACCATGACTCTTTATCTATGTTACCATGACTCTTTATCTATGTTACCATGACTCTTTATCTATGTTACCATGACTCTTTATCTATGTTACCATGACGCTTTATCTATGTTACCATGACCTTTATCTATGTTACCATGACTCTTTATCTTGTTACCTGACTCTTTATCTTGTTACCATGACTCTTTATCTATGTTACCATGACTCTTTATCTATGTTACCATGACTCTTTATCTATGTTACCATGACTCTTTATCTATGTTACCATGACTCTTTATCTATGTTACCATGACTCTTTATCTATGTTACCATGACGCTTTATCTATGTTACCATGACTCTTTATCTATGTTACCATGACTCTTTATCTATGTTACCATGACTCTTTATCTATGTTACCATGACTCTTTATCTATGTTACCATGACTCTTTATCTATGTTACCATGACTCTTTATCTATGTTACCATGACTCTTTATCTATGTTACCATGACGCTTTATCTATGTTACCATGACTCTTTATCTATGTTACCATGACTCTTTATCTATGTTACCATGACTCTTTATCTATGTTACCATGACTCTTTATCTATGTTACCATGACTCTTTATCTATGTTACCATGACTCTTTATCTATGTTACCATGACTCTTTATCTATGTTACCATGACGCTTTATCTATGTTACCATGACTCTTTATCTATGTTACCATGACTCTTTATCTATGTTACCATGACTCTTTATCTATGTTACCATGACTCTTTATCTATGTTACCATGACTCTTTATCTATGTTACCATGACTCTTTATCTATGTTACCATGACTCTTTATCTATGTTACCATGACGCTTTATCTATGTTACCATGACTCTTTATCTATGTTACCATGACTCTTTATCTATGTTACCATGACTCTTTATCTATGTTACCATGACGCTTTATCTATGTTACCATGACTCTTTATCTATGTTACCATGACTCTTTATCTATGTTATCCATGACTCTTTATCTATGTTACCATGACTCTTTATCTATGTTACCATGACTCTTTATCTATGTTACCATGACTCTTTATCTATGTTACCATGACTCTTTATCTATGTTACCATGACTCTTTATCTATGTTACCATGAGACTCTTTATCTATGTTACCATGATCTTTATCTATGTTACCATGACTCTTTATCTATGTTACCATGACTCTTTATCTATGTTACCATGACTCTTTATCTATGTTACCATGACTCTTTATCTATGTTACCATGACTCTTTATCTATGTTACCATGACTCTTTATCTATGTTACCATGACTCTTTATCTATGTTACCATGACTCTTTATCTATGTTACCATGACTCTTTATCTATGTTACTATACTTTATCTATGTTACCTGACATGACTCTTTATCTATGTTACCATGACTCTTTATCTATGTTACCATGACTCTTTATCTATCGTTACCATGACTCTTTATCTATGTTACCATGACTCTTTACACGTCTACGTTACCATGACTTTATCTATGTTACCATGACTCTTTATCTATGTTACCATGACGCTTTATCTATGTTACCATGACGCTTTATCTATGTTACCATGACTCTTTATCTATGTTACCATGACGCTTTATCTATGTTACCATGACTCTTTATCTATGTTACCATGACGCTTTATCTATGTTACCATGACGCTTTATCTATGTTACCATGACGCTTTATCTATGTTACCATGACTCTTTATCTATGTTACCATGACGCTTTATCTATGTTACCATGACTCTTTATCTATGTTACCATGACGCTTTATCTATGTTACCATGACTCTTTATCTATGTTACCATGACTCTTTATCTATGTTACCATGACCATGCTTTATCTATGTTACCATGACGCTTTATCTATGTTACCATGACTCTTTATCTATGTTACCATGACTCTTTATCTATGTTACCATGACTCTTTATCTATGTTACCATGACTCTTTATCTATGTTACCATGACTCTTTATCTATGTTACCATGACTTTCTTTTCTACGTTACCATGACTCTTTATCTATGTTACCATGACTCTTTATCTATGTTACCATGACGCTTTATCTATGTTACCATGACTCTTTATCTACGTTCACCATGACTCTTTATCTATGTTACCATGACTTTATCTTTATCTATGTTACCATGACGCTTTATCTATGTTACCATGACTCTTTATCTATGTTACCATGACGCTTTATCTATGTTACCATGACTCTTTATCTATGTTACCATGACTCTTTATCTATGTTACCATGACTCTTTATCTATGTTACCATGACTCTTTATCTATGTTACCATGACTCTTTATCTATGTTACCATGACTCTTTATCTATGTTACCATGACTCTTTATCTATGTTACCATGACTCTTTATCTATGTTACCATGACTCTTTATCTATGTTACCATGACGCTTTATGTGACTCAATACTTTCAAATGTATTTGGTTTTATACGAAATGATCACATTTAGACGTTACATTATGGTATATTGTACCCCATGTCTGTGCCAGCGAAATGTGTTTCTGCTAAGAATAAATCCAACACATGCATTCAGCGGATGCTTAGAATGATGCATCATAGTCCTGAAACAGCACGCGGACATTAAAATGAGTGATAAGTCCCTGTTGTTTCCTTTGGTGTCCGGGGGGCTACAGAGGGAATACCCCGGCCTTGTTTGTCTGCAGGTAATGAATGTGCTCTCTCCCGGTCACAGCTGTGACTCTCCAGAATGTGAAGTCACACACACGCCTGTGGGGAATCACTCTCTCATTATTTACTGCTCACAAACCCTTTGCTTCCATTTGTTCGGATATCAACAGCAGCACTCCCTCCATCACAAACAATTACACACCAACATTTCATTTCACACACTCAAGCTCAGGACAGAATCAAAGCATCTTATTACCAGACTGTAGGAATAACCCCACGGCATCAGATCGTGCTTTCTTACTGTTGTATTCGCGTGACAGCTCGCGGGATGTGAATGTCAGTTTGAAGGTTGAAACGACACATTTTTCTCTGGAGAATACGAGCAGGTGGAAAACACTCGTGTAGGCAAATCTTTCCCAAGGACAAGAATGTGAAAATATGTTAAGCTTTGAAATGCAAACGGAGCATAATCCGCGCAGACGCACGCGCGAGGTTAATGCACGACATTTAATAAACTCAATGCCAGCTGACGATGTGCGATTAAAATAAACTCGATTGCGCGCGTATCATACTAAAGATGGCATCGACCTCTAACCTGCGCGTCCCTAAAGCAGATTACACACAGATCCCGACGAGCGCGTCCCCGGGTCCTTACCGTTCTGAGGTGACACATATTGCAGCATTACGCTTCCGAGGATGACGACCACCGCCAGCATCCCTGTGACGGGCAGCATCCTGGTGGCTCAGGCGATCGGACGGGATGCGGGGAGAGAGTGCAGCTTCAGCCGCAGAGGATGGCGGAGGCGCGCGGAGAGGACGCGAGAATAGGCGCTGCGCGGCGCTGATGGCGCATGGGGATGGGGATGGATGGATGAGGAATGCTGGTGCTGATGCTGGCCGTGCGCTCGAGGATGCTGCTGCTGGCAGGTGCTCAGGGATGCTGCTGCTGCTGCTGATGGGCCATCGGAGTGTCCGTCATCGCGGAGAACCTTCAGCTGTCAGTGCGCGCACCCCGCAGCTCATTCAAGCGCATCATCAGCTGCCGGTGCGCGCTCCCGCTGCGGGTGTTTCAGGCGCGTCAGCCGTGCGTACAGATAACGCAAAGCTACTTAAATTCACAAATAACAATATAGCAGTTTTTTCAGTCATCTGTTCTTTAACCCTCGAGCATTGATAAGAGTGATAATATGAGCCATTTAATAGAAAACTTCACGAAGAATACTTTTACATTACGTGAAGAAAACACATTTTATTCCAACTGTATCTTTCTGATGAAAGAAATGAGATCTTTATGCACTGTTGCTTTACAACTATATTTACAAAATATATTTAAACTGTTCAATTGATATAATTGTCAATTTTTGTATGCCATTCAGAAAATTTTATAATTACACACAGCATACATCATAGTATTTAAGTGATATTCAGAACAGTGATATCAGAATCTGGCAGAACATAGTAATTGACTTAAAGATTAAAGAGTAAATAGATGAAATTAGATGAATCTGCATGCATCAATTTACATTCACAGAGCGCCACCTGATGGACAAAACAACATCTACAGCATCACATGACAAATGTATTGCGCACTAGGGTTAATGATATTAAATGAGTGTTTGTATTAGTGTTCTTGTTCTCCGGACACCAATCTAGAGGACAACTGATCTAAACAAACGTGATGTTCATAAATAAAATCGCAAAAAACACAACTTTTATTTTTTTCCGGTATTTACAACCCGATTTTAAGTTATGAGTGGATCTATAAACATTTACACATTATTACATTTACATTTGAGGTCCAAAGATCGAAGATTGTGTTTACTTAAATATGTAAAAGAAAAGTGCATTTTTTAGTCATTAATATTCTGGCTTTCTTTTTCAACTCTGCTGTATAGCATCTTTAGGTTACGACACAACCAGGGTCGCAGGATTTTAGAAATACCGATGACTTCCTTGACCTATATGTGCATTTTAAGACTTTCAGAGGTCAAATTAGATAACAATAGTTAACTTACAACCGTGTCTGTCTTTTCATGATTATCAGCATCAGTAAAAAAGTAAAGTCATGGTCAATACTTGCATTCAAATATTATACAATCTATGTTTCATGAAAGTGCATTTGGGTTTGAAATGATATAAAGGTAAACAAGCGATAACAGAATGTCCAGTTTTGAGTGAATTATACCTTTAACAGTGTGAGTAATCACATTGACATCAAATTACAGAAGTTGCAGAAACCTGTTTTTTTATTTTAAAACACGTAACATTTATAAAATATAGACACGGAATTAAAGAACAAGAATCCTACTCCCGCCTTCTTTCTTTTGATTGGACAGTAATGCTCGGCGTCCTTCATTTGATTGGTGATTTTGGATCCCAATTAGATTGATGAGCGTTTATCCTCGACTACACCACTGGATAAGTAAGAAATAGTGGAATGTACAAACGCATGGAAATGTAGAAATTTCTTCAGCAAAGTGTATTTATGTCCCTATTTCATAATAACATAAATATATGTATGATTATTCAAAGCAAACTTCATGTGTCCTGAGGTGACTGCAGCCTGCACGTTACTCCAGCGCGTAAAAGAAATAAACATTTAAATCAAAACACACCTGCATCCAGCTGCGAGCCAATCACCTGCCGCAGCGAGGTCACGGGCGACACACCCCTCTCCCCTCGAGACCAATGGGGCCGTGAAATGCACGAGGGGCGTGGGGACGAATTCCGCGCGCATCAGCGCACATCTGCACATGTGTCGGGGGGATTTCATCACGAGCTCTGCGTGACTCCCGTCGTGTGTCTATGGGAGCATGGGCAGTAGACAACAATGGCTCACGCGACTGAAGAATGAGTTGAGCGACAGTCCACTCGTGTCCAACGTGGCCTTCGGCTTCATCCTGATGGGTCTGGAGAAGTTGGTGGAGCTGGAGTTCGAGTGTCCGTGCGATCCGCTGTGGAACGGACTCTTCTCCTCCGCATTCTTCATCATCCCCGCGGTCATGGCCCTCGCGATTATGATGATCGTCCAGGGCTGCAGGTGCGAGGTCTCGTGCAGGAGGTCCGTGTCTCTGTCCAGTGTCGTGCCCGCGGTGGTCTGGTTGATTCTGCTCTTTTTGGACGGTCAGTACTTGGCCTGCGCGATGACGGACTGGCACGGCAGGTACGTGATCGTGGATAAAGCCGTACCGCGGAAGTGGTGCGAGCCCACGCAAGAGGAGAGCGTTTCTCCTCGAGACCTCATGCTGCGCACGCAGCGGCTGTTCGTGGAGTCTCAGGTGAGCGCCGGTGACATGATGCGCGCTCGTGCGCTTTTACGCAGCAGCACCAAGGGGAAAATGTTATCAATGTATCGACTCGGTCTCGTGCATTTCTCATAAATGACCTATAAAAGAAATAAAAATGACAATTAAATGATTGATTCAATGAAAATAGTTCTTAGTAATAGAAAACGATATTCAGACAGAAGAATATGTTTTTAAGAAACTTTGACATAATGGTGAGTTGGGTTAAAATGGTCTTCTATTACATTCCCGCGAAGAACCCTTTCTTGCAGCCTTATTTTCAAAATTGATTAGTACATTTGAATTTCGCCTTTTTCAACCATGTTGATGGATTTTAAATTAAAGCAACACGACATGGAGCAAAGATGCTTATAAATCCTGCTGGATAACACGGATCCTCAGGTTTTGATCTCGACAACCTGAGAGATTTTGGAAATACCAAACATCAAACGTTTTACTTGAATTGTCATGCTCATAATGTGTCATGGAAATATCTATTAAACAGGATCCTCTAGCATATTTGCGTCATTCCTAAAAGCGATGTGCTGCGTAGTACTGTCCTAGTTCTCTCTCTGGTTGTTAATGCAGGCGTGTCTCGTTGACAGGTGATCGGGATAGTGCTGCTGATCTTCATCTGTTTTGGACTGGTGGTGTATGTCATCCGTGAGAGCTGTCAGCAAGAGCTGGAAACTCCAGAAGTCAATGTGGCGGAGATGAGTCTGTAGAGAGCCGTGGATACCAGCGGCCTTCTGCATTCACATCACTTGACCACATCTACTGACATGCTGTTTCAACTCAACTCTCGCTTTATGAAAACAAATGGACTTGCAATGGAAATGTTAAAACATTGGGCTCAAGTTTTACACTTAATTCACTACACGTTACCATGAAACTAGTGTTACAGAATCACTTACTAACCTTGTATCCAAATGTTGAACTCCAGCGGTGAAAACATGAGCTGGTGAACCCGATGACCTTTACATGATGTGTACAAAATGAGCAGAGGTTGAAGGTTAACAATGTAAAAGGAATTACAATTTGGCCATTTATTTAGGCACTGCCATGTTTAAATACCGCAAGTTTTGTACTGATTAACACATTTTGGTGGTTTAAAATCAATACAAGCTTCACATTTCTGCTTTACCATAAAGACTTGTAAGTGCATCACTGATGGACACATGTTCATTGGACCTTACAGTGAATGTGTTTGTCACAGAATGTAAACACATCAACATAATGATATATATGAGAAAACCAAAAGTAAATTTGAACGTTGGACCAGTCTAGGATTCACCATTGATTGCGTTTTAATAATAAACAGGCTTTTGTTTTTTATCTGAAAGTTGTTTTATTTTTACACGATCCAAGGTTTTATCCTTTAGAACCTTTAGGTTTTATCATAATACGATACCAATATTTAAAACAAGACCTTTAATAATGCATTTAAGTGTAAACACTGCGGTTCTCTGACCTGACACAGAAACACCGGCTCAACCAATGGCATCAGTGTTATTTCATAACTCCAACTGATGATGCTGGTGTTGCAGAAATTTGCTTTAAAATGTAAACAATTTATTATTATGCCACTTTTCTATTCATTTATAATTCATGAAAGATTTATTCAAAGATCATTATTCTCCAAAACTCAATTTTGAAGGGACAGTTCACCCAAAATTTAAAATTCTGTCATCGTTTACTCACCCTCAAGTTGTTTCAAACCTGAATACATTTCTTTGTTCTGATGAATACAGAGAAAGAACATAAGCAATTTGTGACATCATCCACTTCCAAGTAAATGTTAGGTGCCCCAGAAGGGTTTGCTTTCCTTAATTCTTCATAATATCTCATTTTGTGTTCAACAGAACCACAAACATACACTATTTTTTTCAACCATGGTAGTGAATGATGTCCCAGAACTGAACATTGCTTAAATGCTTCAAAATGTCTTTCTCCTTGTTAGGAAATGTATACATGTTTAAAACAACCCGAGGGCGAGTAAACAGAATTTTAATTTTTGGGTGAAGTATCACTTTAGGTAACCAACCACATAAGAAAATACTTCAGTATTACCATAATAAACTGTGGTAAATTGTACAGATACTGTAGTATATTCTAGAAATATACTTTTCTGTAATATTAAGGTTAATTGATCAACTGTAGTGAATTGTAGTATTACTGTTGTATATAATGTATGTACTACTGCACTTTATTTACTACAGTAAAGTTTAGTGAACTTTATATACGATAGTCAATTCACAATAGTATCTAGGAATTTGACTACAGTTTACCACAGCAAATATGACACCAGTATTTTTTCCCCTGGTAAATAAAAAAACTAGGTAAAACGAGAGGAAAACAACATATGAGATGAACTGAAACACAATGTGAAGTTTCAAACTCAATCCTGTTTCTTTTTTCTCTTGACACACCTGCAGCATAAACACCTGATGATGTTAAACATCACAAACACCGTCAATAACACAACACACATTAGAACGCCTACAACATCTACACTATAATATGAATACCAGGGCATTTTATAGGCCTCGGTGCGCAGGTGAGCGGCACCTTTGTGCCTCATGACAAACTCAGTCCAGAAGACGGCGCTCTCCAGTGGTTTTAATGGCGTGTCTCTATGGAGACGGGAGAGTTTCTGCATGCGTCTCCTGTAGGACGGATCATGAAGAACCTCATGTAAAGCCTCTTTGAATGAATGTCTGTCTATGGTGGCGATGTCCACGACCTTGGCCGCTCCTCTATATCTCATTTTAGAAAGATTATCTTCTTGATCGAACACCAGCGGTAAGCCCACGATCGGAACACCGTGGTAAATGGCTTCAAAAATACCATTAGTGCCTCCGTGGGACACGAACAGTCGAGTCTTGGGATGTCCCAGGAGGTCGTTCTGTGGAAACCACTTCACCAGTAAAGTGTTGTTGGCCAGAGCCGACGGCCGCTGTCCCGTGTATCTTAAAATCACTTTCTGTGGAAGTTCAGCAAAAGCGGCGGCGATCTCTTCGGCGATATCGAGCGGCAGCTGCCCGACCAGAGATCCCAAAGACATGATGATGACTCCATGATCTCCAGAGGTCTGGACGAAATCCTCCAGATCCGCCGGAAGGCGTTTGGCAGGCTTGCACTGGAAACCACCGATATAAATGATGTTGGGCATGGTCGGGCGCGGAAACTCGAAAACAAAATCCACCCTCATCAGCCAAATGTCGGCCGCTTGAAATAACTCAAAATAATCCAAATCAGGGTGAAAATAGCGTGTGCACAGAGCTTTGTAATGAGGTCCCACGATTCGCTTGTACAGAAACAAGCGTACGGTGTAGAAGAGCAGGTTATACGTTCTCTGAAAGAAGGTCATGCGATCCGTCAGCAGAGACAGAGGGAAGGGAACATACGACAGTGGAGATGGAGCGATTGCAAAATGTGCCTCTCCGTGAACCGTCCAGCGTACGTTAAACACCAGAGGGAGATGAAGGTAGTGAGCGAGCACGACACCTCCTCCGTTTGCTGGATCGGTCAACATCACATCGTATTCGGTCTTCTTGAGCCTCTCCATCAACGCGAGATCTTTCTCGATGATGTAAATCACCATTTCACAGATCTTCTCGTGCATTTCAGAAAACTTGTCCTTCAGAGACATGTCCAGTTTGAATCTGGTCCACGCCGAGTGTCCCTGTCTTCTAATCTGGAGTTGTTTGGAGATGAAAGTGCTGTAGAATTCATCATCGCCGCCCAGTAAGACAGGAAGGGTTATGGAGACGTAGTGAGGGGAATCTTCAGCGACGTACCAGCTGTCGAGTGCTCGTAACACTGTGATGTGATGACCTCTGGAATGAAGCTCCTGAATCAAAACATTCATGTTAATCCAGTGACTCCCTTCATGAGGAAACACCAGGATTTTCCCACAATGCACCATGAGGGTCAGCGTTAGAAAGATGTTCAAGATGACAAAAAGAAAATCCATCCTTATACGAGACGTTCAAAGATTTTTCTGAAATCAAGAAGCAGAGGTTTAAACATCATCCCATATGAACAGTTTTGCACAGTCGGGTAATTCTCTCACTCAAGGTGCATGCTGGGATACTTTTTGAACTGTGTTAACTGTTTATCTTCACCACCAGATCTTACTTGTGCATTTTAAAATAAAAAGTATTTTTATACACATACACATTTGATTTGATTCATTCCAAACATCTGGAGAGTTAAAAAATCTTCAAATCTTTGACGGGGTCAGACGGCGAATCATTCATTCAACACTCTTCTGTTTCCGTCTCTTTACAGTTATTAACAGAACAAAGACGACGCTGTACTTGTAAAGCTTCAGCAAGTTTCATTTAAGAGATGAGCTTCGTGTATTAATATATTAAAGCAAACACACAACGAAAAAACTTCAAACAGATTAACTCTAGACAGCAAGTCCCAGCAAAGCAAGTTTCCCCTTTTAATAAAAAAAAAAAGATCATTTTGGATGTAAAATTCATTATAAATGACAAAATAAAATAAAAGCACTACGACATTGAAAGCGGCTGATGTGAGTCTTTGTGCTGATGCAACTGAATGATTTGATATCAAACATTCCCAAGACAAGATCAATCCTGAACAAACATGTTCACCTGAACCTGCCACACACCCCACATCTGTATCAGAAACATGTTTAGTGAAGATCAACACCCTAAAAAATGACCTTGTCTTCGACCCACAGTGTTTAATGTGGGCATCGGAACAAACCTTCCCATAAAAACAAACATTTCCCTCTGATGTTGTGTAGCAATGTGTAAACATTTCCATGACAAACGTTTGTGATTTGTCTTTGTTCTCTTGTGGAGGTTGACAGACCAGTTTGTCAAGAGTGTCTCTTTTTAAAAACAGTGCACATAAAACACTCTTCATGCGATGCTACATGTGTGTACAGAGCTGAACATTTCAACAACACGTGACGTCAATGATAAAACACGAATTGAATCAAATGTTGCACCGTAAACAACATGGCAGCTTATTTACGTTAAATGTATTGCGAATTCCGACAAGCACAAAGTAAAATAGTTGCTCGCCCTCTTATACTTATTCGTATGTTATTCGTGTAAACACGATAAATGAAAAGAATTTACCTGCTGAACAGAAAACAGCGTTGAGCTCATCAAACACTGCGCTCATGGTTTTATGCCCATGTTTTTCAAGTAGATCCTGCAACCGATATGAAGGGAAATCAGTGGCAAAACTTGAGAGCGTGTCGATTTTATTTCTGAACTTCTAAAGTAAGTATTTGTACATGTACACTCACAACCCCAATGTGAAAGCTTCTCAAATAAAAACTGAAGTTGAGATTTGCACTCGTGTACAAAACTCACAAATCTGTCTTCTGAATTTGAAGTTGCAGGAAAATAGTTACAAATGTGTAAACTGACATTTACAAAATACATTGGCAGATACAAATGCATTGCACAGATTTACACGTTTTCCTCGATTCAGATTTGTAGTGCAACCATCCCGCCTTGACTTTTGCATCTTCTTTCGGGATAATCCCGTTGCAAAACTAATTTGTGCACTTGAAAGCTCAGAGGCGAGAGAAAGTGCGGCATTTGATGACGTCATGCGGCTGAGCCACGATGCTCTCAAGTTTTGCTACTGATTTACCTTCATAGGTGGACGTCCAACCCGCCCAGATCCAATTGTGACGCCCATGTCAAATACGTCATCGTCACAGATTCTCTATAACGCTGTGTAGCCTATCATTGCACCTTTAAGTAAATGGAGCATTTGATAAAGAGGTGAAACCAGTTATATGAATGAAAACATGCTAACCATATGCAATTGTTAATACAACATTTAAAACATGTTTGTGTAGGGAAGGATCGATCATACTAATAAATAGATATTGAATACCTTTGGGTAGTTGAGTGTTTGATTTGCTAGAGGGTTAAAATAGTTTTACATAATCTGTAATAAACAAATCAATTTTGGGAATAAACATTTGGGTTTAATATAGTTTGATTGTGTTTATTGAATATTTTAAATAAACAAAATGGTGTGGCATAGAAAAGACATGGTAAATTTCTGGGAGAATTCTTGCTTTTGGTCTATCAGCCTCATGTGGCCCACGTAAGGGCCGTCAGTCCATTACTGAACTCAGCCGAACAAGAATGACATAAAAGGTCCACATCATTCTTTATTATATGGCTCACTGCTGGTGGAATTATGGCACAGATCTGGTCGCGTTGTAGCTAAGAAGATGTGGACCAGATCTGTGCCAGGAAACCCTTTCATTGGCCACAGGTCAGGTTTATTTGGATCTGCACTAAAGGAATTTGCTGACTGGGAAGCATTTTCCAAGAACAAGAATTGTGTTGACTGTTAAATCATGCATTTTAGCCCTCAAAAGACTGCGGACTGGAAGTAGATACATTTTGCACATGTGTACATTTGGCGAGTTCAACGTCCACCGCAGTTACCCATTTTATCTGAATGCAATACTGGAGGCTGCACTTCCAAGGACCTGCACTTCTGAGACCGCACTTCTCGGCCCCTTTTTTATGGGACAGCGCCGCCTATCGAATCGGAGTAAGGAGACGCAGTCCCATGGACCCTAGTTTTTGAGGACGAGAAAAGTGCACAAGATGGTATTTCCACCCAATTCTAACTACTTCGAGTTTTTTGACGGTCTACTTTATTTCTTGCAATTAAACCTTACTGTTAACACCTTAATGATGAGTAATTATTGTGACTAACTAGCATAATATAACAAAACTTCAAGTAAAATAAACAATAAATCACGGTATAGCCTTTTCAGTCACTAGATTAACCACATTTCAAGTACAGAGTAAAGACACAGGATGACTCGGGGTAGATTTAAGATTGAGTATATTTGATAAAATAAAAATGTTTTCATGAACCACATTCATTGATGACGTTTTCATGGACTCCTAACAGAGAGAAAAGAGTTGAGAGAAAGTGAATTAACTCTCTCATTTTAAATTTCATATTTAATAGATCACTAAGGCCGAAGACCAGTAACGTTACTTGACAAGTTTATTTATTCATCTTTTGTCATGCTATTGCTTCCTTGAAATCATTGAGATTCATTTAAGTTCTTTAAAATGTAAAGACAATGAGTATAATGAACAGGGTTTCACAACGAAGTACTAAATATTATGCTGGCCAGGCCAAAGATTAATAATCATCCCAAAGTCACTACATCAACATAAACAGTTTGTCAGTTTAACTGCATTAGAAGCTTATATTGTTGCTCTATATTGCATTCAAGACTATTTAACAACTCACTTCGGCTACATTAACTTTCCAATAAAATGTTTTTAATGTTGAACTAATAACATTTATTGACACTCACACTCTGATGCAATCGTCACTTCCGTCGTCACAGAGTCCTAGAAATGCGGTCCTGAGAGTGCAGTTTGCGCGTTACATGTTTTAACTAGAAGGGACGCTGCTACCTCCACTGGGCATGCGCACTTCAATAGTGCATTATTATTGTCACGCTGAAAACATTAGATTCATATTTTATTATTATTGTAAGGTTATGTTTAGGGTCGGGGTAGACGCATGCGTTAGCTAATGTAATGTATTGTAATTATATGGCGAGATTTTGAACCACTTCTGTGGCCCATCTAGCAAAAACCCAGCTGCGCTGTCTGTCGCCCTCTGGCGGCTCTCACAGGAGGTACAGACGTCATCATGTCGGTCCGGTGGGGAATCTGCAGCGCAGGGAACATCAGCCACGACTTTACAGTGGCTCTGAAGACCCTCTCACCTGAACATCATCAGGTAAACATCTATAAACATACCTTCATTAAAAGAGTCAACTTATTTATCAAAACAAAGTTTGACATTATTCTGCAAAGTATGACAGTACCACGATAGCGCGCATATTTACGTCTATTTGACGTCTGCATTTGCATCTGCGTGACATAGTTTGCTCATCTGCAATACGTCTCAGAGATGTTTGCTGTCAGATGTCATGTAGACCTCTAGAAGATGTCTGTGAGATGTTTATGATGTAGAATGGACGAACAACAGCTCTTTCTAAGATGTTTAGCAGATGTTTCCAGATCTCCAGATGTTTAGCAGACGTATTGCAGATAAGCAATCTATCTGTTGCAGACGTCAAATAGACGTAATTCAGATGTATTGTGCTATCTGTGTAGATTAAGTTCCGTCGGTTCACATTTTATCTGGTTCTTTGACCTCAGTATGAAACGTATATTAAGAAACGATATATAATATTATAAATCATATACATTCACATGATGACCTTTGTATCGTAAATGGGTTAACATGCGCGCGCTACTCTCCGAACAGTGTTTTTAACCCCCTGAAAGACATTCCGTGTTTGCATATTGTAATGTTTTAATCCAGATGATAAACTAAATGATGCATTCTACAGAAATGTGCACGTGTTATTGACACATCAGAAAGTTTTACCAAGCACGTGATCTGTTACCGCCATGCACCGGAAATAAAATAATCTCCTTTAAAGCAACACAGACACGATTTCTTTATTTGTTTCTATCGGAAGTAGTATATGTCGATATAAATAATGATGCATGTTTCTTAAAGAAATAATGTATTTTATGTGACAAACGACAGGTGGTTGCCGTGGCCGCGCGTGACCTGAAGCGCGCCGAGGAGTTCGCGCGCACGCATGACATCCCGCGCGTGCACGGCAGCTATGAAGATCTGGCCAAAGATCAAGAGATCGGTGAGATGTGAACTACTGATCCCAGAACAGCAGACGTCTATACTGTCTGAACTCTTTTCTCTCGAAGTGTTTGGACACAATTATGTTGAAACTGATATAATAGTTATTCATTTTACCGCATTTTAATAATTTTATTGATTGATTTAGTCACTGTGACATTGAACTGTTATTCCAACATAAAACAATGACATCACGAAGTTTTAAAATCCTGAAAGTTTTCCAAAAAATTATTTCACATTGTTCATAATGTCCTATTGGACAGTTAGTCTTCTAAATGATCTATTTATTCATTTGTTTGTTTTTGGTTAAATTAGTTTCCAAATTCTTTAGGTTTTTCATGTTTTCGACTGGGTGACCTTACTACAGTTCATTTATATTTTTCCATGACAAATAATCACTTTACAGATTTGCATAATGTGCTGTCAGGTTTGTGATGAAACAATGTCAAATTGATGGTAGCAGATGTGTCATGTGACGGCGCTGATGATGCTCTCCTCCACAGATGTGGTGTATGTGGGCTCCATTCACCCTCATCATCTGCGTCTGGGTGTTTTATTCATGAACTCCGGGAAGAACGTGCTGTGTGAGAAACCTCTGGCCATGAATCTGACGGAAGTTCAGGAGCTGATCGCCACAGCGAAGCGGAACAACGTCTTCCTCATGGAGGTGGGCAGATGTTGAACAGACGTGGTATTGATTCTCAGATGTGTGCAGATGTCACTCCCGGAGCCCTGAGATGTTGTGATGTGTTTGAGAGAGATGTTCTGCTCTCTAGATCAGAGGGCACTTCTGAACTCACTTCAACATGTGTATTATTTCATCTTCTGCAGGCCGTTTGGACTCGATTCTTTCCGGCGTCGCTGGAGATCAGTCGGCTGTTGTCTCAGAGCGCGGTCGGGGAGGTGAAGATGGTGCAGGCAGACTTTGGCTTTCCTATCATGCAGACGGCTCGCTCTGTGCAGAAAGAGCTGGGCGGAGGCGCTCTGCTGGACATCGGCATCTACTGCCTTCAGTTTGTGTTGATGGTTTACAACGGAGAAAAACCCGAGCGTGTCCAAGCTACTGGAGTGTGTCTGGATACAGGTACTTAGCTCACTGAACACTCCGAAGCCAAAACCACACCAGACGTTCAAAGGATTTATTTGAAGACTTGTTTGTTATTGTGATACATTTCAGGTGTAGATGAAGGAATGATTGTCACGCTGAAGTTCTCTGGGAACAGAATGGCCGTGTGTATCTGCACAATCGCTGCCGAGCTTCAGAACGAGGCCGTCATCACCGGTACTAAAGGCACCATCAAGGTGACGCATGTCTTTACACTATGGGCTGTTGTTTATTGAATCCTTCCATTAGTGCCGAAACACATCTGAGTTTGAGAAATCTAAGATAGGTTTTCATTCCAACTAACTCCTCTTTTAGAAGCCTGAATGTCTGTAATGTAAATGTTTAAAGATATATCACTGTAATTTCAGTGGTGTCTGACTAACACGGCTGTTAAAGTTAAATTGATGCTGTGAACAGTCAACAGTGTGGATGTAAACATTTATGTGGTTGTTTACAGTAATCTAAGAGTTTATGAGTGTAAATGTGCTAAACATGACATCATGTTGTAATAGATTGTGTTGTTGTTTTGAATCAGATTCCCGCTCATATGTGGTGTCCAACGTCTCTGATGGTCAACGGTGTTGAGACTCAGTATCCCATTCCTGAACCCGCTCTGCCTCTGAACTTCATCAACAGCACAGGCATGCGCTATGAGGCCGAGGAGGTCCGGCAATGTTTACTGAAAGGTGAATTATATCACTATGTGCTTTTATACAACTTCAGCAAAGTGATGAAAACTCTTGATGATCTGTATAAACACTTCATCTGCACTTTTTGGTCATTCAAACTATTACCAACAGATGTTATCTTATGTTTATCTTTCAATCTTTTTGAATAATTTAAAGGTCTTTTCGTTTGCTGCGTCCCAGTTCACCTACTTATAATATGCACTTAATGCATGTTCTGGTTTTGTTTTCGAGAAGTAAATACATTTTAGTGCGTAGCAAAATAATATGCACGCACTGGGACATACTAACAGGAAGCGAACATAAGACAACATTGTGAACATTAACTGTCACAGACATCAAAATACAGCTCTTCTTTCCTTTGAAGTAGAAGGTCTTTTTTTCTCTATTTGGCTCCCCTGGCTGTAATATGTATATTGTGTCTCTGTTCTAAGCACAAAAAACCTTCATCTTTAGTTTTAGTAGCAACCACAAGATGACACTTTGGTGTATCAGTACAAGAGTGAATCTTACAGAAACATGTCTGAGTCACAATTTATTCCACAATAATGAAGGCATGTAAAACAATGACGAATGTTTTGCTTTTATGCATTACATATGTATGAATTTCAACAGTCCTATTCTCTTTACTGTAATAGAAAAATGATCATCATTCAATCCAGACTTAATTGTTCATTAAACAAGGATACATTTAGTAACAAAAACTGGAATGATCTTTTCTACATATCTATGTCTACATTTTCTGTATTTTTGTAACAGCCGCCTGCTCAATTTGTCATGAAAATATTACAATATCTTTGTTTTTCTTTCTTGAGATTCACCCTCGTGCTGAGATGCTTTAATCTTGCAATGTTTTGTGAATGTGTTGCAGGTTTGAAGGAGAGCTCACGCATGTCTCACGCAGACTCGGCTCTGCTCACCGAGATCATGGATGAAGCCCGGAGGCAGGTGGGCGTGGTCTACAGTCAGGACAACCAATGAGCTTCAGCTGTCGCTCACATACTAGCTGCTAAGGTTTGCAGGCAAGATCTCAGACACTCAGGTGTCCTGCTGGTATCTGTCATGTTTAAAATCGTAATAAACAGCTACATCATGTGAATTGAGTTGAACAGGTCATGACCTGATTTTCTTTAAATTGATTAAATTCTGATCTACGGGCACCTCTCTAGAAATCCTTCAAAGGAGTCATTGAGGGAAATTTTTGTTTTGGCAAAGTATAAAGTAAACCGCTAAACTATACATCACACTGTTGCGGTCGTATATCCACAACGGTTTAGCCATTAATGGTCATTTTAATAAATCACAGTGTTTAATTTAAGAGTTTACTGGGATGTTTTGGACAATCTTTGCCTGAACACTGGACTCTTCTTTAGCCACAGATTATAGAGCACATCACTTAGCAAGTGAAACTCTTAGAAATCTGATTTAATGGCACTGATATTTAATAGAGGGAAAACACAAAAAAGTATGTAACTGATGAATATTATATCTAAAGTTAGAACTCTGTGAAAGGAGCAAAAACGTATGAACATTGTGTGAACCTGTGAAATTAAAGTGTGTTCAGATGCTCATGTTTTTGTTGTAACGTGAAATGAAAAAAGTGCAGCAAGGTTAAGTGCTTGTCTCCTTTATTAATTCAGTCTTGAATAACACAGAATGATACTAAAGTTCTTCTTAGATTTATAATAACATCTTGATCCTAGCGACACAAAGCAGGAAGGCTTAAACACACACACACACAATAAACACGCACTCAACACACGAGCATACTGGAGCGACACGGTGGGAGGAATGTGACCGTTTCCGCAGCATCAACATTAACCTCACTTCTTATTTTCCTACGCTGATCTGATCTTGAACTATTCTCGTGTTCCTCTTCGAAACAAATGAAATGTTTGGGCGTCATCATTTCTTTTAGGTTAGCCAAAAATATATATATACTGTATATAGTGCGTTGGTTTCGCTGTCTGACTGACACACATCACAGAAAAATATAACACATGTAACATGGTTTGGGAGTGTGAACACAGTGCAAAACAAAACACAGGCAGAGTTATACGTGATAAATCAGAACAGTATGGTCACATCTCTCTCTTCGCTCTGCCTCAAACCTAAAAAGTGACATTCAGTTCATGTAACACATCTGTGGATAAACAAGAAAGCACATAGAACTGAAGTGATGATGCTCCACTGGTTGCTTTTCAGCTCTTTGATATGGGGGTCCGGTGGGCCTGCTGGAGTGACGGGAGGAATGAAGTGAGGAGGAACAGCGAAGGAGTATGATGTTTACTGCACTGGAACAACACGCATGGTGTTGGTATAACCGGAACCCGGACGCCAGCCGGTCAGAACAATGACCACATCACCGGGCTTGAAGAATCCACGAGCCTTGCCTGAGAAACACACCAGCACGCAATCATCCTGACAGAACTTTAACACTTGAATATACAATAAGATTCCCTCAAAGACATCTAGAACTGTAGCCATTCCAGACATTATCTCTCTTACCGACGTCCATTGCGAAGTTAACCCGCAGGTCCACGTCCTCGGCCCAGACGTCATTAGACGGTTTGTTGTAGAGTACGGGGAAGATGCCACGGTACAGGTGAGCCTGCCGGGCGGTCTGCCCATCACGGGTCACAGCTATGATTGGGGCGCGGGGCCGGTACCGTGAGATCAGATGAGCAGATCTGAGTCAGCAGACAGAACAGAAGTGTGTGAATGGAAACAAGCTGATATGCGGAACATTAAAAAACCGTGTACTATCTGACAGACGTTCCAATCATTTGTACTGCATTAGTTTCTGAAATGAGCATCATGTGATTTCTATGAACGTGATCAAGGACAGCTGTAAATAGAAATCACATGCCACTCAACTAATACTGAACACATGAGGAAAATTATACAGTCTATACATCTGTCTATACTGCGGACTCTCCTCACACACAAACACACTCTAAAGTCATTCAGGGGACGAGGGGGAACTCTGTATCATCTTGTAATAATGATTATTCTAGTCACTGTCGAGGTTACCTTCAGCAGAAACCCCTCCTCTCTTACCTGTGACAGCTTTGTTCCACCTCTTACCTGCCGGTTTTGGTGAGGACAATAATGGCGCTGGCGCAGCATTTGAAAGAAGCCTCGACGGCGCCCACAGCGACAGCGTCTGACGGGTCCCGGGTCATGAGGGTGGAGCGTCTCAGCTCCTCAAACAGCTGTCTGTGGAATGTGGCTGCCTCTGCCTCACGGGCGATCTGACAGCGCCGGCCGGTGAAAGGAGGGGGAGGGATTATACAATCATACCAACAACCATACACACACACAGACAGACAGTGAGAGAGAAATATAGAGAGACATGGACTAGAATGTGTCCACCAGTCCTGCCCTTTACTCATCCAGTTTTCCAACATTATGTTTCAACATTACCCAAAGGTTCTTTTTAAAGCATTGTGTTAATCTGACAGGTGGACACTCATACACGAGCCATGTGTCTCTCTTCAGTCTCTCTCTCTGTTTAAGTCTTCTGTCCCTACTCTCCCTGAACCCTGACGTTTGGTATTCCACATCATCTCCATTCCACCTGCCTACCTGCCGGACCCAGTGAGGACTATAAACGCAGCGGCTATGATTTTAAAGGAGGCCTCCACGGCGCCGATGGCGATGGCCTCGGCGGGGTCGGTGGAGGGGGGAGAACAGCGCCGCAGGTCCTCAAACACCTGCCGGTGGAACATGGCCGCCTCTGCTTCACGAGCAATCTGATGCAACCAGCACACGATACAACCGAGAGAGAGAGAGAGAGAGAGAGAGAGAGAGAGAGAGAGAGAGAGAGAGAGAGAGAGAGAGAGAGAGAGAGAGAGAGAGAGAGAGAGAGAGAGAGAGAGAGAGAGAGAGAGAGAGAGAGAAAAAAAAAAAAAAAAAAAAAAAGAGAGAGACACACAAGTATAGGATGGAGTGAATCAATAGAGATACAGAAGAGGTGAGGGCAGATGTAGAGAATAGGAGGGAAAGAGTAATGAAAGATGACATTAATGCAGTTAGGAAAAGGTTAGTGAAGAAAACAAAATTAAGGTTAAAAACACATCCAGTTGTTCTAGTAAATGATATTAGATGCATTATTAGATAATTAAAACAAATTACACCCAAACAAACCATCATTATGAATGACATTCTAACTGTAAATGAAAGATTCACACATGTAAGATTGAAGGTGAAAGTCAGTTTAGCGCTGGGCTGTATTTTCATTTGTTTTTAAATCAATGAATAATATGTCCGGCATTAGCCCACAAATAGATTCTCCTCATGTAGAGCAAAACAAAAGACCTTGAACAGTTTTGAAGTGTAAAAGAGCTAAACACACAGATACACACACCTGTAAGCGCACATAGAACTTGACGTTTGCTTAGAAACTGTAATCATATAAACTCTAAACAACACTTTGACTGATGTCACGATCATCCTCAACAGGAGAATCTCGTACGACCATCATACTGCCCAGCTCTAATCTCAGTTGTGATGTCATTAGGGCTGAATGAATGTGTCATGCAATCATAAGAGCAAAGGATGGAATGTACAGAAGAAATCCGAAGAGAAACAAAGGCTGGAGGATCACGCAGGTAAACACAGAAGTCAGAAAAACCTTAAACATGCTGGTGCTAGCTTAAATGCTAAAGAAAAATATCTGAAAGTAGCGTAAGCAGTTGTCGAAGGGGCTGAGAAACGGCTGGTGCATTAACGGCAACGTCTGATGTCAGAGCGTTTGGAAAATAGCTCTCAGACATGCCAACCGTCAGCCAAAAGCACAAAAGAATTGATCAGATGAGTCTCGTGAGCTTTAGCACAAGGCTGTTGTAACTGACCCTGACACAATGCATTGAGACGGACACAACCAGCAAATAAAGAAAAACATGCATTATAAGAGAACTACAGAACTGCAGCATGCTGTCTACAGTTAGTAAGCTATGTATACCGTACATGAACAGGGTTATACAAGTGTGGTTTGTGTCTAACAGGACTGACAGTAGGGGGCGCTCTCACCATGTGCTGGGTTCTCACTGCCTCGAGAGGATAATCTCCCTTTGCCGTCTCCCCGCTCAGCATGATGCAGTCAGCACCGTCCAAAACAGCGTTGGCCACGTCACTGCCCTCTGCACGTGTGGGACGGGGCTTCTTGATCATGCTCTCCAACATCTACACAAAGAGTGAGAGACATACAGGTGTCAAGCATGTTCTGGAAGACAACAGTCTCTTTGTCCTTGACTACAAAAACGTTAGTTGATGTAACGTCTACATTTTCCTCCAGAACCAGATTAGTATTTCTATTTTGGGAAGGGTTATTTCAGTACAGCTGACCTGTGTGGCACAGATGATTGGCTTTCCTGCTCTGTTGCAGCGACCAATCATCATCTTTTGTGCCAGGAACACTTTTTCCGTGGGAATTTCGATACCCAGGTCACCGCGGGCGACCATGATGCCATCACTAGCCTCCATGATCTCATCAAACCTGGTGAAGATGAGACAAGAGTCAAGGGAAAACTCAAGAGTATAAAAAAGTATACAAGTGATGACCTCACCTGCGCACGCCCTCATGGTTCTCCAGTTTACTGATGATCTTGATGTTCTTGCCCTTCTCTCCCAGCACCTTACGGACCTCATGGACGTCAGCCGCTTTGCGGATGAAAGATGCGAATACCATGTCGACTCCCATCTCCACACCGAACAGCAGGTCCTGAATGTCTTTCTCTGACACAGCTGGCAAGTCGACCGCAGCCCCGGGCAGATTCACACCCTTCTTACTACCCAGAGTTCCTCCGTTCTCAATCTCACACACAAGATAGTCAGAACCTGAGAGACATCATTGATTATCAGAGCATCGTTTGAAGCCATTTTGAGTATGTTCTCATCATCTTTGTGTGCCTTAAGCATCAGACACAGTCATTGATGTACCAGACCATGAGAGTAAAACAAGAATACAAGCTTGTTTTTTTTTTAATTTTTGGGCTTTTGCCTTATGAATTATAGGACAGCATAGAGTTATTGGGAGGAGGATCAGGAAAGAACGAGCCGGGACTCGACCTTTAGCATTAGCGATCACTCACCGATCTCAATGACTTGGAGCGAGATGAGACCATCATCGATGTAGACCTTGCTGCCCACTTCAACCACATTAGGGATGTTCTTATAGTCCAGCCAGAGGTTATCCTCATCACAGTTCTCCATGAAGGAATCATCAAGGGTCACTCTGATCTTATTTCCCTTCTTCAGTTCCACCTCTGCTGTGCCGCTCTGGATAATGACAGACAACACACACATTAAAGTCCCCTGAACCGGAAGTCGTGATCCTTTGTTTTAGTCTTTCTTCCATATTTTGACACATTTCCGATTGAAAGTGTAATTCCAAATGAGAAATGGAGGCCGTGGCTTTTGTTTTTTCTCTGCGATTTGATTGGATGTATAAATCAGCTGTGGCATTTTGAAATGGAACTGGCAGGAGACTGACAGTTAAAGGGATGCTCCGCTCAAGCCGTTTTATATGGAAAGTCATTACAGGAAGGAAGTGTAGTGCTGCTTGATTATGACAAATCATGATCGCGCCAATATTGAGATCCCGATTATTTAACACGATTACTCTAACATTTAACACAACTCTGAATTGAACTGAAAACTAAATGTAAAGAAATATCACTGCTGAACCACAGTAAAGGAGAGGTGTGCGCTGTGGATTTATACTGCAAGAAAAGAGGATCCTTGCTAAATGGAATGCGGCACAATTGCGGTCGTTTGCCTCCATTATTTAGTTTTTGTAATCGATAAAGGCCAAAATTGACGACTACCATTAATTTGATAAATTGCACAGCCCTAAGTTCTGTGAGTCAAGCACTACTAAAACTATTAAAACACTTTAATAAGAATCTCTACAACTTCAACACACATAAATCAATACAAATCTATTTCATAGCAGCTGGAATTCTTTGAAACAACTTGAATGAGACAGCAACAAATGAACTCACCCCTTTAATGAGACCGGTTCGGATCTCGGGTCCTTTGGTATCCAGGGCGATGCTCACCGGCCTGTACTGAATGCTGCCAGGCTCAAAACTGTCACAGGCCTCACGTACATTCTTAATGGTTTCTCCGTGATACTGAAGAGAGAGAGAGAGAGAGAGAGAGACTTACAAAAGAACAGCCTACAGCAAACTAAAATAACTGACATAAATGAGAATTTGAGCCGTATTAAACATACTTTTCATTTCAATCATTTATTTACTGTCAGTTGGTATTAAGAATGTGTTTGTATTAATATGTGTAATGTTTAAACAGTGTAAATGCTCAATTCCACAGATTTAGATGTCACACAATAGCAGGATAATGACGTGACAACAGTGGTTACATCACTCACACACACGCACTTAAATGACGTCCAGGTCGTTGTCTAGACGAACAGAACTGGGTTACACTCTCTCACGCACACACAAGTGATGACACACATACTGTGATATGACAGTCCATGGGTTAGTGTCGTGTATTTCATGAGCGGGCTGTAAAACAGCAGGATAAATCAAGCACCTTTGAGCTGTGACACTAGGGCTGGGTGATGTGACGATGTTATCATATATCGCCAATGTCACGCAAATATCTCGATTACAACAGACAGATACCAGACCATAATTGATAATAATGGCAAATACACAATATAACATTATCATGTGATGTAGGCTTTAGCGTGAACGTTTATGTTCATATGCCCAGGCAGTCCGTAACAGTGACAGAATTTTGGAAAAGTTGTTTTGTTCGGAGCTGCTGTCTTCTGCCGGTCGCTGCACAGATAAACCAAGAGAAAGACGAGCTGCTTCTGTAAAGCAAAACCTCACGCTTTTGTTGTGAGTGACACTGCCGATTTCATGTCATTGGGTTTCAATTCTACAACTGGAAGTGTGTGTGTTTGATGAAGAGTTTGAAACGTCTGTATTGTGAGTTTGTTTAAACCATCGAGACACATCAGGGATGGGTTACATGTACGATGAGACATGAGCCTGAAAAATGAGCCATGACACATTTGACTCAACACACAGATTTACTGCGAGACATGAACAAATTCACTTTGTTGTGTAAATCAATATATTGAGAACTTGAATTAAACAACATTTATGTTTCACAATGATTCTGAAGGATGTTTGGAGGCTGGTTCTGTCAATCATTCCCATGGCAAACTGACCGCAGGGAGGAACAGAAACAAATCAATAATTTATAATGACAGCACTCGCTGTAGACAAAAGCGCACACGCACATTCTCTCAGAATGGCTGAATGCATCAATTGTTTCTTCAATCTTAAATTGTGACCTGTAAAACATCACTAATACATCTGCAACCTGAGAGTAATATGGACGGAGACTCGGCGTAACTGATCCTGAAGAAGAATTCAAAGTGAAATAAAACCACAAAATGAGGGTGAATAATGAAGCATTTACCTCGTGTGACCCGTGAGAGAAGTTCATGCGGGCGACGTTCATGCCGGACTTGATCATCTCCTTCAACATGTCCACAGAGCGAGAGGCTGGTCCTGTACGACACAATCACAACAGGCATATGATGTCTGTTTTCTGACAGATATTACCAGAAACGTGAAGAGAAATCTTTTTGAAATGACAGAACGGTGAACATGCTGGATTTTCCATCCATTTATAAGCTTTTGCATTGAGTGCGAATATCTACTGACCGATGGTACAAATGATTCCAGTGTTGCGGGCGATTGTGGGCTCAGAGTCGATGTCTAACAGACATAAGTGCTCCAGGAAAGTGTCGGCCATGGCAGCGTTCAGCTGCTGCGTCTGGATGAAGGCAGAGCCCATGTCTTGAGCTTTAGTGTGGGGCATCGCGGAGGTGATGGGTATTGTCCTGCACAGAGATGAGATCCACAAAAAAAGAAAAGTCAATCATCAAACAAAACTTCACTGCTGTACAGACATTAATCCTTCCGTCCAGATAAATTAACTAGAGATGCACGAATAATTATTGGGCTGATAAATGGTCATTTAATAAAGATTATACAATCTATGCCGATATATTAAAGCCGATTAACCATAAATGATTTCCTCTGGTTAAACTTCTTCAGCTGCTCACAGTTATAATCCAGAACAGTTCTGTGTTTCTGTCGTGATTATTCACTTACTGATATTAGCAAAACATTGATGATGTAGAGACAGTATTTATGAATGTGTGAATTATAGGAACAAAAGCATATTGTGTGAATCAGACTGAATCAGAGAACTAACGGCTACCTTGTCCACTTTTTGCCTTTAGTTTTAGTCTAAGGGAATTTTATATTAATATCTAGATACTGTATATCGGCCAATACATCAGTTATCAGCTTCAAGCAGCGAGCGTTCCTTCAGCGCAGCAGGACGAGTAGTAGAAGAAAGGTGGACTGGACTTTTCTCCTTCTAGATTGTTCTTGAGGCTGTACCCATGTTAGGAGGCAGTCTCGTCTTCGGTTTGGGATTAGACTTTTTTCATTAGTAATTGTTGCCCAAGTGTAAGGTAAAACAATCTGCACGTTGTTATTATTTTAAATTCTTTCGATTTTACACGTTTAAGTTTGTTTTCAGCACGTCGTTTGCTTTTGCAAACAGCAGAGCACATCAGTTTATAAAAAAGTGCCCTTTTACTGATGTGGTGATAAACTTTTAAACTAACATCGAGATATTCTTGAATTGTTGTGTTTTCTTGTTATTAAAAAACTCTTTGGATTTTATTGCAGTCAAGCCAAGTGTTGATTTGATAGACTAAATTGATCAAACGGAGTGGACTCATCATCTGGCGCTAGCCGCTTTGAAAATGTCTGCAACAGTAGTATTGGCTTGTAATAAGGCTCTAAGCGGGCTCGGGTCGAGAATTCAGATAAGCTTGTATGACAGGGCCGGGCTCGGACCAGGGCCTGGATTTAAGGCCCGTGCAGGGATCTAGTGTGTATACAAAAGGTAGAGGGGTGTGGCACAAAAGGAACTTTTACCATCCAAGTTACGCAACAGAAGAACTCACAGAACTATTATTATGTAACTGATCCACTAACTTTTCTCATGCTCCTGATTTTACATGTGTTCACTTTAACATGCAGGTCATTCAGAACAGCACAGACACTAGAACTGAAACACACCCGTTCAGACATCTGGAGAGAGGACAGTGTCACTTTTACAGCACTGTAGATCACGCTGAAAGTCATCTGTACTGAAACAACAACACGCAGTAATCGCAGTGGACCCACAAACCTTCTCCAAACACACACCATATGGTATTATAATGATGACATCACACCTGGTTTTCCTCGTTGGAATAAAACAGCAACCATGAACAGAACCTCAGTCACAGTACTTTGCGTGTCCTGGATTCTGTGTCTTAAGGTGGATGTTAACAAAGGACGATTTAAAACAGAGATAATCCACCTCACACACCCTCAAGGGCAGCTAAAGACAACTACACGTGTGACGTTCAGCCTGTTACTGAAACACACTCATTACACATCATGTATTAATTCACATGTTTGTTCTAACATTGTGCTTTAACATGATCATGGAAATGCATATAAAACCATTTGCCAGAAGCAGAATACGTAAATCCACACGTCAGGTCACGTCAGGAATCAGGTCGTGAGGATTTCACTGCGGTCCGTAACAACCATAGCCAACCACACTTCCTTCCTGTCTGTGTGTGTGTGTTACGTGAGGAGGCTCACATCAAACACGCTCCTCCACACGTAGTCATGTGATGATGATGACTAAGACGGGCAGAGAGGAAAATCCACAAGCCCTTGTGCTGCGAGTTACTACAGGAAATTATGTAACTATAGAACCTAATAAAACGGTAAGATGCATCCACACTGACTGGTTAAAATAATACAAATACTTTACAAAGAGTAATAGAGTTTTAGTAGATTATTATTAGAGTTTAATAGAGTAAAGCAAAGTCATGTTGCCACGGCAGCAAGTATTGATTGATTTCATTCTATCGGGTTTAACAAACGGTCAAAGCATCTGCTGCTAACCCAGGCAGCACAGAAGGTCAACGCAAGCTAGCGAGTGAATGTCCTGTTTTTACAAACTGGGTAACCAACAGCAGACAAATATTTAAAGAATCTCAGTTATCAAAACACTGAGCCTGCTGCAAAGAATTAACATGACTACAAGTTGATTTAAGCCTTCTGAATGAGCAGTTTACATCAACCAATCATTCGAAAACTAAACAGAACTATTTTAATATCAGCGTTCGACTAACAGCACCACCATTATTACTATTGCACATATATATTAAACTTCGTCTACAGTGGAAATGTGCACGACATTTAACATTTAAGCTTTTATCCAAAGGGACTCTGTCATTACATTATACCACGGTCAGTTTGAATACTGGCTGGAAGATGTGCATTAAAACCCCGTAACGCACGGTAGGTAGCTCCAGTCAGTTTGTTTACATTTGAGACTAACTGACAAAAATGTCAATCTGATCTAGAATGACACTGTAAACATCAATAAAAGCTTTAACTTGGCAAATGACCGTGGTACACACACGCTTCTTTTACGTCTGACAGCAGAGCTCGTCTATTAATCCAGTACAATCCCTACAAAAGACAAGGATCTAAATAACCACAAACGAACAACATCAACTGCTGTAGTACATGTATGCGTGTTTGGGCCCAGTCCTGAACGTACCGGTAGGCCCTCACAGAGACGTGGAGAACGCGTCCGAGGAGCTTCATTGTGTATGACAGACGCTCTCTAACCCGAGCACTGCAGCTGGAGACGAACGCATTGTGCTGCTGAAATCTTCTTCCCTCAAAAGAGGATAAAACACGCAAGCCATACGCACCAACGCTACAGCCTAACCTCATGAGTCACAACACGCATACTGGTTTTGCTTTAGACAGACCACCTCAGTGTGCTCACATTACAACACTGTCCTAAAATACACATGGGATTCCTACGGCCCTCCCGTTGGCACTAGACACGCATGACTGTATTAGGTGGGGCGCAGCGGCTCTCACAGTTATGCGGATTGGACTGTCAATGCAGACGGATGGCAGCTCAGCATCAGCAGCACTGCATCTTACTGCGGTTCACACCTGCTTTAGGACAAACGCAGCAAATCAAGCACATTTGACTCAGACTTGATTATTTGATATGATTTTAATACAAACAACCATGTTGCTGTGCGAGTCACTGCATTTGTAGACGGCTCTGCCCTTTTCAATGACATTTTGTCAAAAATAAAACAAGAAATAGAGCTGACAATAGGATTATTGTTGCACCCCTTGTTCTTTTAGTTTATCAGCTTTTGAAATTCTAATGCAATTCGACAGGATGTTACAGAAATCACTCCTAAATTACACAGAAACTCATTCAGCGCAAACAGCTTCCCCTTAGGTGTGACAGTTTGCAGAAAACCCAGAATCATCAACTTCCAAGGTGTTTATAATAAACTTTCTAAATTTATTCTCTGTATACATCAGATGGGGGACAACCAACCCCAACATCATTCATCCATTCTCCAAACACATCGGTCCTCTGTGGGGTCAGGGGCGATGGAGACTATACCAGAATATCGGCCTGTAGAATAGAAACACCTGCATTGTCCTACCACAGCGCACATTCTAAACCACATGGACAAAATAAACCCGTAGGATGGTTTTACAATGCAAAATACTTGATTGTTGATTTAACATCGAAATACAAGTATAAAATAAACAGGTAGTGTGATTTCACAAAACAAAAAGATGACGTAACATCGATGTGCGTATGCCTGGCAGGACAATCTGACGGGATGGATGACATTCAGGACGCCGGTCCATCACAGGGGTCAAATCATGCATGAATTAAAACTTTAGTTCATCTGTACAAATCTGTCTAGATTTTTTTTTAAACCAAATCCACCGCAGTAAATCTGACAGTGAATGAATGTGGAAGTGTGCGACTCCATCACAAACACAGAATTATCCCTGAAATCTGCGCCTGCATCCCTTCACACGTGTTTCCGTCATGAAGTGCGCAGTTTAATGACGAAGAACACAGGAAACAGATTTGTGTCGACTGAAAACACGCGCGTGGGCCTCGGATGCGGTTCTGGTCCGGTCATTGCGGGGAGTTGAAGGGTAATGTGGCGGATGCGCTGCGGGTCACGTCCCGCCTCTGCGTCGCGTCTCCGACGCATCAGAGCCACTGCGCGAGGCGGAATCGCTTTCTAGAACATTCCAACCGTTACTGCATTTAAATGTGAAGACAGACAGTCGCCATTACACCGGTGAAGGACGCGTCAAATAACGGTTTCAGAAAACAACGTCACTTTACATGTCGGAGTTAAAAACGTTGTGAGAACTCCACTCGCTGACTGAAAATATTCGTCCTACTTCATCGAAACAGATCATCTAAATGAATCTAAAAATGTTTACATCAACTGAAAACGTAATAAATACAAGTATGACGATGTTAGTTGCTGTAGAGAGACTCACCTGCGCTCGTCGACCGTCAGCTGGGAATGATGCGCTCTGGAACGCGAGCTCAAGGTGATCCGCCGAGTCTGCCGGAACTACTTTCGCGCGCGGATGGATACGTCAACCCTTTCAAATGTCAGTGTTTTCTTTTGACTGTATGTGAGAACACTCATCCAGAGCTCGAGCTGCACACGTGTGTTTGTTATTCATCGAGTCTGAACGCATCGCGTCTTTAATAAACCGCTTTCTGAGGAAAGGCAACAACACGGGAAGTGGAAGCGTCCAATCAGAGCTCGAGATACGCACAGTGGCGGAGCACGAGGAGGTCACGTGAGCGGAGGATTAAAGTAGATCTAAAGGACGTGTTAGTTGTGTTAGTTTAGCACGTTTATAAAACAACACAGTTTGAAATGTAAAGCGGCATCAACACACACCAAACACACACAGTGATAATGCCGCACTTCCGCGTGTGGGTGGGTGAGACTCGCGCGGACGCACGTAGGCCCTCGAGCTGCACTCTGCGGTCATCATTTAACTCTTTGATGAACAGAAATAACGACACCAAATCAGCTTAACTCTACCTTTGAGAAATGTCTCAGGACCATAAACGTAACATTCTTCCGCTGTTTATATTTATTTTTAATAGAAATATTTTGTATATGTATCATGATAATAATGATGTTGTGATTTGATGTACTATTAAACATAATTCAATATATGGAAAGATGTGTTCCATGATTTAATATATGCCATGCAATACAGTGTTTGGTTCTCTTTGAAGAATCATCTTATGTAACGTAAACATACTTGAACCAGTTTGTGAATGTGGTAATCATTCAGTAACGTGTTGTTTGTTGGGGAAAGTACATATTGTGCGTAAAGGCGGTTTAAGTTAACTATATACATTTTTAAGTCAAATTCTAAAGCAGTTTAAGTGCATGCACGAGACCAGCGTCACGAACTGGACAACAGCGTCATCTAGTGTTCACTTACAACGACTGCAACATGGCTGACAATATACTGCAGTGTGCGTGTGCGTGTGCGTGTGCGTGTGCGTGTGCGTGTGCGTGTGCGTGTGCGTGTGCGTGTGCGTGTGCGTGTGCGTGTGCGTGTGCGTGTGCGTGTGCGTGTGCGTGTGCGTGTGCGTGTGCGTGTGCGTCACATTTATCGCAGTCTGGTGAACAATCAAAATGAAAGTAAGTATGTAACAATTGAAATGTAACAATGTTAATATATCATTTTGATGACATGGCTCATGTTTGTAAATAACTCTTTCCAGCTACATTTATTTTGTAATTGTAATTTTTGTAATTCTGCAGGATTGTGTGTAGTGTTAAATGACATTGACCAGCATTATCAGAAATGAATGGGGGCTTAAAAAGGCAAATACATTTAGATTATATGTTTGTGTTGATTTAATTGGTCTACAATGGCAACTTTTGCTAAAATATCGAGTTGTATTAAATTGAATGATTGGATTTAATGGATGTATGTGCTATGGCACCAGAAGAAAACGTTAGAGGGGTAAATATTGTATTATAATAAAAAGTGCATTACTGACAGGGCTTAACTAGTATTTATTGTGACATATGAGTGGAGTTTGCTGACCTGTGTTCATGGAAAGTGGGTTAGGATGTTGCTGTTCTAGTGATTCTAACTTCCAAAACACTGTATTACAGTATCAGCTCATTGATTCATGTCTCCACAAGAAGTTCTCAGAACACAGGATATAGTCTAAATGACATACAGTACTACTCATGCTTGTACTTGACCTGAACGTGTACCTCCCCCTGGTGGTCACAGAAAAGCATTTCATTTGAAGAGAGACAAGATGATCTCTTATTAGTACTGCGTGTAACTGAAATGATGGTCCTGATAAATATAATTCCAGTAGAAAACGTCAGAACAGCAATAATATTCAAGAATAAAAGGTTCACAATATCTGTGTTGAGTGCACCTCTATAATGGATCGAACACCACAGGGGCTCATTTTATTTAAGGGGTCAAAACCCATGACAGCATCACAGTCACAGATTTGACCTCTCGTGTGCTCTGCAGTGGTGTCATGTGTTGTTCTGAGAGCAGTGTGTGTGTGTGTGTGTGTGTGTGTGTGTGTGTGTGTGTGTGTGTGTGTGTGTGTGTGACACACGTGTAATCAGGTGAAAGTGTTGAAACTCACCTGGTCTCCATGACATTCCCCCCAGTGCTGCTGCCACCGCTGCCCATGCTGTCAATCACTCACTGATCATCACTACTCACCTAAAGCATGTCCTTGTGTTTCTGTCCCGCCTCCACAGCTGACGGACAAACACATCAACCAATCCCATCAGAGCCCGGGCTGTAAACCACCACTGCTGTTCCATAGACATACAGCCGTCAAATCCCACTGATGCTCGGACCCCTGCTGTAAGGTGCTGTATGTGTTCTTTATATACTGGAGACAAACTGGGAGAAGTGTGTTGTCTCGGTTTGATCCTAAAGTAGCACACAGGAGAGAAAAATAACATCTCTATATTATTGTGACTTTTTCTGTAAGACAGCATAGAGATTTGCATTCTACAAATCAATCAAGTAATGTTTTAATATGACATATAGTGAAAATAGTGACTGAAAGGTAATGTAAGTTATTGTACTAAAGCATGAACCTTCAGTGCCTGATTCTAAAATAAAACTTGTGCTATCTATAGAGTTTATGAATAATTAACGCTGCTGTGTTTGATGGGATGCTGGGATACGAGACCTCTCAGAGATATGAGTCATGCAACCCACTTTACGTTAGCTAATCTCTCTCTCTCTCTCTCTCTCTCGCTCTCTCTCTCTCTCTCTCTCTCTCTCTCTCTCTCTCTCTCTCTCTCTCTCTCTCTCTCTCTCTCTCTCTCTCTCTCTCTCTCTCTCTCTCTCTCTCTCTCTCTCTCTCTCTCTCTCTCTCTCTCTCTCTCTCTCTCTCTCTCTCTCTCTCTCTCTCTCTCTCTCTCTCTCTCTCTCTCTCTCTCTCTCTCTCTCTCTCTCTCTCTCTCTCTCTCTCTCTCTCTCTCTCTCTCTGTGTCTCTCTCTCTCCCTGGAGGTCATTGTGTAGCACAGGTAATGAGGTAAGCAGGGTAAACTCTGATAAGCATCGAGGGACACTTCACAATGACACAGGGCAAAAAAACTACAAATACTCTCAGATTAAAAAAAAAAGTACTTTATCATTTCGACCTTTATTTCACAAATGAGCCATTAGGTTGTTGCTTTTAGCTGTTCATCTCTTTTATTTTTTATATTTAGTTAACTGTCATTATTATAACTACATTTTGTGACAAACACACATACACGATTCCCATGACCCCACAAAATGATGACCCCTCATTTCTGACGAATGCATGATAAAATCTCTCCTTCTGATTCAGATTCAAAGCTCGATGTTAAAAAGAGTCTTTGCATTGCAAAGCATAGAGACATTAAATGTAAATCTATTAAACTGTAAAATAAATGCTCTCTCTCTCTCTCTCTCTCTCTCTCTCTTTAGGTCACATGACTCACGCTGCTGGCTCTCACTGAGCATGCTCAGTTCAGTGTGTTGTCAGGCAAAAAATAAGACGGCACTGGAAGCTGAGATCTGCAATGATAAACCCACCGACACAGCAGAGAGAGAGAGAGGCTGAGCATTAAAATGGAGGACTGTTACTAGAGAAGAGGTGGTCTGTTTTTGTTTGATTTCTTCTGTTTTGATATCAAGAGCATCATTTTGGGCGGTGGATGTGTTGAGAGAGCGTCGGTCTCTGCTGCATCCTCTCTGAAGGTGAGACACACAGATGGGGGGGGGAGGGGGTTTTGGATGCTGCTCGTCTGTGTTTTTCATTCTGTAGAGACATCATGGGTATGTGCTGTGTGACCCTCGGGCGGCAGCGGGGCGTCTGTGAAATAATATGGATGACGGAATGTGATTGATTGTTTTTAGGCATTTTAAGATGACCACATACAAATAGAACGGTTCCTGAAGTGGCCAGAAAACTGCTGACTGTCTCATCATTTTCAGTCCTCAAATATGTATTTTTTGCAGTGAGCTATTTTCATTTGATATCTACACATGTGTTATATGTGTGTTTATGGATTTAGGGAAGCACCTGCTCTTTAAAGGGATAGTTCAGCTAAAAAGGATATCCTGTCATTTATTTACGCTTTACGTCATTCCAAAGCTGTATGACTTTCGTCTACAGAACACAAGAGAAGAACATTGACAACCAAACAATATAGACATCCACATGAGGGGAATAAATGAAGACAGAATTGTTATTTTAGGTGAACTATCCTTGTAAAATATGAGTATGAGAGAAGATTTGTGTTTTCTGTAGGTTTGTTGATGTTCACAGATGCTCAGGGTTTTTATAAACACATACAGGTTGTGTAAAGAGAAACTGTGTCAGAAACAAAATGGCTGTTTTCCAGATAAATCAACCGAGACATGTACAGAGAGAAAAGCCTTGGATTCATAAATTCATGTCATCTGAATATCGTTTCACATTTCACATCTTTGATCCCGTTTTTCTTTAATATTTAGACATTACTGTATTTCATTCCTAATATTTATTATTCCTGAAAATTATGGTGCCATTTGTCTTTTGGTGTCCGGGTGAAATATGAACTTCATTCATGAGATGTACTTGTGTGGTCTTTGTGTCAGTTGTTATTTGAAATGACGTGAGCAGAAGAATGCTTGCGAATGCGTGTCTTTAGCGTGCCCACTCCACACACACACACACATGAAATGGTGACGTGTAGCATGAAGGCTTGTTGCTAGGATACCCAGCAGTGATGTGGAGGAGAGGAGAAAGAACAGGAGCGCAGTCCAGCTTCAGCTGATTTTCTGACGATTCTGTAAGTGCTGCTTGATGTTGCTAAGGTGTTTAGGGCGGTTGCTATGGTGTTGCTCGCCGACCCACTACCAAGTCTACTGAAATGGTCTTCAGGTGTGTAGATACGACATGATTCGGATTCATCTGTCACTGTGAGTCTGTGCGATATGATGTCTGATGGTTTGGAGAGTGATTTGAGGATTGTTTCAGTGGATCGGTGTGTCTGTTTTCTTGGGCTAAAATGCGGAGAAGGGTGATCCTTCTCATGCCTGACACTATACTGTATATTTGATAAAAGATGATTTTACTGTAGTCATTGGGGTAAATCCAGATCACGCTGGCGATTGTAAATGTGGAATTATTTACGTTGCATATATTTGTATGTTTACTCATTTGCATTGTGTTGGTAACGTTTTTAAATGTAATGAGTTTAGTTTTATGGCTTTAGAGAGTTTTATTTGTTTATTATTGTGCACAGAAAGTGGCGTGTGAATCTGCCGATGAGTCTCCACGTGAGAGCTGCTGCTGCTGCGCTGCTGATGTGAAATGGACGAGAGGAGCTTCATGCTGTCTGAAACAAGTCTGTGACGCACCAGAGCCAATGGTGAGTGTCAAACGCCACATACAACACATGCAGAGACATAGATTTACATTGAGTCATTTAGCAGACACTTACAAACTGTAGAAACCATCTTGGCCTCCGCTTACTCTTGAAAAAGAGAAATTTCCCACCATCACGCCGCGTATGCAACAGGGTTAAATGTTAAGGGGACTTGAGGGAAAAGTGTCGTCAAAACTATTTAAATAAGACATTTTAAGAAACTTTAGCTTCAAGATAGCGCGAGTTCTTTTAAATTGAAATATATGCCACCATAGCATTAAAGGGTAAATTCATCCCAAAATCAACTTTGTGTGATTTTTTTTATACTCACACACATGACATTCGACATTTTTAGAGACCTCCCAGCGTCTACAGAGCACAAATGAAGATATGTAGGAGACATCTGAGAGATTATATTATATATTCTCCTCCTTCATGTTAGTCTGGGGTGCATGCTCACAAGATCACTTCCACGCATGCGCATTCGGTGGGATCAGACGCCGGCGTTCTCATTGACAACCTGGAAGCGCAACTCTGTGTTTACAAGCAGACAAACGCTGATCTTCGCAAAATGTCTGATGATTTAGATATTGAGGAAGACAACTGAATGCGCATGTGGAAGTGCTCTTGTGAACGCGCGCCATAGACTGACATGGAGGAGAATATATCCATTACATCTAACAAATAATCCATAAACAATAAAACAGTAATATGACAAACGTAGTTTTATGAAAAAACCTGAATAAGATGGATACTATATAATTGAAGCATTACAACACAAAATATAATAATTGTTATTTTAATACATTTATATTTAGTCATTTAGCAGACGCTTTTATCCAAAGCGACTCACAAAGAGTTCAGGGAGCAATAAAGAGCGATAATACAAGAGGTGCTAATACAAAGTTACTAGTTTCAACAAAAAACCAGAACAACACCTGTTGAGAGAAGATAGAGCATTAGTGTACAATATTTGTTTTTTCATTTGTGTACAATATTTCTTTTTTCATTTGTCTGTCAAGTATTCACAAAAGTGATGAAGTAGTCTTTTGAAGGTTGTGAGAGATGTGGTTGACCGGACCGTATTGGGAAGAATGTTCCACCAGGAAGGAGTTGTGAAGGAAAATGAGTGGGAAAGGGATTTAGTGCCCTTATGAGAAGACATTACAAGGCACCGCTGGTTTGCTGAATGCAGGGTTCTTGATGGGCAGTGGCGGTTCTACATTGAATTGCACCCCGGGCGAGAACATCTTTGAGCGCCCCCCCCCCCCCCCTCGAAAAAACTAAATTATGTCATATTTTTCTTGACCTAAACTACAGTGGTACAAATTGAATTTGTCATTAAAATGTAATTGTACCACTGTAGTTGAGGTCAAGAAAAGTATACATGACATTGTTATAAAACAATTTGACAGAGTATAAACACTTAATGATATTTTACTGACATTCAATTTGTACCACTGGAAAAAAAGTGGTCAGAAAAAGATTCATGACAGTTATAATGGCCTCATGACAGCCAATGTCAAAACCAATATGACGGTTAACCCAGCTGTAGTGGCCTTAATTCATTTATCTTCTTATTGGTTATTTGTAATCACGTGTTTTGTTGTTTTCACTTCCGTTTCCTTTATATCCGGTGTTTTATATTGTTTGTCGTGGTTGGTAGGGGGTGAGCGATGGGATGGCCAAAGTAAAATGTTTGTTCTGTTAAATAAAACAACTGTGACGCGTACAGAAGTATCCCCGTTTCTCAGTCTCTAAGGCAATATGGTTAGATGCCGAAACACCAGCTAAGTAGCGTCTTACATTCAATTATTAATCTGCTATGTCATGTTTTTATGACAATTATGACAGGTTAAGATGTATTGGTTAATGTAAAGTTGTCAACAAAGACCTCAAACAAACAATATTTGCATTAAAAATGTCATAATTGAGCGAATAACACTTAATGACAGTTGTCATAAACATGCATAAAACCTTCATATTCATGACATGTGTGATGTAGCAAATAAATAGCAAAGGTTATGTTCGTCTTAGAAACTAGCTACAGATTGGAAAATTCTGTTTGCTCATTACGGGACCTTATGTTAACCCAACTGATGGAAATAAATCATAATAACTCAACTTGTAACAGTTTTGTTGCAAAGCACAATATTATGGTGAAATTAGATCTCGTGTTTGTTGACTTAAAACCAAATTTGTTGTATAAGTGTTGTCGGTTCTACCTGCCCTGCGCGGGCCTCGAACCGGCGTCTGTCCGAATGAGAGTCGGGCGCTCTAACGACTAGGCTAAACACAGTTATTAACCCTACAGTTAAAATGACAGTAATCATAACACAGAGAGAACATTATAGTTGCATACCTTTATCTTTTCAGCATGCAGGGGCGCTAATTTGCCATTCCCCACACAATGAATGAATGATAGATAATAGACAACCGATTTGCGGCGGCCCAGAGTTTCTTTTACTGCTCGTGCCGGTGCCGCCCCCCACGTGACATGAAAAAATGCCGCCCCGGGCGACTGCCCGGTTCGCCCGTGCCTAAAACCGCCACTGTTGATGTGTTGTAGGAGTGTAGGAGGGTGTGAAGGTATGCCGGCGCAGATCCAGTGATAGTCCTGTATACAAACATCAGTGACTTGAATCTGATCCGAGCTTCAACCGGTAGCCAATGGAGAGAGATGAACAGGGGTGTCACATGAGCCCTTTTGGGCTGTTGGAAGATGAGGCGTGCTGCTGTGTTTTGAATGCATATTGTTACATAAAAACAATAAAAAAATGATCCCTGATATTAAACGATCGAAATACTAACAAACCTTCTCTTGCCCCTTTTGTCTCCTCCATCGTCCTGACGCGCCTGACTTTAAAAAGAAACTGGACAGCATGCGGCTTAATTCATCTGTAGCGCTCGACTAAACTACTTTTACTTTATTTCTATAAAATAAATTATTTTAGTGGTTGTAAAATAATTCTGTTAAAACTATTGAAATCCCAGGTGGATAGAATTAGTTTAATACGCTACTGCAGAAATATAAAAATGTTAAATACAGTGTTTATGAAATAAATGGGGGGCCTCCCACTTTTTCTTTGAAATGGGCCTTTGAATTGTAAAAAACGCCTCTGTCTAACTGTGAGTACGGCTTGAGACCAGAGATATGAGACCCCGATCACGAAGCCATTAATACTCAGGGTGTGAAAGAAAGATCGAACAGGAGGAAAAACAGAAGTCATGACAGATCTGACCTGGTTCAAGGGGCTAATATCAGCGCTGCTGCACACATTTATCATGTACAGTCCAGATAGAAAAAACATTGACCAAATTATTTTTTGATGATGTCACGGCCTGTGTTTCCGATCAAACGCTGCTGTTTTCTGGAGCAAGTTCATCTGTCAGTTGGCAGTGGAATCGGACTGATGCCAGCATGGACAGATTGTGTGACGTCTAATCCTCAAAACTATGAACAAAATGAAAAGATTCCAGCTCATCTAAACAGTAAAGTGAAATAATCCAGTACACTTTTGTGTGTGTTTCAGGATATTAAAGGTCAGGTCTGGACTGATGAGGACTCTGATGGTGAGAATGAACCTGAGCAGTTTCTCTACGGCATTCAGGTAAAACACTGTTGAAATGTTCCTTACTTACTGATATCACAGACTATTTGAATCATAAAGTCAAACGATTGAAAGGTGAGTTAAACTAAATCGTCCAGCATCCTCTCATAATTTGCCATCCAAGATGGTTTGACTTCCTTTCAAGTAATCCGAAAGACTCCAGCGGATTAAGAAATGCAGGGCTCAACAGTAACGCTTGTCTGGGACAAGTAAGTTAAATATATTGTATAGGCAAGTGAGAAAGAATTTTACAAGTAACTTGGAAAAAAAAGTTATCACTCAAAAACGTAAAAAATTGGTCTGTGCTAAGCATAAACTAGCCAGTGGAGCACGCATGCTATACAATTTGTTTCGGTCTGCTATTAGACTTAGTTTGAGTCTATTTTGTGAATTTTCCGGCTGCATTGATTCCATATAACTAGATGGGGACGCACAATTCTGTAATTTATATGTCATCTGGATGTTCTGCGTGTCTGAGTGAATGAACTACACGGTTTAACGTGCCACGCGGGATGTGTCTGCGCCTGCACTGTATGAGGATATAAACACACGAACTTCATCTCCAGCTGCTGTGAAGGTTTATTACACTAGCATTCTACTGACTGAAAAAGTTATCGACAAACACACATTAATGAACCGGAAGTTGCGATCGTTTATACTTCCGCATTTTGAGGCATTTTCAAGTGAAATGGAATGTCGAATGAGAAAAATTGTGGGCGTGGCTTTAGTCTTTATCTGTGACTTGATTGGATGTATAAAACAGCTGTTGCATTTTGAATTGGAACTGTCGGCAGACTGACAGTAGAAGGGGAGGAGTTAACAGATGCTCCGCCCAAGCCGTCAAACATACCTCGTTTAAGATGGATAAACACAAAATTTTTTAAAAAGAGAATGATTAACTATTTACAATTAAAGCTGCAATAATTCATGAAAAAATAGGCATTGTAATTTTATATTTCACTGGGACTTTAAACTCCCGACCACCCGTCAAAATAAAAGTCCCATTAACCTGACCACTCAGATTATAAAATGTACAATAGTATTGTTCAAAAACATATAGTATCTGGGATTTTTACTGCAGTTTTAAACACGCATGAGATTCAAACTTGACATTACCCATATTGATGCCGCTGATCTGTTTTTTAAATAGATACTCAAGATAAGTGCTTAGCCTCAAAATCTAACAGATTTCCCCTCTCACAAGCAAAATAAATTATGAACATTATGAATTTTCAGATTTAGATGAATTCTTCAACAGCAGTTTAACATTTGTAATACCTCTGTTGACCTGTAGGGGAGCTGTGCAGCCGATCTCTACCGTCACCCACAGCTGGACGCTGATATTGAGGCTGTAAAAGACATTTACACAGACAGCGCCGTGTCTGTCAGGTAAACATAAACTCTCATTTAACATCTGATCCAGATCTGTGCGTGTTCACACCTGATTCACATTCACGCATCTCTTCATCTTTGCACAGAGAATATGGCACGATTGATGATGTGGACATCGACCTACAAATCAACATCAGCTTTCTGGATGTGAGAACACACGTTTCACACATGATGTGCCGTGGTCATTTACGAGCAGATGCTGACATGCGAGTCAAAATGTTTGTTTGCAGGAGGAGGTGGCGACCGCGTGGAAGGTGATCAGAACGGAGCCCATCGTTCTCCGTCTGCGCTTCTCTCTCTCGCAGTATCTGGATGGACCAGGTTTTTAGATACTTTACTAAAGAAGTGGTTGTTTTTTAAGTGTAATGTTTCATCTGATAAATCAAGGGGAGATGGTCTCTTTCAGAACCGTCTGTGGACGTGTTCCAGCCATCCAATAAAGAGAGCTTTAGTTTGGGTCTTCAGCTGAAGAAGTAAGTCTGTTGAATGTGTCTATTGTGCAGTTATCATGAATTTAAACCTCACGTGAATGTGTTGTTTTCTGTAGGATCCTCAGTGCGTTCACGTCTCAGCAGTGGAAACATCTGAGCAATGAGTTCCTCAAAGCTCAACAGGAGAAACGGCACAGCTGGTTTAAAGCTGGAGGAACCATCAAGAAGTTCCGCGCTGGACTGAGTATCTTCTCTCCCATCCCTAAGTATAGCATCGCCGTTTAATATCAATTTAATCTCAGATATCAGATCGTGATACTGAAAAATGTATGGCATTCTGGTTATTTCTTTGTAATGATGAGTTACGCGTTGGCTGTGGGATTCATCTTGGCTCCAGGTCTCCCAGTTTCCCTCTGATCCAGGACACGGTGTTGAAAGGCAAACTGAGCGTTCCGGAGCTTAGAGTGACTCGACTTATGAACCGTTCCATCTCCTGTACCATGAAGAACCCTAAAGGAGAGCTGTTCAGTTACCCTCCAAACAGTCAGGTCAGATTCCTGTCCACCCGACCGCACGCTGTCCTTACAAAACACTCAAACACATGAATTAAAAGTTCACCCACGTGTCATACAAGCCGTCCGTGTGTTTATTTCAGCGCCACTGGCGCACTGCGGCATACGGAAGTCATGGACGTGGATCACGGAGGCGGTGCGAGCCGCCTATTTATGTTTGAAAAGTACCGTATATCATTTTTTAGTTTTCTTGGAAAATGACCAATCGCTTGGCTAGACAACACCTTTGTTCATCAGATAGAACCGTTTGAAGATGAGATGAAAATGAAATTTTGACCTTAACCAACAGTATCTTGTTTAAGTGCATTATATGGAGAAGAAGCCTGTAAAGCTTTCCTCAAAAGCCTCAATTTGTTTTCGGCAGACGAAATAAACACACGGACGGCTTGTATGACACGTTGGTGAGTGAATTATCATGAACACTTCCTTTCATGTCTCCTGCTGCTTCATACCCGGGTGACCAGATGACGGCTCAGAGACGCGATGAGTTTCACACGAAATGAGATTTTAGTGAATGTTTCGGCTTCAATTCAGATTAGAAAAGCATTGTTTATTCAAATGAATTATGAATACATATACTGTACCTGTAGGACAAAATGACACACAATGAGATGAAATCAGGACATCTGGCCACCCCGCTTCATTTCCATGACCCTTTAGAAGCTGTTTCGTTTCAGGCCAAATCACTTGCGCAGAATAGATGATGATTTACCCCTCATCCCCCCAGCCCCTCCGACACTCCCCTCGCCTAACATGGCCGGCTGGCACCCTTTCCCATAATGCTTTGTCTCCGTTAACCCATCAGACTGTGGCTGTCCCGGCGGGCAGGGCCCCAGCGCAGATTACCACCCGACAGCTGATTGAGTTATTTTTCTCATCCCAGGCGGGCGGACATTGCAAGAACATCCCCACGCTGGAGTACGGCTTCCTAGTGCAGGTACCAGACACGCGCCGGCCGCTCCTGCATGCATGACATCACCCTTTCCCATGATGCCCCGCTGCACGCCTCGCCGTCTGTGCATGAGCAGTGCAGTGTCCTGAGGTCCCGTCACGTGACTCGTCCCGGACAAACGCTCGGTCATTTGAACGCGTCAGTCTTGATGCGAGTCATGTGACAGGCCTAGAGTGACCGTGTGAGTGAGTATAAATACATCTAACATGTCTCACATTCATGACGATGTGATGAAAGAAAAATCACACATCCGGATGAAAAGAAGTTAGATGTGTCTACGAAAGAAAGATTCAGAACCTTTATTATTATTGTAGGATGGTCTGTTTATTTATTGATACTATTTTGAAAGAATGTGAAATTGTTTTGAAATGAACAACTCTGTGTCAAGCAGAATCAGAATCACAGGTTTATTAAGGTTTGATTCATGTGTCAGGTTGTGTTATCGTGGAACAGTAGATTAGATCAGGACAGCGTGTCTTCTGGTTATTTTCCGTCTCTTTCTCTTGTGTTAGATCATGAAATACTCTGAGCAGCGTATCCCCACTCTGAATGAGTATTGTGTGGTGTGTGATGAGCAGCACGTCTTTCAGAACGGATCCATGCTGAAGGTGAGACTTGACTTTCTTCTTGTTGTGCTCTAGCGGTCGGCTCACGCTCTTTTCCCAGTCGCATTCCTCCTCCACCTTCTGTACATCGTTTCATTGTCACAACACCAAGCTCTAGTAACTATAGTATACTTTACTGTGTGAAAACAAATGAAAAGTGAACAGAACTCTGCACCATGTGAATGAATACATGATTGGTTGGTTTTTCCCATCAGCCTGCGGTGTGCACGAGAGAACTATGTGTGTTTTCATTCTACACACTGGGTGTGATGTCTGGAGCGGCTGAGGAGGTGGCCACCGGCGCTGAGGTGCGCACACACATGAACTTATAGGATTAGATTCAACTTTATTGTCATTGTACATGAAAACAAGGCAATGAAATGCTGAATACTCTCGCACACGCTCACATTCACACACACTCATGCGCAAACGCACGCGCACCCACTAACACACACATGAGAGCACACACACATGCACACACACAACTGATTGTGTTGATGATGTTCAGGTGGTTGATCTGCTGGTGGCCATGTGTCGAGCTGCCCTGGAGTCGCCCCGCAAGAGCATCATCTTTGAGCCGTACCCATCCGTGGTCGACCCTACTGACCCCAAAACACTCGCCTTTAACCCCAAGGTGACCCTCTCTACTCTCAACACACAAACACACACATCTGCTACATGATGTTGAGTGTGAATGTGAAAGACTGAACTGACTTTAACCAGCATCACGTGTCTTCTTCCGTGTGTGTGTGTGTGTGTGTGTGTGTGTGTGTGGCCACTGTGTGAACCCTGTGCTGAACAGAAGAAGAATTATGAGCGTCTGCAGAAAGCTCTTGACAGTGTGATGTCTATACGAGAGATGACACAGGTGTGTACGTCTCCTTCTCTTCTTCACCTCTAAAAGCTAATTCACATTCATCCAACAAGCACGTGTTTGTTGAATCACTATGAGTTTGTTGGATTGTTGGGATTTTTGGGTGGATCAGAATGAGTCTTAATCTTGATATTATCTGTATAACAACTTCACCACAGGCTTCAAACCAAAGACGTGTCACCCCGTCTGTGAAATTCAGGCTCAAGTCTGATTATTATAGGGCTGTAGTCATAGACATTCAAATGATGTGTGTTGACTTCATACTGTTTTACGGCGTGTACTTATCGCCTTTACCTAATCTGAGAATAATAAAGAATAAGTTTAAAGTATGTCAAGTCCGGCCTAAATTATAAGTATTTCAAATACTCACAATTTGGCCATAACTAAAACATAAATGAATAACAATCTTGCAACCAGTCCATTATACTGTATTTAATACACTGGTTAAGAAATAAACAAAAATAACAGACAAGTAGGCAAAGTAACTGAACTTTCTTGACATTATATAACAATACTCGCATTTTCATAGTATGATAAATATGAAATGTGTCATTTTATTGACACCGTTTTTATTATATTGCAAAATGGACTTGACGTTTCCTTCTGAAGATTTCAGTCTTTGCACAGTTAAATGATAGATATCAAGGTTATATTTTCATAGAATGTTCTTTACATTATATAAGATGAGGTTATGTAGAGAACAGTAAATGGTGATGAAAAATGAATGTTTGTGATCATTCGGGTTGTGTTTTGATGATTCTATAATGACTGTTCATGTTTGTTTAGGGCTCATATCTGGAGATTAAGAAGCAGATGGATAAACTGGACCCTCTGGCTCATCCCTTACTGCAGTGGTGAGTCATCACATCTGACATTATTACCGTACATCATTTATGTCATTTGTCATATTTCCGTTGTCCTTCTGAAACTTTTCAGACTTTTTTTGTCATAAATCTTTATTATGAATCACCCTAAAGTCTTTCACAGGTTGGTTTAAATATACAAGGTTTCAGAAGGACAGCGAGGATAGTCTTGTATAACGGTAAATGGCGTTTTAGATGTTGGTTGAAATGAAACAATCTCTCTCTCAGGATCATATCCAGTAACAGGTCTCATATCGTGAAGCTTCCTCTCAGTAGGGTGAGTTGAACTCTATTAAACACAACCCATGTCATGTGTTGTTCGCTCAAACGGCGTGTGTTTGCTCATGTGTTCACGTGTGTTGCGTTTACAGCAGCTGAAGTTCATGCACACATCACATCAGTTTCTGCTGCTCAGCAGTCCGCCGGCTAAAGAAGCTCGATTCCGCACCGCCAAGAAACTCTACGGCAGCACCTTCGCTTTTCAGTGAGTCCTGTGTGAACGCTCTCACCATGATCATCCTCCACGCGGTCTGATGGTGTCATTCTGCAAGATCTCCATCATTAGTCTGTTCTAAATCGGACAGAAATAGGTTTTAGTTTTATTTGAGGCATTTTTCTATGATCCAGCAGCTCTATATTTAAACACAGTCTTATTTTTAGACCTCATAACACATCAGAATCGTCTTAAACAGCCCACAAGCACTAAAACTGAACCTCCCTTCACCCAGCAAAAATATCTCCAGACGTTTGCGGTTAAAAATACATTTGTGGCCGATTTGAAAAGCGCATCCGCTGTGCTGTTTCTCTTGCATCATTCTGCACGGGTCATCAGCTTTTGTTATACACAATAAATCTCTGGAGAAAATGAGATCGATGCTCACCTGCACAACATCAGGGTGTCCCGGATGATCGTCGTGGTGTTTTGCCCATACAAGTCTAATATTTATCATCCTTACATTGATTTCTGGTGATTGTGTCTGCAGTGGTTCACACATTGAGAACTGGCACTCTGTTTTGAGGAATGGACTGGTAAACGCTTCGTACACCAAACTACAGGTATGTAAAGCACATCAGTCACATGATCACAGACTCGTGTTCTCATTGGACAGCCTCGTCCTTCAGTTACGCTCATTTCCTGTTTTGACAGCAGCCAATAGAATTCTACTTCCTGTCTTAACGTGAGGCAGTTTTTAATCAGAATATCAAATGTAAAAGCATTTGAACTTTAAATGAGAGCATCGTCACTGCTGCATTTGTTTTGTGTCATCACTGCCCGGTCATTCATCATTGCCCGTCGCTGTGTCATCACGAGAAGATCATGAAACCATTAGACGTTCATCATCATCACAGAGAACATCATCGTTCTGCTCTCTTCCGTCTCGTTTCTCTCGAGCATCCCCACAGGTTGCTTTACCCATCATGCTTTTCTTCTCCTGCTTGAGCGTGATTGGTCAGTTCAGCAGAGCGGTGTGTTGATGTTTCTTGTGGATGTGAAGTTTGTTGTGTTCTTCTCTTTCATGAAAGCTGCATGGAGCAGCGTATGGGAAGGGCATCTATCTCAGCCCTATATCCAGTATTTCCTTCGGATATTCAGGTAGATCTTCACCTGTGTCGTCCGTGTCGCCGCTGTGGATTCACGTCTGCTCGCCTGTTGGTCACCTGAACATCTCAACTCTCTCTCTCTCTCTCTCTCTCTCTCTCTCAATTTTGTTTCAAGTCAAGTAATTCAGTTCTCTCTCTCTCTCTCTCTCTCTCTCTCTGTTACGTTCATACACGGTGCATTGTTTCAATGTTTGTCTGTTTGGATTCACATGAATGTATTGTTTTACATGTGTGTTTGTAAACGTGAGATTTGTTTCTAAATGTTTTTGAGATCAAAAATGTTAAAATCTGTGTAAATTCTAATCTCAGATATCATATGTACATGTACAGTGTTTATGGATCTTAAATGTGATGTGTCTCTTTGTGTGTGTAGGAATGGGAAAGGGGCAGCACCGCATGCCCACTAAAGATGAGTTAGTCCAGCGATATAACCGAATGAACACGATGCCGCAGGTACGACAGCTGAAGGTCACTCTGCACACAGCACTGATGTCACGTGAGATGTCAATAAGAGTGTGTTTGTTTCTGTGTTTGACAGAGTCGACCGATACAGTCACGCTTCCTCCAGAGCAGGAATTTAAACTGCATCGCTCTCTGTGAAGGTAAAACCCTTCAGTGACGTCTCTTGAGAATGACAGAAAACTCACAATACTGACAGAATCTACTGAACAAACTCTTCCGTGTGTAGTGAGACACCAGTGTCAACATCTCTACCGTCTCAGCATTAGTGAAAATGTGTTTTGCATCTTTTAAGAAGAAGAGTACACATTTTTGTATATAGCACTTTAGCGTAATCTGTTGGTCGCAACAAAATACCAAGTATTACTGATCAAAAATAAAGTATGTTGTTAGCTGTACGAGATAATGTATTTACGAAACGGGTTCTGTAGAGGAGTTTGTCCGTTTAGGGCTACTGTAAAAACAACATGGGAACATGTCAACAACATTCGGTTATATAGATAGAAATCGCTCATTCTATAGTTATAAAAACATAACATTTCATTATGTAAGGTCCTCCAACAAACTATTTTATGTTGTGTTTTATAATAAATTCCCAGATTGCAAAGAGAGCCAATTTTAACTCGATGTTGAGCAAAACCAATTCAACATGAAATCAGTTCTCTTTGCTATTCCATTTTCAGGATAGCAATTGTAGTTTTTAACCTTAAAACTATTAACTATTACTAAAATAACTATAAACTAGGGATGCAGGGATAACATATCGGTTATCGACTTCCAATGTTCAAGAGTCATCGGTTATCGTTATAGGCCAAAATGTACATATCGGTGCATCCCTACTATAAACTATTGTTATTGAATTAAGAGCGTTTATGACACCATGGTTTATTCCAGCTTTAAATGAAAAACAATCAGATTTTCAGTGCAGTCTGTCATGTGATCTGTGTGTGTTTGTGTGTTCGGTTATCTCTCTCTCTCTCTCTCTCTCTCTCAACAGTGATCACATCGAAAGACCTGCAGAAACACGGGAATATCTGGGTGTGTCCCGTGTCCGATCACGTCTGCACGCGCTTCTTCTTCGTGTGAGTATCTGAAAATGTGAAGAATGACTCTGTGATGTGAGTGTAGTTATACATCCGTCTCATGATCTCCGTGTCTCAGGTATGAAGACGGTCAGGTGGGAGACGCCAACATCAACACACAAGAGCCCAAGATACAGAAGGAGATCATGCGTGTGATCGGTACACAGATTTACTCCAGCTGAGGGGATTACCTGCAGACACGACCAGCAGCCTCAGAGCGGAGGTGAACATGGAGAGGAGCGTCTCTCTCTCGCCTCTCGTCTCGTCCATCTGTGTTTCTTTACTCCCGTCGTCTTGGTGCCGGACACGATTTTCCTCCAGTGAGTGACTCTGAGAAGGACATGAGATGAAAGATGTACCGTGGCGGCCGATGACGGCGCAATAAGCCCCGCCCACTGACCCATCTTTGACTTTTTCCAGAGCTGCTGTCAATCAAAACCAGACAAACACCCGACTGGAGGAGACATGAAGTCGCTGGTTTTCATTGCGACTCTGATGGGCAGACTGAATATCTGTTAACATGTAAATGATGTTTCTGGTTCTCTGTGCGCTCTGTTGTGTTTGTCACATGACTCATGACATGAATGAATTTATCTCCGAGTTTCGTGCTAAAGTCAATTTCCTCTCTTCTGTTCTTCAGTCGCTTACAGGCGATCGCTCTGATTTAGGATGCATCATTACTCATGTTTATACTTGTGTCGTCTTCATGGTGGACGTCACGTGAGTTTCTGCATGTTCGGTCTGGAAACGGGAAGGATGTGTGAGTTCAACGTCACGCCTGAGAGACACGACTTTAATATTATTTCTTCTCTCCTGTTCTGCAGTAGAGTATTTACAGTTGTACGTACACTACAGACTCTTTATCATGTATTACGGTTTATCACACTGTACGCTATGAGTAGCAAACTCATTTAAACAGAAGACTTGATATGAAACATGAATTGAGTCCTGTTGCTCATGTGTTGATTCTGTTTGTTCTGTTGGTAACAGCTCGTCCAGAGCGTTTGAGAGGTTCTACGTGTTGTTTTGGAGTCTGGTGTGTGTCGGATATGACAGGTTTGTGTGTCGGGGATGTTTACTGTAAATATCAGCAATGAATGATGAAGACCCAATGAATAAAGACAGATTTTGCACAATGTTCATCTGTTTAATGGCTTTGACGTGCCGAGTCATTCAAAGAAAACATATTTCAGCAGAATGATTTTAATCTTACATAGCATGTGATGCTCTTGCGTCTTTGACTGTAAATGAGAAGACAGAACAGCACAAACTTTTTCTTTTATAAATCATTTATAGAGTCAGGTGATGGAGGTTTATCTGTCATTCCATGAACAATCTGCTTCACGTGTCTGTCAAACAAAGACAGAATAACACGTGTGTTCATGACATTCAACTAGACTGCTGGAGTGGTTATGTGGAGATGAGTTCTCAGAGTTATTGCAGATCTTGTCCACTAGATGGAGCTCAAGCGCTACAAACATCTGTCAGTGTTCATTTCTTTATTTTTCCTTTTAGTTCAGATGTGTTCAATTGCACAAGAATTGTCAGTGTGTCACTCTTATCTAGTGTTAGACACAATCTCTCGTGTGTTTTGTCTGTGACACAGACAGGGTGAGATGTGGCAGGTCAGAGTGTGTAATGTAGACGACAGGTGAAGACAAACCTCTATTGTGACTGATCATACGTTCTTTTGAATCCAGGTGTTACCTGTTTACTTGTCCACAAAACTAATCAAAATCCTCTATATAGGGTTTGAGATTTGTTTAAATCACCAACAGTCCTCTCTGGGTGAATGAGAGAGATTCACGTGTGTGATGTTTATCGTGTTTATGTGCTCCTGTTGTTCATTTATGTCTCAGTCAGTTTGACTTCAGGTTATCTCTGACTGTGGTGTTTGTGCTTTAATATGTTTCAGACTCATTTTGTGGGGTTCAGATCCTTCTTTTGTGCTTTCTTTTCCATCAAACGCCGTCATTCTTTATTTCTCCAGCACTGCTGTTTGTTCAGTTCAGCCTCACTGGTGCTGTTGTTATTGATACAGTCATGTTAGTGATGTTTGTGTATCTCATCCTGTTTGTGCCGCACACATGAATTGTTGTGTCTCAGATCTCTTTGTCAATTTGCGAGTCAAATTGTTGACAGAGTAGAATTAGAAAGATGTAAAATAGTGTTTTAGATATTGCTTAAATGTCTTTAGAAATAACGGTTTGCTCACTTCCCATGAGAAACACAGAACAATAGCAACTGATGGTTTGTGAATGCGTGTGTGCAATTGTTTTTCTTTCTCTTTGTGCTGCTGTATGTAAGTCTGATGAAACAGTAGACAGTAACCGAACAGTTAGCAAATCAATTATATTAACAACAATATCAATAAAGCAATAGAGCACAAAAGGTGAAATTATCAAATAATTATAAATGAAGGATTGTCTGTCCGACTCACCTGTGGCATTCTGGGATGTTTGCCTGCCCACAGCCCCGACATTTCTGCCTGCCTTTGAACACAAAACATGAGAGAAAGAGAGAAAGAGAAAGAGAAAGAGAAAGAGAAAGAGAAAGAGAAAGAGAAAAAGAAAGAGAAAGAGATAAATTACAGAATCACTTGCATCAGTTTGCCAGTAGCTTACTTCTTTACTACTTACTACTTTTGTTCAAAGATAAATGAATATTAAACAATAACAAGTCTTTATCTTTACAGAGTTTTTTTAACGGATAAAAAACATTCTGGGAACCAAAAGAAGAAAATAACAGAAAAAGGTTTATGTGGATTTCTGGTCCCAGATGAGGCTTGAGGCTGTTATTTTATTATTGATTTAGCTATAAGTTAGATATATCAAAATCTACAGTAAGTTACTGAAAACTAGCAGCATAACTACAGCAAAAACGTTTGCAATGTACTCGTCTCTCCTGTTGCTGTAGTGTCTGAAAAAATTCACAACATATTTGGTTGTTTGTTTGACTTAAATGTGAAGTTTTTCTGTTGACACATGCGAGTGTTAAATGTGTGTTATGTGAACTGTCATTTGCTGTGTTTTCTTCTAAACCTTATTGTGATTTTCACAGGTCAGTGATCTTTTCAACAGCTTCATTGTCATGTTAATGTTTTAATCTTTAATATCAAGTTATTCCGTTCAGTAAGACCTTTCGTTTCAAGCTCCGCTGAGCAGACGTTTATTTACAAGAACTTCTCAATAGACGGCTGAAGTAGTTTAAGAGGATTTATGATAATAATTATAATGCACGCAATGAAACGATTATGGCTAATCCTCTCAAATCCTCCTCCACGTGTGCACTTGAGTTATTTCTGTAATGCTGTATGTGTTTTTATGTGTCTGTTGTAATATACAGTATGTTAAACATGACACGGCTCACTCAGGGTTTATATGGATGAGCTCACACTTTGTCGCTCTGATGATTTTCATCTTTATGTTGACAAGGGTGACTTTTAAACTCCACATCAGAGGAAGAATCTCAACTGTGTGTTTTTGATGCTCAAATAGCCTCCAGAGCATTAACATGTCACCAAACATTGAAGTTTTAATTTAAAGGTTTAGTGGCTTATGGGTTGTGTACATTTAAAGATGGCCGCTCACTTCTCCGGGTGTGTGTTTACGGTGTGTGTGTTACTCACTGCTGTGTGTGTGCACTTGGATGGGTGAAGTATGGGACACCATACTAGGCAACACTTTCACATTCATGACTGTTATTGTGACGGCGTGTTTGTGTGTGATCCATCAGCTGTTGTTTGTTTAGATGTTTGTGTGTTGTTAGAAGCATCTGCCGACAGCGAGCACTGGATTAACACACACTAATGTAATCATTATGACAGTACATGTAATGTGCGAAGTGCTGGACTGCGATCAGTTGTGACAGAATGTGTCTTTAAAAGGATTCGGTCTCTGTCTCTCTCTCTCTCTCTCTCTCTCTCTCTCTCTCTCTCTCTCTCTCTCTCTCTCTCTCTCTCTCTCTCTCTCTCTCTCTCTCTCTCTCTCTCTCTCTCTCTCTCTCTCTCTCTCTCTCTCTCTCTCTCTCTCTCTCTCTCTCTCTCTCTCTCTCTCTCTCTCTCTCTCTCTCTCTCTCTCTCTCTCTCTCTCTCTCTCTCTCTCTCTCTCTCTCTCTCTCTCTCTCTCTCTCTCTCTCTCTCTCTCTCTCTCTCTCTCTCTCTCTGTCTCTCTCTCTCTCTCTCTCTCTCTCTCTCTCTCTCTCTCTCTCTCTCTCTCTCTCTCTCTCTCTCTCTCTCTCTCTCTCTCTCTCTCTCTCTCTCTCTCTCTCTCTCTCTCTCTCTCTCTCTCTCTCTCTCTCTCTCTCTCTCTCTCTCTCTCTCTCTCTCTCTCTCTCTCTCTCTCTCTCTCTCTCTCTCTCTCTCTCTCTGTCTCTGTCTCTGTCTCTTCTCTTCTCTCTCTCTCTCTCTGTCTCTCTCTCTCTCTCTCTCTCTCTCTCTCTCTCTCTCTCTCTCTTTTTTCTCTCTCTGTCTCTCTCTCTCTGTCTCTCTCTCTCTCTCTCTCTCTCTCTCTCTCTCTCTCTCTCTCTCTCTCTCTCTCTCTCTCTCTGTCTCTGTCTCTGTCTCTGTCTCTGTCTCTGTCTCTCTCTCTCTCTCTCTCTCTCTCTCTCTCTCTCTCTCTCTCTCTCTCTCTGTCTCTCTCTCTGTCTCTGTCAAGATTCAAGATTCAAGATTCAAAAAAGCTTTATTGGCATGATAAAAGTGTTTTACATTGCCAAAGCAGGAAGATTAAATATAAACATTCTGTATATCTGTCTCTGTCTCTGTCTCTGTCTCTGTCTCTGTCTCTCTCTCTCTCTCTCTCTCTCTCTCTCTCTCTCTCTCTCTCTCTCTCTCTCTCTCTCTCTCTCTCTCTCTCTCTCTCTCTCTCTCTCTCTCTCTCTCTCTCTCTCTCTCTCTCTCTCTTCTCTCTGTCTCTGTCTCTCTCTGTTTTTCAGAATTTGTTGAATGCGGAATTAGCTGATAACTGTGTGCAGGTTCATATTCCTCATAAATGGACACATGCAAATAAAATAACTATTTAATGTTCTATAAAGATGCATCTCTTCTTCATTCATTGGGTATTATTGCTTCAGGATTGTGAATTATATTTCACAGAAATCCTACAAAGTTTGTCGTCTCCCAAAAACTTTTATTGTCACTTCTAATACTCGTGTTTATTTACTGTTTATTTCCCTTTTTTAAAATAGAAAATTTGTTTATAAACTGAATTTTTTTCATGTTTAGACTCTATCAACAAGGGTTTAGTCAAATATAAACAGATGGTTTAATATATATGTAACAAATTCATTCTCTGAGCATTTTTATGTCACGTCCATAACGTGAAATGTCCCGTCCATTACGTTGGAATTGCCCATATGTGGAAACTTGTCAAGAAAGCACAGATGAAGATGAATGTGTGTTTATTCTCCCTCCAGTGTTTGTGAAACATTAGATATTTTTGTAATTCTGTTTGTTCTGCTAGTGCCACATAAAACACATATTTCACCTTTAACATCAGGCCTTTGAAAGACAGAATCTCACACATTTAGTTATGAACACACACCTGTTATATGTGTGACAAGACGCAGCAATAAATCCATTTTATGTGTGAATATGTGGAACTATATTTTTCCATGGTGTGTCTGAATCCATTTCTATGGTATAAATCACCTTTTCAAGAAATGGCATGTGTTTAAATTGCTAATTAATGTTGTCCACATTCATCAGTGTTATGTAAACAGAAGAGTTCTCAGTACCTAAACATACTAATACGTATAATGTATGTTTATATCTAATAACTCTTATTTATACTTTTCGTATGCTCTTCTGTTTTCTCTTCTACAGGAGATGTGAATGCAGCGAGGTGTTTTGGTCTGTTTCAGCTGAAGAGGTTTCTGGGATTTATTAGCTGCCACTAACCTAATGACTCGTGACAGATCGGGTGACCCGTCATGTGTTTGTTTTTTATGTATTTATTCTCTGACATTTACTGCATCCTCTGCCCAGCTGGAAACAATAAGAGTCGGACAGACTGGATGTCATTCTGTGTGTGTGTGTGTGTGTGTGTGTGTGTGTGTGTGTGTGTGTGTGTGTGTGTGTGCGTGCGCCAGTGCCTTCTGAAGGTATTCAGACTTTAGAGATTATTTCTAAACACCAAATATGTACTGTGAGATGAGATTGCTTAAAAATCTTTATTTGATACAGTTCTGGCATTAAAAAGAGTGGACAGTCAATCTAATCTTATTTTTAAAAATGTGAATTGTGTCTCTATATGTTTGTCTTTAATGAGCATGACGAGGAACACAGCTCTGCTCTCATGGCCACAGTGCAACAACATCCAGATTTCCGTCCCTGCGTTTGCGTTTGCGATGTTCTTGTCACAGCTGTCCTACTGGGAGCTCCTGGTTCAAAAAACTCACGCCCAATAAACGACATGCTCTCGAAATTAGCGACTTTTATGCAAACGAAAGACTCTGATGCCGTTGACAAAAAAAGGCCCGTTATGTTTTCCCACCAGCTCTGCTCATAAACGCGACAGAAAATGCTTTGCAGAAGTAAAAGAGCAGAAAAGAGACTTTCACTCCCTGGTGTGAAATGAAAATGAAACGTGATAATTATCAGGAAGCAATCGACTCGACACGGAGAATTCATCTGTTGAACAGCGAGCACACAAGTGGCGTTCATTTCTCAGAAAATAATACATATAAATCAGTTCATAACCATTGAGCTCATTTGCCTCTTTTCAATAATGATGAACTCTTTACCAGTTGTCAGCAGTCATGTTAGTGTGTTTGTACATCAGTAGGCCAATGAGCAGAATAATGCTGAAAGTAATCATGTGACGGAACGTAAGCATCAGATTCAGCACCACGGACAGCGACCGGATCTGAGACAAATATCAATGTTATTACGTCTAACCACCACGTGCTTTCAATATAACTAATCACTACGGCTGTACACGAATATGTATTGTTGACAGCGCTATTCAGATATAGATGACTTGACATGTTGACCCTGATTTTCTAAATGCTAAAATAAACGCTTTGATAAAAGTGACGTTCAGCCACTCCGGCGCCGTACAACTGTTTGGATTCAGCTCCACCCCCCGCTGGTTCTTTCAGCTCGCTTCGCCCTGCCATTGGCTGTGCCGCGTTTGTTATGCAAATGAGCCGCGGGTGTAGCGAAGAGCCCCGCGTTGACGTCACGAGCCAGAGTGGCAGCTGACACGAGGAGTGTGAAAAGTGCAAGAATCCAGAGGCGGACACGCGACAAAACGAGCGGAGAAAAGAAAGAGAGGAGAAATAACATCGAGAGGGAAGTGTACAGGTGTGCGTGAGAGAAAGAGAGAGAGAGAGAGAGAGAGGGAGTGGATGATAGAGAGCGGGAGAGAGAGCGCGCGGGAGGGAGAAATATGGCCACGGTCACGGCGGAGAATGGTTTCAGCACCGCGGACAGCTCCGGCAGAATGAACGGACTCAACAGCGCGATCGCGATGAAAGATCACGACGCCATCAAGCTCTTCATCGGCCAGATCCCGCGAAACCTCGAGGAGAAAGACCTCAAGCCGCTCTTCGAGGAATTCGGGAAGATCTACGAGCTCACGGTGCTCAAAGACCGATTCACCGGGATGCATAAAGGTCGGTGTGCGCGTGGACTTTATTTCCCGTGCTTTTTCTGCGTAACCGGTTTCGATTCGTGAGTCTGAGCGCGCGCGAGCATGTGTGCGTGCTTCACAATCCATCCGAACGTCACTGTCCTTACACTCCTAAAAAGAAAAGCTTCAAACCAGCCTGAGACTTTATTCGGGTCTCTGGAGACAAACGGTACTTTCTTGATAGTAAGACATTTCGTTGCTCAGCCTACGATGTAAAATATAAGAATGAAACGTAATCAGATCTAAATTAAGTTATGAGAAGCCAATGATATGATTGAATCGGGCGGTTTACATTTGGATGCACGGATGAAAGTCATTTGTAGATCACATTAAAATAGTTTAGTAGCAGTTTACAATATTTTTTACACGATGTAAAAAGCCGAAGAGTGCTATCTTTTATTTTTAAGAATGTGTCTTTGTGTGTGTGTGTAAATCAGGCAGTTTGATAAACCTCACAGTGTGCACGAGCTCTCAGTGAATATTAAAACAATGATTTCTCGTCATTTGTGCTCATCGCAGCTTTATGTCTCTTTAATTTCTCTCTAATGTGTTTTTCCTGTTACTGTGTGTGCAGTTCGTTTGTAAGTTTGCTCTGTTTTTTTGTTGTTGTGTCATTTAACTTTTTGAATGTTATGCATTTTGTTAGATCTTTAGTCATTTAAAGTGTACTTGAGCTTTTTCCTCGGCACTAAAACATGAAAGATGAGACTTGCCTATAATGACTGTTAATAATAGAATCGCACACACTTGCTCAATTATACGGCAGACTAAATTGCTAATTATGTTTCATTTAATTGTAAAATATATTGTTTTCATTATTATATATTGTATAGCCTAATAATAATGATGATGCACTTTCATGCTTTGATGGCGGTTTTGTTCTGTTGGTTGTCAGTAGATCAGATGTGTCTCATAAAGCTGTTATTCAAATATGAATGGGCCTGAAGAAGAATCACGCAGTAGATCCTTCATTACTGATCTCTTGCATTTCAACCCTGCAGTTCTTTATTTTCTGTGTCATTGTTGATCTGTACAGTGCCCCCGCTAAAATATGTGTACAGTTACATTTAAACAGCTTAAATAAAACACACAATAGATCAAATAAGGTTTCATGTTATTAAAAGCAATATGGTGTTTTTACCAAGATGCGCTTTATGAGCTGCAGAACATCAACATATAGAAACGTTTACAACATTATAAAACCAAGTGGGGTTTGGATTTTGCTGCCATTTGATGTCAAATGAAAAGAAATGGGCCCTGAAGCAAAACCCATTGAGATGAAGTGTACTACTATGAAGGCTTCTCCAGACCCTCTGGCTGTAGTTTTGGCCGACGGGTGTGTGTGTGTGTGTGTGTTTGTGATCTCAGAGGAGGAATGGTGGCAGTGAAGTGATGTGAAATTCTGCTTGTGGCTGCAGAAATGCCTCTCATTGGGTCACCTGCTGCCTGCTCACCTGTCCATCACATGAGGAAAAACACATCTGCTTCATATTTAAGCATATGTACATTCATTTTTACTCTGTTTTCTCACAGGAGTCTTTAAAATGTTTGTCCAATTTATGTGATTAAAATATGGCTGCTGTTGGCATAAACCATCACTTGTTATTTGTGTGTGTGTATTTTAGGATGTGCCTTTCTAACATACTGTGCCCGAGACTCAGCGCTGAAGGCTCAGAACGCTCTCCATGAACAGAAGACTCTACCCGGGGTAAGTATTCTCTCTACCTCTTCTGTTTACTCCTTATCTCAGTTACTCAGTTTCTTTCGTTCTTTATTTCTTTCTTTCTTTTTTCCTTTGCATAAGAATGATTGTATAGATAAATCCTTCTCTTAATTTAAATGAGCTTGTCAATTTTCTAAACACACAATCACAGATGCCGAATTTAATCAGAAGCAGAATTAAGGTAAATGTAAGTCATAGTGTGTTTTTTCGTTCTTATAATAAATAACCGTTTTAGAGCTCTCACAGACCTTCAGCAGACAGAACCAGAATGTTGTGGTTCTGTACAAACCTGCGAGAATGATGAAACATCACACGACTAGACGCAACACAAGCACAAACACACACCACCATCATTATTCAAATTATTTACGCTCACTTCTGTATGGGTGTCGTTTTTCTTATCCCAGACCTCATTGTCTCCATATTTAAAGCACATGTAATATAAATTAATTTAGTGACACTAAAGTGTGTTGTTTACTGGAGTGTGATATGAGTCTCAGAGGTCACACTGTTCCTCCACATACTGTAATACTTATGTGACTGTCACTGTACAGACATCCTTATGATGTCAAAAATGCTTAAAGTCATTATGCAATCAAACAGGAATATTATTTTACAGTATTGCAGTGATTATTAAAAATGATTTATCCGTCCGTTTGTTAAACAGAAACGGTGAAGACCCTGTTGTGATGACGCTAGAGTTTAACTATGGCAGCTGAGAAGGCCATTCTTTGCGTTATTTTTGAAGAATTTTCGGTGCTAAATGTTGCTACTGATTGGGCAGACATTCTTGACACACCCACCAAACAAGAGAAAATGCATCTCAAACCCTGTTGTGCACCGTTGCAAACCGTTGACAGGAAATGGTTTGAGCTTGAACATGCCCGACGTCAGCAACAAAAAAACAACCAATCAAAATGGGAAAGACAAAATATTTTTATTCAAATTTATTTTTCTAATTTCAGAAGCCGTTCATTGTTAATTTTTTTTTATTTCCTGTGTAATATCTGAACTTCATGGAATGCCATGACGTCATGTGTACACAACCTATGCATTTAAAAAAAAATTGTCGTGTCGCGTAAAATACAATAAAATACAAATACTAGTGTACACTATTATAGTTTCCATTTAAACAAATACAACTCCTCTTTTAACCCTTCAATCCATCAAATGTTTTATTGTGTTAGTTAATTATAAAGACAGTACATAAGTTACATAGACTGATTCATTCATTTTTGTGTATTCTGGAATTAAAAAAAAAAATGTGCTGAATGTTTCATTTCATCCAAGTGAAATGAGCAAAACAGTTAGATAGACTTTACATGTGTTTGAAACGCGGAGGCCTGCGTGAGTTGACACAGGGTGCGTGTGTGCGTGCGTCAAGCCTCGTCATATTGCCAGATGTGCTTGTGGAGACTTGCAGTGTGGAGCCGGACTAAATTACTATAGACGAGCATTACGAAACAGGCTGTGTGTGCGCGTCAAGTTTAAACGGCTCGTCCGCGTCTGTGGTCTTCTAATTAGGAATTTTCTTTAGTATTTACTCCTGAGGCCATAATTTCTCTCTCTCTCTCTCTCTCTCTCTCTCTCTCTCTCTCTCTCTCTCTCTCTCTCCTGACGACATAATTTCTCTCTCTCTCTCTCTCTCTCTCTCTCTCTCTCTCTCTCTCTCTCTCTCTCTCTCTCTCTCTCTCTCTCCTGACGACAATCATTTTTTTTTTTTTTTTTTTTTTTTTCTCTCTCTCTCTCTCTCTCTCTCTCTCTCTCTCTCTCTCTCTCTCTCTCTCTCTCTCTCTCTCTCTCTCTCTCTCTCTCTCTCTCTCTCTCTCTCTCTCTCTCTCTCTCTCTCTCTCTCTCTCTCTCTCTCTCTCTCTCTCTCTCTCTCTCTCTCTCTCTCTCTCTCTCTCTCTCTCTCTCTCTCTCTCTCTCTCTCTCTGACGCCATAATTTCTCTCACTCTCTCTCTCTCTCTCTCTCTCTCTCTCTCTCTCTCTCTCTCTCTCTCTCTCTCTCTCTCTCTCTCTCTCTCTCTCTCTCTCTCTCTCTCTCTCTCTCTCTCTCTCTCTCTCTCTCTCTCTCTCTCTCTCTCTCTCTCTCTCTCTCTCTCTCTCTCTCTCTCTCTCTCTCTCTCTCTCTCTCTCTCTCTCTCTCTCTCTCTCTCTCTCTCTCTCCCCCATAATTTCTCTCTCTCTCTCTCTCTCTCTCTCTCTCCCCGCTTTCTGTTTGTTTGTGTTTTTTAATGATGGGCGTATACGGAATTTCTATTCGATTTCGATTATCACTCATCCCTACTCTGATATAAGGAAAGTTGATTTGTGAGGTTGATACTTTAATGAAAATAACTTCATGACAGAGAGAGAGAGAGGTATTTTGGAGATGAATAAAATGGTTGAGAGAGGATAATCTAGATAACCCAATAAAAGTCCAGCTGGAGTGTCTGTAACAGCTCTCAGTATTCACACACTTTATTTATCTGTCTTTTAGCTTTAAATACATGAATGTAAATGTAGTGTTTCATCAATAACGTCCACCACCTGAGACCAAACAGCACACTGAGAAATCACATGAGCCTTAAAAATCAAACCAAGATATTATACAGTGACATATTTTAGTTTTATAGGCTTTTCTCGTTTTTCTTTTTTATTTAGTTGTAGTTTTGAGGTCGAATGTCATCAAGAAATTAGCTTGATAAAATCCTTCTGTGTTTCGTCTCTGTTCCCGCCGACCTCTGAATGTTTTTGCGTTGTGAGAGCTAGTTTGGTGAACATTATCTCATTGAGATTCCAGTTGTGTTGTGAATCTCGAGCGGCGTGTGTGTTCGTCTGTCAGTCTTTCATCAGAGGTCTGTTATCAGAGGCAGTGGCTCTGGTTCTCTGGTGATCTGTGGTCCAACATCTCATTATCACCTCTCTTCTGTGTGTGCTTCGGTTATCATAGCATCATTTAAGAGCTTTCAAATGTCTCCATTGATTCCTTTTTTATGTGCGCCTAGAGAGAAGTGCAGTGTATAGAGACAGAAGAAAATGAATTACAGCAGATGTGATGTGATTCAGAAATCAAAATGATTGAGTTGAATGAATCTGTTTGGCACACGAGTCTCATGTTGGCAGCACAATAAAAAAAGAATGATTTTTGAAAAATGTTAAAATCGTCATCTTATTTTAGAACCAAACTCTTCATCTGTCACAGCGAGATAGCGACAGTGCAGACGGACGCAGTTCACATCAGCCCGAATCGAAAATCAGACTCGAACTCTGAAGACGGGCGTTCACATGCTTTCTATGGAGGGAAAATCTTATTTCAGTCTGAGCACAAGTCATATTTTGACAGCAGAGTAAAACGTGAAGCGATCGCATGTCACCACAGTCATGAGCTTTGGCATTTGAGCGGCGGTCCGCATTAACCACAATCAGACAGCCGGTGAAACGTCCGTCCTGCAGCCGTGTCTGTTGGTGAGCTTTGCGAGACTAATCAGAGACCTGCAACCTTCACCAAAGAGAAACGGTCCGTTTCTATCTCCCAGAGTACCAGAATCCTCCGGGGGACAAACGTTGGGCGGTGACAGCCGTTCTGACGGCTCTCAAAGGCACATCTGTCCGCCCATCAATCTGACAGCCAATCACATCTCGCCCATTACACCTCAGGCCGCTGACCAGCAGACAGATGCAGAGAGCTGTCAATCAACCATTTCACGGCTGTCAAATTATCTTCTTTGAGAAAGAGGGCGAGAGGAGAAAAATACAGACAGAACAAAGAATACAAGAACACATTCTTGCAGATTTGTAAATCATACTTCTTGGAGTTGCTATGATTTTGGAAAAGTTGGATGTTTGTGTTCCCATTGAGATCATTCTCTGTTTGCCTAGCACTGATTTGACTTTTTAGCAGCATCCATCAATCTGAAAATGAAAGAAGACGCACTTCTCTCAGTTGAGGCATTGCATTGTGGGAAAAATTCATTACAGGAAGTCAAAGCAGGTACAGACAGACAGAGAGAGGCAATCAATGTCTGTTTTAAGGTTCCAGCTGCAGACAGGCCTGTAAATTCACATTTATATAATGATTTAATCCAATCAGCTCTCACCGTCCCATCCGCTGCTATCAGCTCTCAACACATGTGTTTTAATGAGCTGTCTCACTAATGGATCCTTAATGAGACCTGGACCAGGAGAAATCTGCCTCTGAGCGACGACTCTGTCTCTCCGGGTCAGACAGCATCTGTCCGCAGCAAACGCCTGCGTAAACACACACACACACACACACACACACACATGGGCAGACTTATAGGTGTGACCGCTCGCTTTACCGGTCACGTGGTTCCTTCAGATCACAGTGTAATAAAATCATTTTGGCAGGAGGAAATTTAGATGGAGCATATTGAAGGGACAGTTCACCCAAAATATTCTGTCATCATTTACCAACCCTCGGGTTGTTTAAAACCTGTTTAAATGTCTTTGTTCTGATGAATGTAATAAAGATATTTGGAAGAATGTTAGCAAGTTTCATCAGTGACATCACTCAGTACCATAGTAGAAAAATGAAATGGTAGTCAGAGGTGCCCCAGAGCTCTTTGTTTTCTTCAAAATATCTAATTTTGTGGTCAACAGAACAAAAACATATAAAATATTGTTTTTCTACTATGTTAGTGGATGATGTCCCAGGACTGAATATTGCTAACATTCTCCCAAATATCTTTCTCTGTGTTCAACTCAACAAACACACTTGAGTGAGTAAATGATGACAGAATTCTTGGGTGAACTATCCCTTTAAGGATCACGTGATCCCCTGTTGTCCAAAAGCATCGACTACTACAACCTATTAGAGAAGTGTACGTCATCTCCAAACAGCGTGTGTGTTCTCTCTCGTCTGGTGTTTGTTCACATAAAGAGCAGTGAAGGTGGTGAGGCGTGCACAGCGTGAGGGAGTCATCTAAACGTGTGTTTTAGAGGCAGACTGTAACGGTCAGACTTTCTCAGCAGGACGGCAGGAGAGCAGATGGAGATGTTTGTTTTATTGTTCTCAGGAGTGCAGAATAAACACGAGCGTCGAGAAAAGCACGGAGGAGAGCACACGTGTGTGTAAACCTCTGAGATCACAACGCTGTCGTGTTCAAAAGATCATTTGCTCTCAGTGTTGCTTGGCTTTATGAGATTGAACATAGATTGAATTCACTATAAGCGTTTGCCAAATGCATCAGCCATAATGTCTTCATAATGACATCCCGGCTTTCTTGTCTGATGTTCTGAGTCCGCTCAGTGAGGTTCACAGGGTTCTCAAGTCTCACGCGTTGGCCGTGAGACACAAGCAATTCTGTCCCTAACCCTATCCCCTAAAAAGGTTGCCAGATTAGAGGAGGAGACAGTGGAAGATGGTGTGGCAGAGACGGTGGAGAAGACAGCAAGTGAGACGGTAGAATAGACAGTGGAAGAGAGCGCACAGGAGATAGTGGAAAAGTCAGTGGACAGGACATGTAAAAAAAGACACTTATATGTGTACATTCAAAAATGAGTGATCAAAACTGTTTGGACCAATTTGTTATATTTTTGTATTGTTTGTATATTTGTAATGAAATCAAAGAGTAAATGTGATGTGATGAATTGCTCTGTCATTTTTCAGATTTACCAATTGTTATAATTTCAATTTGTGCTGGTAAACTATGAACAATGGGTAAAATTGGGGAGGCGGAACTCCATTACGGCTCCTCCCCTAACCGCATGTGATCTCACTCCAAGCTTTTGATAAAACTTGAGAACCCTGGGTTCATGTTAAACACTCATTCAGTGTACAGTCATGAATGTTAAAGAAATACTAGCGAATAAAAGCAGAATATCATTGATCATAACATTTCCTCATTGAATAACGTGTTTCACTGCTTTCGAGACATTACAGATATAATGCTTAACACGTTCATTTTCATGCAGCTCGTGTTTTGTGCTAAAGAACTCAATTGGTGTTTGTGTTAATGTCTGATTCTCTGTGTTATTTGATTAGTTGAAACGAGGCCTCGTCTGGTGTCCATGGAAACGGCTCGTAATTGCTGTGTACGTTGCTTATTATTATAGATGAAACATCCCGTGAATCAGAACAAAGCTCAGTGTACCTCAAGCTTTAATATCCTCATGAACACAGACACCAGAGAGAGAGAGAGAGAGAGAGAGAGAATATTATATTACCTTATAAAACAAAATGAATTCTGCTCATGCAGTGACAGAGATTTGTGGAAGAGATGTTTTCATTTTCTTTTCGAGGAACACAGCAGAATAACTCGATGAAATAAGAGCGACACACACACACACACACACACACACACACACACACACACACACGCACACGCGTGCATAAACACTACTGTCTAGAGCGCAAGATTTGAGTACATGACTCTTGTTTTTTTATATTTTCTTGATCTGGTTGAACTTTATAAAATAAAATTGTAGTTCTGCGTAGTTAGATTTTTAGATTAGATTTAGCAGGGTTCAGTGTCTGAGTTTTAGATAAGCTATGAGCAGTGCAGACAACAGGACAGAATGTGAATGTTTCGAGCTTTTGAATCTCATAGGGCAGGGATGACATCATCAGAACCCGCTCACCAATGACATCAAGATTTATTATTAGGTAGACTCTTGGTTCTATAATTTGCTAAGACACCTGGGTCAGATATCTGAATATAAACTCTTTGTAAAGTTTGTAAAGTGAACAATGTGTTGAATCAGTAGGTTATAGTGTTATGGGGTGTGTGTATGAAGGACATACAGTATATGATCATGTGGATTTGAGCAGCTTTAACACACTTGTATCAGGAGACACGTTGAAGCCTTTGGCTGAAACTCCCTCGCATATTAAGAGACTAATGAAGCGTTTTAATGATCAAACGGTCTCATGACGCCTGTTACACCTCACATACAGAAACAGACCATAATACTCAGAGAGAGAGAGAGAGAGACATGCACAGAGCTGGTGAGATATTCGTGTTATTCCTGCAGCTCTCCGATTCCTCCTGAGAAACACATCAGTGTCTGTCAACTGCCGGCTCATTCACTGTAACACACACACACCTCAACGTCTGCGTGTGTGTATGTCTGTCTGTGTAAATGATTTCGTGTTTGTCTTTATGTGATATATAAATATCACTTTTGTTAAATAAACAGTAAGATACATCGCTTTATTCCTGACACATGTAGAGATGTTGTTCTCTTGTTGTTTAGATGGTTTCAGTGATACACGTGTGTGTGTTGGGTGTGTGTTAAGATTATTTCCGAGCTTCTCAATGTGTTTTTTGTCAGGGTTTCCTTTTTTTTTTTTTCTTTTACAGTTTTTCTCGATTGTTTACACACAAATATTGGTACTTGAGACACAATGACCACAACATGTAACTCATTCACCAACCCCCTGAACCAATTCTGCTAAACTACAAGCACAATTCCTGCTTTACACTCACATTGCAGATCTAAAACACACCTTTTTCAAAACACTACACACAATTCTCTGCATTTGGCACAATTTTCGGGCAGAAAAATCTCTTGTTTTCACAAGGAACACACTGCCATTCAAATATGAACACTGACTCATCAGATGTGTAAATACCTGTCACAAACGTGTAAACCCCTTCTCCAAGCTATGGAAGACGCATGTGGAGATATAGCAGTTGATGCTTTTCATGGCTGGACTGAAAAACATTGCTTGTGATGTGGATGAGGTGCTGTGGCCAGACCCAAACCCAAGAGAAGATGCAGCATCGTTTTTTTACTGTAACTGTATACAGTAAATTCTTCTGTTGTTTTGTATGTAGACCACTGTATGTGCAACTTTGCGTTGGTTGGGATGTCACTGCACATTGTTTTTGTTGGAAAAATAAAATATATTTGTTATCGTGTATTTGTGTGTTCTGACTATAAAATCTATTTTATATATATATAAATATTTTACAACACACTTATGTATGTACTGTCTGTAGTAAGTGTAACACTGAACCATATAAAGAGCAAAGTCATTATGATGAATGGAGAAGTGTTTTCCATTCATCATAGTGTTTTATAAAGAGCACATCAGTGTTCAACTGGTTCTTATAAATGTTTATTCATATGATGGTTTGTGTGTGTCATTTGAAAACAAAATACCATTCAGAGAAGAAAGAACATTGTTTTGAATGTGAAGTTTCATTTTGCAGGAGAATTGAGGGGTTTTGCCCAATGTGTTTGTGTTTTTTGATTTGTGTGTAGAGTTCTGAGAGTATGAGGCATGCTTTCAGAAAATGTGTGTAAACAATTGAGAAAAACTGTAATACATCGTTGAAGAGAGGGTGAAATTAAAAAAAATTGAGTGTGTGTGTGGGGTGAAAAATATAATTTTTGTGTGGTTTGGGAATGGGTGGGTTTGGAGAGAGAAATAAACTTTATATATGAGACCAAATCTATACGAGGTCATCATGAAACAAAAGGATCCTGAACTTTACACACAAATTAAAAAAACACAAACACAATGGGCAAAACCCCCTTAATTCTCCTGCAAAATGAAACTTCACATTCAAAACAATGTTCTTTCTTCTCAAAATGGTATTTTGTTTTCAAATGACACACACAAACCATCATATGAATAAACATTTATAAGAACCAGTTGAACACTGATGTGCTCTTTATAAATATATAAATTCTCCATTCATCATAATGACTTTGCTCTTTATATGGTTCAGTGTTACACTTACTACAGACAGTACATATATAAGTGTGTTGTAAAATATGTTTTGTATATATATATAAAATAGATTTTATAGTCAGAACACACAAATACACGATAACAAATATATTTTATTTTTCCAACAAAAACAATGTCCAGTGTACATCCCAACCAACGCAAAGTAGCACCTACAGTGGTCTACATACAAAACAACAGATGAATTTACTGTATACAGTTACAGTAAAAAACTGTGCTGCATCTTCTCTTGGGTTTGGGTCTGACCGCAGCACCTCATCCACATCACAAGCAATGTTTCTCAGTCCAGTCATGAAAAGCATCAGCTGCTATATCTCCACATGTGTCTTCTATAGCTTGGAGAAGGGTTTAGGTGTTTGTGACAGGTGTTTACACATGTGATGAGTCAGTGTTCATATTTGAATGGCAGTGTGTTCCTTGTGAAAACAAGAGATTTTTCTGCCCGAAAATTGTGCCAAATGCAGAGAATTGTGTTTAGTGTTTTGAAAAAAGTGTGTTTTAGATCTGCAATGTGAGTGTAAAGCAGGAATTGTGCTTGTAGTTTAGCAGAATTGGTTCAGGGGGTTGGTGCATGAGTTACATGTTGAGCTCATTGTGTCTCAAGTACCAATATTTGTGTGTAAACAATCGAGAAAAACTGTAAATGTATATTTTGCTTGTGTTAACTTTTTTTAAACTATACTCTATTTCTGTTTTATATACTTTGAGCTTTCCTGTAGCTCAGTGGTAAGAGCAGGCGTTAACAATGCCAAGGCCGTGGGTTTGATCTCAGGGGATGGCACATACTTAGAAACAAATGTATAGGATAATGCAATGAAAGTCACTTTGGATAAAAGCGTCTGCCAAACGGTTAAATGTTAATGTAATATATATACAGTATTCACATATATTAAAAACCACTTTTAGTTACACTAATACATCACAATTTACTTTATTTTATTACTATAATTATCCTTCTTTACATTTGTTTACATACTTGCACTATTTGTACGCAGCCAAGCTGCAAATGCTTTGCCAATACAAATGTACAATTTGTCATGCCCATAAATCACACTTACATTGAAATTTTAATTTTAGAGAGGAGATAGATAGATAGATAGATAGATAGTAGTAGTAGTAGTAGTAGTAGTAGTAGTAGTAGTAGTAGTAGTAGTAGTAGTAGTAGTAGTAGTAGTAGTAGATAGATAGATAGATAGATAGATAGATAGATAGATAGATAGATAGATAGATAGATAGATAGATAGATAGATAGATAGATAGATAGATAGATAGATAGATAGATAGATAGATAGATAGATAGATAGATAGATAGATAGATAGATAGATAGAGAGAGAGAGAGAGAGAGAGAGAGAGAGAGAGAGAGAGAGAGAGAGAGAGAGAGAGAGAGAGAGAGAGAGAGAGAGAGAGAGAGAGAGAATGTTGGTAGATTAATGAGATTATACTGCGTCTGAGTGATGAAATGACAGTCACGTCTCTCTGATAACACCTCCTACATCCATCTACCTGTAATCTCACTTACTCTCCTGTTTGAGCTGTGACATTTCCGTTTCCGTGGAGACGGACTGTGCAGGCAGTTGCTATAGTAACTCCTGTGCTCTTGAAGAAGCTTGAGCACCACCCGTCTCCTCCTGCCGGGCGATCAACACCTGCTGCTTTCTGCTAATTGGCTGCTTTTTCTCTTCTACACTACTTTCTGTTTCCTGCCGTTGAACTTTGGAAGTGTCTTCGGGTCTCTGTGTGTGTGTGTGTGTGTGTCTCTCACTCTTCAGTGTCTGCTGGTCTCTCTCTCTTTACTAACGGGCATACATGTGTGTAATCTTTCTAAGAGAAGAGTCAGTGAATAATAAGAGTAACACAATAGTGTAGTACGTCTCTGTACACTATTTGTCTGTTTTGGGTTCTGTTGAGCGGAGGGGAAGTAAGACCGACTGAAAGTCTCTGAGCATATAAACAGATCGGTCATATTCTCGATCACAGGCACCTTGAGCCTCTCTACAGGGCGAACAGCTGAATTACTCGTCACCTCTTTGCTGAACGACAGGTGAGCGATAGGAAAATGAGTTTGTCTGTTAAATCCCTAAACTCATTTTTCTTCAGAGGAGTGTATGTATGTAAGACCCGGATAATAAATACTGCTGCTGTTCACCAGAGAGAGTGAATAAATAACATTTGTTTATTTAAATATGCTTTATTTTATATTTCATTCTATATTTTATCTTTTACTTAGCACCTTATTTTATTTCATGTCGTTTGTTGCATGTTCAATCCTTTGGCAGTATTGTAAGAACGCAGTCATGCCAATAAAGTACCTTGAAATTGAATTGAAAGAGAGCGACATCCATTACAATTATAAATCTCTCCATATAGACATTCTTAATGTAAAAGTGTAAGCAAATGGAGCTGACAGGAAGAAAAACTGCTGAAATGTCTGTCTCAGATGTACTATTTGTAGAATCTCAATGAGACACTGCTGTCTGCTGTGAAGTTCTTGTGAAGTCTTATTCTATAGCCTTTGCAAATTTACTGGCCACGTGACTTCTCCTTTTGAATTGGAAGATGACTGCATTTTCCCCTCCTCATCCCCAATGGATTTTCAATCTTTATAGATAAAGATTCCGTTCGCAATAAAACAAAAGTCAGAACTTTTTGTCATGATCCTGCCTCTCCTTGTCTTGGTTTTCGAGTCTTGTGGCAGGATCATGTCAGTCCCATGTGTTTTGTGTGGAGAAAGAGCATTGTTTTGGTTTGAGAAGCCATGCTCTCTCTCCGGTGTCACGTCCTTTAGCCCCGCCCCCTTGTTTCCCTGTTAGCAGTCCATTAGTGTTAGTCTTGTCTCCAGCCCTGGTCCATCTTTCCCTTAGTGTTTCAGTCCCCTCACCTGCCTCGTGCAATCCTCCTGTTAGCTTTCCCTTAGTGTTTCATCCTTGTCACCTGTGGCCACTCTCCCTGTGTCATCAGTCCTCGTCAGTGTTTCCCTTTATCTAGTCCCAGTCTCCCTCTGTTCCCTTGTCGGTTCATTGTCATTTTGTCATTGTCGTACCTCCTCACGTCACCTTGTTGGATTATTCCTGTCTCTGGATTATCGTGTTTGTTCCTGTTCTAAGTTTGTGGATTTTGTTGAGTTATTATTCAAAGGACTTTGTTTGTTTTGTTCCCCATGTGGGAGGTTTTAGTTTACACTTTTGTCTTGTTTTAGATCATGTTCTCCCCATCGAGGGTCTTTTGTTTAAATAAAGTTTTTATTATTTAACTCTGCTGCCTGCGTTTGGGTTCTGTCCTCACAACCGTGACAGAATGAACCGACCACAGAGAACCCAGCAGGCAGCCAGGGACCGTGAGCAGTCCTCTGCCAGCCAGGACCACCAGCATTGGTGGCAGTCGACTGCTGACTTAATTCAGCGGGGCGATGGTCCTTTCCAGCCTCAGGGAGAGAGATCCCTTAGTGAGTATGCTCAAGCGTCTGTGGCAAGACGGGGTTTTCTGCCAGAGACGCTCATGAATGCCTACTTCCTGGCGGGCCTCGTTAAGCCTCCACCGTTGGAGGAACGGGAGAGGCTGATCCGGGGGTCCTTTCAGCAACTGGTCAGCAGTCTTGCCTCCAGCTGCCCCTCGGCTGCACGCTCTCTCCTGCCTTCGATCCCAGAGAGTCGTTCCCTGAGGATTGGGGTTTTGGGTGTCACCACACACTCTGCTCCACCACCAGCTAGCCTCCGTGGTAGGCGTGGACGGCGGGAGTCGTGGGACTCCCCGTCCGACTCTTCCAACACGGAGATAGTGGGGTCCCCCACCGCTACTCTGCAGCCGGCCACACGTCCTGTGAGCCGGTCAAAGAGGAAGAAGCAGAGGAGAGTGGCACCATCCTGCCCTGCCCAGCACCCGGTATCCAGCCCTGCCCAGGCGTCAAGTCCGGTGGTCCCGTCAAGTCCGGTGGTCCCGTCAAGTCCGGTGGTCCCGTCAAGTCCGGTGGTCCCGTCAAGTCCGGTGGTCCCGTCAAGTCCGGTGGTCCCGTCAAGTCCGGTGGTCCCGTCAGGGGGTCCCGTCAAGTCCGGTGGTCCCGTCAAGTCCGGTGGTCCCGTCAAGTCCGGTGGTCCCGTCAAGTCCGGTGGTCCCGTCAAGTCCGGTGGTCCCGTCAAGTCCGGTGGTCCCGTCAAGTCCGGTGGTCCCGTCAAGTCCGGTGGTCCCGTCAAGTCCGGTGGTCCCGTCAAGTCCGGTGGTCCCGTCAAGTCCGGTGGTCCCGTCAAGTCCGGTGGTCCCGTCAAGTCCGGTGGTCCCGTCAAGTCCGGTGGTGCGTCCTGCACCCAGTCCTTCCCAGCCGGCCCCCCAGCCGGCCCTCCAATCTACAACCCAGTCAGCCTTGCCCCAGCCGTTCCCTACTACGGCCGTCCTGTCATGCCCTACCCCTTCTAGTTCCTCCCACTCCGTGAAATGTATCCCTACCATGCCCAGGCCTTCCTACCCCACCCCTCCGCCCAGCTCTAGGAAGCAGGGTCCTGTCCCTCATAAGTCCCCACCCAGTTATGTTCCCAAGTTTTTCCCACCAATTCCGCCTCCCCCTTCCCATTGATGTTTATTTTATTGTCCAACCCCAATCCCTTTCTAGTCATGTCAGCCCTGCCCCTAGTGTGTTCTGTTCTGTGTTTATGGTGTCTGTCCTCCTGTCTGTCAGTCTTGTCATGTTTAGTGTGATCTTGAAGAACTCCTGGAGGAGTTCTTTAAGGCGGGCGCTCTGTCATGATCCTGCCTCTCCTTGTCTTGGTTTTCGAGTCTTGTGGCAGGATCATGTCAGTCCCATGTGTTTTGTGTGGAGAAAGAGCATTGTTTTGGTTTGAGAAGCCATGCTCTCTCTCCGGTGTCACGTCCTTTAGCCCCGCCCCCTTGTTTCCCTGTTAGCAGTCCATTAGTGTTAGTCTTGTCTCCAGCCCTGGTCCATCTTTCCCTTAGTGTTTCAGTCCCCTCACCTGCCTCGTGCAATCCTCCTGTTAGCTTTCCCTTAGTGTTTCATCCTTGTCACCTGTGGCCACTCTCCCTGTGTCATCAGTCCTCGTCAGTGTTTCCCTTTATCTAGTCCCAGTCTCCCTCTGTTCCCTTGTCGGTTCATTGTCATTTTGTCATTGTCGTACCTCCTCACGTCACCTTGTTGGATTATTCCTGTCTCTGGATTATCGTGTTTGTTCCTGTTCTAAGTTTGTGGATTTTGTTGAGTTATTATTCAAAGGACTTTGTTTGTTTTGTTCCCCATGTGGGAAGTTTTAGTTTACACTTTTGTCTTGTTTTAGATCATGTTCTCCCCATCGAGGGTCTTTTGTTTAAATAAAGTTTTTATTATTTAACTCTGCTGCCTGCGTTTGGGTTCTGTCCTCACAACCGTGACGGCAAATTAAATGAATGTGAGCTGTTTATTGCTTTTTTACAATAATAAAATATAATTAAAACAAAAAAAAAAAAAAAAAAAAATAATAATACATATGAATTAAATACATATAAACCACATACGTTATAGGCCTCTTAATACAAGATACAATTTTCTTACATAACTTCCATTATCCCATTGAATATCCTCTTCATTCTCATTTTCAATAAAAGATAAAATGGGGTTCCAAGCATCTTCAAAAGCTTTATATATTTCCTTTGATAAAATTCATTATTTTCTCCATTGACATATTAAGTGCCTCTCTTTTTACATCCACTGTATTCTCAGTGCCTCTAGCTTTTTCCAATGAAGTGCAATAAGGCATTTAGCTTGAAAAATACACATATAAATAAAATAATATTCTCTTGAATTAAAATATTAGGCTATTTTACATTTACATTTAGCAGACGCTTTTATCCAAAGCGACTTACAAAGACTTACGGGGAACAATAATAAAAAAACTTTGGTTCAAAAGGGACATTAAAATTAATTATTTTGCACTTGAATGTTTGAGCTGTTTTAATTGAAAATAACTTGCACTAAAATATCTTAAAATATGTCAGTGCCATTGTTTTGTCTCGAGATGCACACCAGTAATGTTTCTTTACATTTTTACAAAAGCAACTTAAATATCCCACTTTATCCAAGGGTTAGTCCTGCCTTAAGTCTGTGAAACTGGACCACACAGATTTAGCATTATTATATAATTAGTTCATTATTTTGGGGGATATATTTAATATATTTGTCATTAAATCTACACCCACTGTGAGCAGTGGGTTTAAATTGTTGTTAAAGAAATGTTTTAAATTTGTATTGATTTTAAGGGGAAATTTAGGATGAGACACTTTGATGGTTTTACAAGTATTTCACTCATCTTGATGCTGTCATCTAAGACCATGGAGAATCACGGTATCATACTATTTCTTATTTTGTAGCGAAAATGCCTGATGGTCTGTATTCGGTTGTTCAGGTCAAAGCTAATGGAGTGTCTGAAATGAAGCATGCAGTCATTTATCTCAACCTTGATGATTCAATGTGCCCTAGATAGTGTTCTATCATGTTTGTGGCGTGGCGTCAGTGTCTGTCAAACCTGCTCTATAAACTTACACGAGGTGTCAGGGTAAAATATGTCCTCTCATCTGTGTCTGATTTATTCTTTCTGCTCTTTGTTTGTGGCTCATCCTTAATCCTAATGCAACTGGCACGCTTCAGAAAGCTCAGGATGAGAGAAAACACAAGATTATTTGTCTGTGTGTTTGGATTGAGACAGGCGATGTTCTCTCTCTCTAATGTGTGTCTGCATTGGTGTGCTTGAGCTCGGCTGAATCTGTGTGCCACGCAGGTCTGCTGTGTTTATTTTCTGATCATAACCCATCATTATCAGGGTACATTTGTCTGGTTTTTAGTAACACTTGATAATAACTTTCACTAATAAAACTACCAAACCTTTAGCCAGTCAACCATCACTATTGCAATTGCTCATTTATAGCGAAAGATTAAACAAAGTTTTTGTGTCTGAGGGTTGTTGTAGTGTGGGCTGTCGGGCGAGGATGTGGTTGTCGGGTGGTGGTGGGGCAGGAGTATGGGGATGTTGTCGGGCGGGGATGTGGATGCGGTTGTCGGGCAGGAGTATGGGGCTGTTGTCAGGCGGGGATGTGGATGCGGTTGTCGGGCGTGGATGTGGATGCAGTTGTCGGGCGGGGATGTGGATGCGGTTGTCGGGCGTGGATGTGGATGCAGTTGTCGGGCGGGATGTGGATGCGGTTGTCGGGCGTGGATGTGGATGCAGTTGTCAGGCGGGATGTGGATGCGGTTGTTGGGTGGTGTTAAGGCAGGAATATGGAGCTGTTATCAGAAGGGGATGTGGTTGTCGGGCGATAGTCGGGCAGTAGTATGGGGCTGCTGTCGGGCGGAGATGTGGATGTGGTTGTCGGGCAGGAGTATGGGGCTGCTGTCGTGCGGGGATGTGGTTGTCGGGCGGGGATGTGGATGTGGTTGTCGGGCAGGAGTATGGGGCTGCTGTCGGGCGGGGATGTGGTTGTCGGGCGGGGGATGTGGATGTAGTTGTCGGGCAGGAGTATGGGGCTGCTGTCGGGCGGGGATGTGGTTGTCGGGCGGGGATGTGGATGTGGTTGTTGGTCAGGAGTATGGGGCTGTTGTTGGGCAGGGATGTGAATGTGGTTGTCGGGCAGAAGTGTGGGGCTGTTGTAAGGCAGTTGCTGATGTAATCTGCTGTAATACTTCTCTAGCACTTCACACACACACACAGTCACATCTGTAATGCAAAAACAAACTCACTCTCCGCTACTTCTTTAAACTCATGATTTCAAGAATATATCCATGATGTAGAATCGTTTCTACCGTATCAGGATCTCCACATGTACTTAATGTGCTGTAATATTTTAAACATTTCCAGTTTTAAATGTTTGTTTTGCTTTTATAAAATACTATGGATGTGTCATCAAAAACAAGTTTTTGTACAACCACACTTTATAGACCCCTTCTGAGCCGACGTAATGATTATGTCACAGCATTAGCAGAAGGCAAAACAAGGAGAAACCTGAAAGTGGCCAATACAAAGCAGCACAGAATCGGTTACATAAGGAGTTTAGAGGAACAATACGGGATTCTAGGATCTATTGACAGAAACGCAATATAATATGCAAAACTATTTCTTGATTTCTGGAAAGAATCTCCTTAGATCTCTATGAGAATCTCCTCTGAAAGCTTCAGTACCGCGGGTCCAAACTCATCTCTGCTGGAAAGAATCTCCTTAGATCTCTATGGGTATCTCCTCTGAAAGCTTCAGTACCGCGGGTCCAAACTCATCTCTGCTGGAAAGAATCTCCTTAGATCTCTATGAGTATCTCCTCTGAAAGCTTCAGTACCGCGGGTCCAAACTCATCTCTGCTGGAAAGAATCTCCTTAGATCTCTATGGAGTATCTCCTCTGAAAGCTTCAGAGGGGTCCAAACTCATCTCTGCTGGAAAGAATCTCCTTAGATCTCTATGGGTATTCCTTGAAGTTAGTAGCGGGTCCAAACTCATCTCTGCTGGAAAGAATCTCCTTAGATCTCTATGAGTATCTCCTCTGAAAGCTTCAGTACTGCGGGTCCAAACTCATCTCTGCTGGAAAGAATCTCCTTAGATCTCTATGAGTATCTCCTCTGAAAGCTTCAGTACCGCGGGTCCAAACTCATCTCTGCTGGAAAGAATCTCCTTAGATCTCTATGAGTATCTCCTCTGAAAGCTTCAGTACTGCGGGTCCAAACTCATCTCTGCTGGAAAGAATCTCCTTAGATCTCTATGAGTATCTCCTCTGAAAGCTTCAGTACCGCGGGTCCAAACTCATCTCTGCTGGAAAGAATCTCCTTAGATCTCTATGAGTATCTCCTCTGAAAGCTTCAGTACCGCGGGTCCAAACTCATCTCTGCTGGAAAGAATCTCCTTAGATCTCTATGGGAATCTCCTCTGAAAGCTTCAGTACTGCGGGTCCAAACTCATCTCTGCTGGAAAGAATCTCCTTAGATCTCTATGAGTATCTCCTCTGAAAGCTTCAGTACTGCGGGTCCAAACTCATCTCTGCTGGAAAGAATCTCCTTAGATCTCTATGAGTATCTCCTCTGAAAGCTTCAGTACTGCGGGTCCAAACTCATCTCTGCTGGAAAGAATCTCCTTAGATCTCTATGAGTATCTCCTCTGAAAGCTTCAGTACCGCGGGTCCAAACTCATCTCTGCTGGAAAGAATCTCCTTAGATCTCTATGAGTATCTCCTCTGAAAGCTTCAGTACCGCGGGTCCAAACTCATCTCTGCTGGAAAGAATCTCCTTAGATCTCTATGAGTATCTCCTCTGAAAGCTTCAGTACCGCGGGTCCAAACTCATCTCTGCTGGAAAGAATCTCCTTAGATCTCTATGAGTATCTCCTCTGAAAGCTTCAGTACTGCGGGTCCAAACTCATCTCTGCTGGAAAGAATCTCCTTAGATCTCTATGAGTATCTCCTCTGAAAGCTTCAGTACCGCGGGTCCAAACTCATCTCTGCTGGAAAGAATCTCCTTAGATTTTAAATCTTTAAAATATCATCGTGCTGTGTTTTTGAGTGCCAGGTGTGTGTCCAAGCTGCGTTTGCTAACGTGTGCCACTATTAGTTCATAAATGCATCTAAAGATGTAAATTCATTCTCTCTTAGTTTGTCTTGACTGTACACGCTTGGCTTCTTTCTCCATATGGTATGTGTGGATGTCAGTAATCCTGACAGTTCGTCCCTCCATTGAGTGAGCAATTGGTCGGCTAATCTGGTTCCTTCTATTAAAGTTGACTTTGTCACAACTGTCTCCGTTCAGGGCTGTGACTGACTTTACATATTATAATCAAATCAGATTATCTCCAGTCATTTTCATAAAAATAGGAATCTTTCTGCCTGCACATATACTTCGCCCACGAAAACGCGTCACATTGTTTACTAACAAGAAAAGGGGCCTAAAAAGCCGCTTGTATTTATTTGACTAATTATTGGTATTGTGTGTGTGTATTTGCATGTATTTTCAGAAAATGAAAACTGGAGAAACAGGTGAAAATAACAGAAAAGATGCTCTGTATTTTTTCAGACCTCAAATACTGCAAAGAAAACATGTGTATAGGATGTGATAATCTGGATTTTTCTTTCAGTTTTCATGTGTCTTGTCACGCTGTCAGTCTTTCACATTGCTATTAGATTTGATTTTGATGAAATTCAACAGACACTGGAATGAAATTACCACATACATCTAGAAATGATAAACACATTAGTATTGGGAATGGTTTCTTCATTATTTCTGTGGCTATATATTTGTTGATATTCACTAAAGAACATACACATTATCCTGACACACACGCACACACTTTCCTGTCTATTTATTGATCTTTTTGAGGTTTCACCTCATTTAACCTGTAATGATTTATTATATTCTGAATGCTATGACTGATAACGTGATGATTGAATGAGACGCATTCTTTTCTTTATACCTGCATGTCTGTGATTGGACCGCAGAGGTTGTGATGTCACTTTTCATTTGGACCAATGAAATGTATTTTTTTTAATAGAATAGTTCATTCATTGACAATGAAATTGATCTTGATCCATTATTGGTGCTGCTATAAAACTGTGTATCTAATAGGAAACGATGTGCAGTTGACATGATGTGATATTAACCAATGAGAGTCAGATTGAAAAGGAGGTTTGATCGGGTGCTTATGTGAAGATACGGTCTTTAGTGATTCTGTGTTTAGTCTCGTGAACATCAGACACAATAATCAGACTGACCGACAAACAAACACACAGCTGCTGTACACCACACACCACACACACGTTTATCTCTTTACTCAGATAGTGTTGTAACAGCTCATTTCATCACTCGCCTCACTGACCTCGACATGTTTTATTCATTCTGTGTGTGTGTGTTTTAGTGGATTTGATTTAGTGCTAAATGCACGTACAGATGTACAACACTGACAGAAAGAGGAAACGACACAGATACAACTGGTGTGTAACACACACACACGCACACACGCACGCACACACACACACACACACACACACACACACACACACACACACACACACACACACACACTGTGGCTTCATTTACATTTATCAAAATATAGATTTTATTTGAAAGAGAATTGTGCACATTTGTTGGGGAGAGTGATGATGCTTTAGATCAAATGTAATTGTCAAATGACATCACAAGAGTGTATCTGTCGTTTCAGAGAGACAAACTGCGTTTCTTTAATAATAGAGTTAACATATACATAATTTACCCTCGTGTTAAATATGGATGTATTTCATATATATTATGTAGCTTGTCTTTGTCTGTGATGTTTAGCGATTCTGTTTCGTCTAGGTTCAAAGGCTGCAAGACATCCAGCAGCAGAATCTGATCAACAGAACTCAAAAAAGTTTCATGAGTTTCTGTTAGTTCAGTATGAAGCAACTGTGATCAGCATGTTAGAAAATGAAATGAAACGGGTCCGTGTGCATTGATCTTTCATTCATCGCACCAGACTCTTCTGCTGTAAGCGGAGCTTTCTTGGTTGTGTTGCACGTGTGTCTCAGTTCTGCAGGTGCTGATGGTCGAGGTTTCATCATCGCATGTTTCACAGCTGCAGCTGATGCACGTTTCCTCGTCCGCTCAGACCTGTAACTGCCAATCATCTCAGCCTACGGCGCTGTCATCACAATGCTTGTGTAAATTAGCATAAATTTACATAAGAACTACATGTTTGGCCGCCTCACTCAGCTTCCTAAACACATGCCTTTTTCTCTCTTTCTTTATCACTTGAATTGTTTATGTTTTTTACCTCTTGGAAAGAATCAGGTGCTGTGTATCTCCAGCATCTCAAATCAAGACAAATAATTAAACGCAACATTATCACTTCTCAATAATTCCTTCTGACCAAATGATTTGAGCTCGGCCGTTCCTTTAGTGTTTAGATGTTTGATTGTGTGCTTTGAAATGAATTATAACATATTCATTGGCTGTATAGTAAAGGCTTAATACAGTAAGCATGCTGAAGTGAAATTACTGTAAAAAAGATTCGTGTTTGTATTACTGTAACTATTATGATTTTGAGCAAAATAATCATGATGATCCTTTCACCGGTGATCGTGCAGTCCTACACGAGAGCTGCTGTCTTGTCTCATATCGTCTCATGTTTGGTTCAGCAGAACTGTTGTTGTGTTATTCTGGACTGACCCTTGAGCGATGCTGATGGTGTTTAGCACATATTGTATTGTTGCTCTTTTATGACATATCGCTTATTGCTCCCTGAACTCTTTGTAAGTCGCTTTGGATAAAAGCGTCTGCTAAATGACACAATATGAATGTAAATGTTTCATCTTCTCCACAACATCACACTTCAAACCCATAACAATATTACACGTCATTACAACATTTACATTTATTCATTTGGCAGACGCTTTTATCCAAAGCGACTTACAAGTAGTTTTTTTTTTACAGTGTCACATTACTGCAGAGCAATCAGGGGTAAGGTGTCTTGCTCAAGGGCCCTTCAGTCATGACCTGCTGGCACTGAGATTTGAACCAGCAACCTTCTGATCACAAGCCCAACACTCTAACCCCCAGGCCACAAACTGACATTTGATTTAACCGTAACTGTGTGTGTGTGTGTGTGTGAGAGAGAGAGAGTGTGTGCGTCTATGAGAGTGCTGTGTGTGTGTGTGTGTGTGTGTGTGTGTGTGTGCGTCTATGAGAGTGCTTGAGTGTGTGTGTGTGTGTGTGTGTGCGGTTATGAGAGGCGAGTGTGTGTGTGTGTGTGTGTGTGTGTGTGTGTGTGTGTGTGTGTGTGTGTGTGTGTGTGTGTGTGTGTGTGTGTGTGTGTGTGTGTGTGTGTGTGTGTGTGTGTGTGAGAGAGAGAGAGTGTGTGCGTCTATGAGAGTGCTTGAGTGT
>CM074085.1:23321914-23351914 GCA_037178815.1 Barbatula barbatula
AGTCTCCCCCCCCCACACACACACACACACACACACACACACACACACACACACTTTGTGACTTTAACTCACTCTGTTCACGTGTGTTTTAGAGATGTAGTCCATGTAATTAAAATACAAAAAATTTACCAACCTTAAAATCTTATGAACTCTCTGTCTTAAAAAATGTTCAATTTCATGGCACTTTATTGGCATGATTGCGTGTTCTTACAATATTGCCAAAGTATTGAAGATATAACAAAGACAAACAATAAGTACAAACATTAGAGTCAAATTGAAATAAGTGCTGAGTAAGAGATAAATATAGAATGAAATATAAAATAAAGTATATGGAAATAAACCAATGAAATGTGGAAATAAACTTCTTTGTATGTCTTTCTTTCTCCATCTGTCTTGTCTGTCTTTCTATGTCTTTCTCTGTCTGTTTGTCTGTCTGTCTGTCTGTCTGTCTGTCTGTCTCTATGCTTGTCTGTCTTTCTGCTTGTCTGTCTTTCTCTCTCTGTCTGTCTGTCTCCAGCAGCTGATGCAGCAGCAGGCCGCTCTCATGGCAGCTTCACAGGGTTCGTATCTGAACCCAATGGCCGCCATCGCAACGGCTCAGATGCAGCAAATGGCAGCTTTCAATGTCAACGGTCTTTTGGCTGCGCCGATGACCCCCTCTTCAGGTGTGAGACCCCTGAGCACTCACACACACACACACACACACACACACGCAGCTTCACAGAAGTGAATTGACAGCTGGATGAACGGTCAGTGTAATGTCTGTCTGGTTTTCTTCTGTCAGTTTTCCTGCTTTGATAATCTGTGATGTCGACACACACACACTTTACCTCTCAGCTCTAATCTGCCACGACTGAAATGCCCTTGGAGAAAAGCAGATAAGAGATTCGTCTGACTGAACCTGTGAACCTGCACACTTTCATTCAGACAAAAACACAGACTGAAGAGCCAAAAGAGCCTCTTGATGTATTACAGTCTGGTGTGTGTTGTGTTTTGTCTGACAGAGTTGTGTGTATGTGTTTTGTTCAGGCACCAGCACACCTCCCGGCCTCAGCGCCACAGCCGTGCCCAGCATCACAGGTCCCATCACAGTGAACGGCTTCAGCGCTCTTCAACCCCAGACCAACGGACAGACCGCCTCCGAGACCATCTATACAAACGGCATCCATCCCTACCCAGGTGAGTCTCTGATTATCTCTTTATAGAAAAAAAATAATGTGATTTAAATCCTTTTTTTATTTTTCATCCAGTGTAAATGCTTTCAAGTGTTTGAAACCTTTGCCATCCTAACAGATGATGTGATATTTTTAAGAGACCTACTCACCAAAATCAAAGAATGTGAATGTTCATGAGTAAAACAATTAAAACATGTTCATCATGTATAGTCATTGCTTAAATTACACTTTTTTCATTTTTTGGATCAATCACGAAAATGAGCATCATGTTTAAAATGTCTTGTAAAGCATGTTAGACTTGTGTGAGGAACTACAGAAATAACAGTTCAGAAATATAATCATTAAATGAATTAAATGATTGTGAGCGATAAAGATTGACTTGTGTTTCCAGCTCCGAGTCCGACGGTGACAGATCCTCTCCAGCAGGCGTATGCGGGTGTACAACATTACGCAGGTGAATCACTTGTGTCTGTTGGTCCGTCCTCTCCACTTACTGTACAAGATACTGTATATAATATACTGCCTATTATTCTTTTAAATTTTATTTTTCTGTTAATCTTAATGCAACAATAAATATATAGTACGCTGTCGACATACTGTAATCTGTGCATGATTATACCATCAAATGTCACACACATTTCTTCACCTTGGAATGAAAGGGTTCTATCTGTCTGACAACTTATTTACATTACGTGATGTTCTCTGTTTACGTTTTGTACAGTTTGTGACTTTTTCAGAAAGCTATAAGGTTTTATCCACAGAGTCAAATGGAAAGCAAAATCTTTGAAGCTCAGAATGCAGATACAGCGACCTTACGATTCCAAGACGAAGATTTATCCCACACACACACACTATATTTAATTATATAATTAAGTTATTTTAGTGTGTTTTACATTTCGCAAGTAGGTTTAATAAAAAATCAAGATAAATACGTTTCAAGAGAACAAAGTCTTATAAATGTTTAGGTGCATTGCATTGTGGGCTACAGTTTGTATACTTTGTTACGCTGAAATATGAACGTGAATTCTCTCTCGTGGTCACAGCAGCGTATCCTGCCGCGTATGCACCCATTAGCCAAGCGTTTCCACAGCAACCAGCCATCATCACCCAGCAACAGAGAGAAGGTGAGTGAGACCACACACCCCCTGATATAAAACACCCGACATAGACATAGGTTTATACAGACATACGTTTTCTACAAGAAAGAGAGAGACAGACGGACGGACGGACAGATAGATGTCAGACAAATAAGAGAGGGAGAGAGAAACAAAGGATGAAGTGATTTCTGTTGATCTTAAATCACACCTCAGAAGTTCAGTCATCAAACTTCCTTTAACAAAGATGACAATGTCTAAGTCTTTCAGAAGATCACAGGTGGCATCAGAACACATTGGCATGCGTCTATGTGAAATGTAATTTGTGTGACTTGATTTGTGTGTGTTTGCGTCTCCTGCTGCAGGACCGGAGGGCTGTAATCTGTTTATTTACCACCTGCCGCAGGAGTTCGGCGATGCTGAGCTCATGCAGATGTTTCTGCCCTTTGGCAACGTCATTTCCGCCAAAGTCTTTGTGGACCGGGCCACCAATCAGAGCAAGTGTTTTGGTGAGTACCCACAATGCTCTTCAAACGCTCAAGCGAGCGCGAGTGTCACCTGGGTGTCGAGCTTTTCAAATCTTATCACAGCCCACTTCACTCCGCACAATTAGTTCATCTCGAGCCTTTATTTCCCACGTCTCCGTTAATCAAGTGACGATTAACGTTTGGAGACAGAGACGTCCCGCTCGAGTGAGCGAGCGCGCAGACACATGCGAGGGCCTGCAGGGATTTTTGAGCTCGTTCCTCTGGGTTCTGCTCATCATCGAGCAGTTATGAGTCGTTTCATTCTCATCTCATTCGTCTTCATCATTCTCCTCACGTCTCATGATTTTCTCTTTAATTTATATGATCAGCGACTCTCTTTCGCCCTTTTTCTGATTGTCTCAATGTTGTTTGACACACCTGTAGAGTTTTAGTGTGCCCACACAAGCCTTGGCAACCAAATTACCCAGCTCGGGAGCTGAACGCCGTACAGGTGTGCAAAGATTATAATGAGAAGTTCTCATAAATATCTTGCTGCATCACTATTCAATATGATCTTCTCTGACAAACACAAGCGTGAGGTTTTGTGTCATGTGTGCAGTAAGATCAGATATGAACAGCATTCAGGACGGAAGTGAAATCATGTGTTGCTCTGAAGCTTTGAAGCGGACCATCGTCTGCCTCATTTCCCGATTGCGTCTCTGTGTGAGCATCATTCATTTATAAAATGAAATCATACATTTTATTTATATAGCGCTTTTCACAATATGCAATGTTCCAAAGCAGCTTTACTGGAAAAAATAAGAAAAACTGAAAAACACAGATAAGGTCAAACAAGCTATAGAACAAGCTAGATCATTGTAAGAGATAATAATAATATCTAATATCAGCAGTCTCCCAGTGAGCAAGCCAACACGGCCCTGTGGCGAGGAACCCAAACTCTGATGATAAATAAATGGAGAAATAAACCTCTGGAGAAACCAGACTCGGTCGGGAGGACCAGTTCTCCTCTGACGTGTCACAGCTGCACTCACTGACTTTGATTCAAAGCTTCTGACTAAATGGTAATCAAAAATAATGAGAGCTTATTAGTTGTGAATTAATTATGAAATTTGAAAACAGCTACTGTTTAGGTCTGATTTTGACTTAGTTTGTGATCGATGTCAGAAAACAGAGGACTGTTATAAGCAGGGAAAATAGTAATGGCATAATGTAACTGAGTGCAACATCTTCGTCTTCGGTCCTGTCATCACAGCACACAGATATTATCCATGATTTACAATCACTGTTTGTGTAAAGATGATCAAATATAACTCTAAACATAAAAACATTCTAAAAATGACACCGCTGTTAAAGCTGGATTCATATTTTTGAAAATATTTCGATGAAGCATTGCTGTTATAAACATCCCAACAATAGAAGAGCAGCTCTGTGGAATGGGACAGCATGTTGTTTTCTATTTATTCAGATTGACATCACAAAGCTCTTTCTGAGTGATTTATTGGATTTTAAAGAGAGCAACACCAAAACAGACAGAACAGTATTATTTCAACACAACTATTGGTATATATATGTGATGCACTGTCAGAGCTGTGTTATTTTAACATAATATATTTAAGAATCTAAGATAATATATCAAGGTCCCTTTCCGTGCGATTGCATTTTTCAACCTTTAGTTGGTGTGTAATGTTGCTCTTGGAGCATAAACAATACCCGCAAATGATAAAGCTCAAAGTTAAGTGCCAAGCGAGATATTGTCATTAACAGAATTCGCTTTTCAAGGACTACAGAGGACGCCCTTCGGTCCGCTGTCATTTTCCTCGCCATAGTAGGGGAAAAAATGCGATCTCTAACAAAGATTGACATTTGCACTTGCACTGTCAAACCTCCGTTACACTTCCATCGATCTGCATGTTTTTAACTGATGAAGTGAAGCTGACGCCATTATTACTGTTAATTGCTAAAAGCCAAACTTTATAAATACACGTGTACTGAGAGGGGGACCGACCAATCACAACAGCCTGAGAAGCGGAAGCTGAGCGTACATTCATGAGGATAAAGTTTATAGCACACACAAATATTAGGTTAAATGTCTCTTTAGTGAGACTTTCTGTGGGTGATTCTCACAAAATCTTTCTTTTAAGATGTCAAACATGATTTTCTCAAAAACTCTTGTATCAACAGGTTTCCTTTATATTCGTTTAAAACAAGATGATGTGTTTAAAATTCAATAATTTCTAAACATTTTCTGACAGTTGAACAGAGTTTTTGAAATTCTTTAAAAAAAAAGACCTTTCAACCGTGTAAACCGCTTAAACCTGTCCATCTCATAGCATGTTTTGCTAAAAACAACTGAAGCCATGATGCCTAAACAAGTTTTTATTCAGTATACATAAGACATTAATTAATTATATTTTAATATAATATTATACATGTAAAATGTCTTTAAATGTGGAACCTGTATCAGTAAATGGAAGGGGAAAAGTCTTGTACACAACATATAATGCACTCAGACAAACCGGGACGCTTTTCACCAGTAAAGCATTAAAACACAAATAATTAACTCCTTGGTAGAGAAAACAATTATCTTTATTATGACCATTTCTTGAACGACCGAATTGTATGTTTTATGATTCAAATCTTTACTGCCACGATGTTTCAATTGTTTCGTGACAATCACATCACTCTTGTATTGTTTTGTTTTTTATATTTTAAGTGAAAGAGTGTATATGTGAAATGTGACGAAGAGAAATGGAAAGAGAGAGCGAGACAGGGTGAGATTTCAGATTACATGTAATTGTGCTGTCTGGACGTGTCTTCTGTGTTTGTTTAAAAGAGTTTGTAAAAACTCTTGTCTGTCTTATCAGTGTCTGACAAAAGCTCAGCCTCTGCTCCCAGAATTCAATTGGGTGAAATCGGCTGGCGGGTGTAAATTCGTCAGAGAGATAAGAGCTTATTCTGGACCTCTGTTCGACACAGCGTCCACACATGATCAGAGGTTAAAGGTCATTGGGTTACGCATCACTAGTGCTGTTAGTGATGTCAACAAGCCTCACACCTTGATTATTGAAGTTCAGAATTTGAATGAATTAAACCGAATTCATATGTGATGTATCAACAGTGGTGAAAAACTGAAAAACGTGCGCAGTATGATAACCATTCAGAATTACTGTGCATCATGGGCTATTTCTACATGATCAGACATCCTCTCAGACAGTTTTTTGTAATGCATGCAGAAGCAAGAAATATCCTGTTCACTGTCTCTCTCAATCACTCTGTCAGGTTTCGTAAGCTTTGATAACCCGTCGAGTGCTCAGGCAGCGATTCAGGCAATGAACGGTTTCCAGATTGGCATGAAGAGGCTGAAGGTTCAACTGAAGAGGCCGAAAGATGCCAACCGCCCGTACTGATACTGAGTGAACGGCTGGAACGCTCCTTACAGGTCAGATACACTGTCATACATTCATCATGAGCTCGGAGCACTTTACTTGAGCGTGCAGTGCTGTAAGGGCAAGTGTGTCACGTAACCTCCAGGCAAACCTCTGTAAAATAAATGACGGAGAAAGTTCTGGCATGAAACTCTAGATGCCGCAGTCCTAAATTCTAAACCAATCTGACATAATAACTTTACCACACCCCGCGGCTGATTGGTTTTCTTCCGTATCAGTAGCCAATGAGCTTGCTGCTCTACGTTTAAATCTCGGCTATTCATTGTCATTGCAGTGCAGCGCATTTCAGAAACCCTCCTCCTTCCCCAACTCCACCTGATCACGTAAGCTATGAGGGGTTTATTCATATATATGTGCTTATATGCACACAGCAGCATGTTGTGGATGTATTTGCTGAAGCAAGTCTCTGTACTTGCTCCGCAGATCTATTCCGCCAAGACTAAATACAGTCATACGTCATGTACATTACCATGCTAAATCCTCCGAGAGTTGACATGACAGAACTTTATATCATCTGCGTCACCAGTTAAATGTGTTTTAAAGAGCTATGAAAAGTAAAGAATCCATTTAACTTCATGAATTCATGATGAATTATTAACGACATGCTGGAGTTAAGCAAAGAGGGCTGAGTTCAGAGGAACTGAATGAACAGCAAACGTACAGAAAGAGAGAACACGTCACACATCTTGTAAAACAGACAAGAAGCGTATCTGATTGCGTGTCCTACTTTAATCTTTTAACAGTTCAAATCCAAATTCATATCAATCAAAAGCGTACTGAAGAGGAAAATGCCATGGATTCTTGTGTTTGTTTGTACAGTAGTTGGTCAGGACGGCTCAGGTGTTCTAATGTGCCATCAGGAGAATCTCTTTCCATTACTGTAAGTTCTTCTGAAATGTCAGCGGTTTGTGACAGTGGCATGACGTGACATCATCTCTATATATTTCTATTGTTTCCTGGTGTTTTTTGATAGCTGATAGCTGCTCTTCGTGGTTTCTGATTGGTTGATTTCCATGGGTGGTGACCTCTGACCCTTTGGCTATTGTACCGTGAGATGTTGTGCGTGTGTGTTGGATCGATGTTTCTTTCTTTATTTCAGCTGTATGTTTGCTGTGTTTTGTGCTTTGGAGATATAGTGTGTTCACAAGGCTTTTAAATGTACAAGTTTGCATCAGGATTTCCTTTGTAACGCCGTCTCGTTTGTTCTAGAGAAAAATCTTGTTATTGACCGGAGCGTTAGCCTCTCTCCAGACATCACAAACATCCAGTTTGTCAATCATTGGGATTGTTTTCTGTTTTTGAGGACGATCATTTGTTATGTACACTGAACAAATACTTTGCATGACAGTAAACCTCAGTGTGTAACATTGAATAAGTCGAGCAAGACTTGAAGTAATTGACAAACCACAACAGTTCCTATTTGGAAAAAGTGTGTTTTGATGTCAATCTAAAAGTTGATTTTACCTTGAACACTTATAAAGTCTTTCCCTCATTCTCTAGATGATACTTGTGTTGGTTTGGAGTGTAAACTTTTCGTGTTTTGGGGGTTTATTTTTATATTGGGGTTTATTTCTGGGAGTTTTTAGGTGAAGATATTTAAGAGAGTGAAATAGATGAAACAATTGAATGAATCTCAGAAAGAACATGTTCATATTTCATCCCCAAATCATATATTTTCCATTGATTTGAAGTTCTTTTTATAATATATAAATGTTTTGCTGTGTATAATTATTTTCATGATGGTTAAGCTCAGCTCTTTGCAAAAATGTTAAATTGTGTTCAATTTTGTTCTCATTATTAAAATACCAAAACACGCATTTTTGAAGAGTTTGGTTCCCAAATGAGATAACTTAGTTAGATGTTATCATGATTTTATTGTGTTAGTCAGCTGTATTTTTTGAGTTAATATGGCTTAAATAAAACAAACCAACTGCAGTTTGATTGATATAAATTGGAATGCACAAATAAAAAGACATGATTTTTTAAAAATCTTAAAAAAGGAGTGATTTCATTTTGAAACCAAACTCTTCTTTCCTTTATGATAGTATTTGTTGTACTGACTTAGTTTGACTGGGCTTAATTCTCATAGAAATACTGCACAAGGCAACAAAACAATTGAATTCTTCCACAATCATTTCGATACGAATCGTGCACAAGGTTTTGCGAGTCAGAATCTGTTCAGTATAGAGAGTTCAGCAGGATTGTGGATCTTTCTCTGAACCTCAGTGTTTATACATCTTCAGCCTCCACGACCGTCTTCGCTGTCTGCTTTCTCTTATTTCTCCATCAATTCTCTTCTGTTTCTCTCTTTGTCTCTGTCAGGATGAGGGACGTCAACGCCTTATATCCACAAGTGCAGTATCAAAGACTTTAGCTCTACTACATATCACGAGAGGCGAGCGCTCGAAATCGCTGAGGGCTGGAAAAGAGGAACACAAAGATTTTTTTCTGCCAACTTTTTTCTTTCTCCCCCTTTTCTGCTTCGGCATTTGCAGGATGAATTTGGCAGAGCTCGACTTTTTTGCTGCTGTTTCTTTTAGAGAAAATGAAAAAAGAAACCTTTATGAACACATTATTCTCAGAGCATGCAGACACAAACACACATAAACAATTACACACACACGCTCATATACATCCAAAACAGGTAGAAGAGTATTTTGAACTCTTCATGAGAAATATATTGATATCTTTAAACACACACACACTCACACACACGCCATTTTGGTTTTTGTGCCTCTACACACCTGCTGACTGGAGGAGAATCCAGGAATAACAACATGCATCATTCCTTAGGAAATAGGGACCAAAGGACTATACGCTTTTTAAAAAAAGACAAATATCTAAATATATATATATTTAAAAATGATAAAAAAATACTCTCACTCTACACTGTAGCTACACGTATAATGAACCCTGAAGTTAAGAGTAGAAGGGAGGATGTTTAAACTGTATCTGTTAAAGAAAGACTGAAAGATGGAAAACGCATCTGCATCCACAAGTAGATTAACAAAGTGTAGATTAGAGCGGTAGATTTGCTCATTCTTCATGATTTCTATTTATTTTTTTAGCCAAGATATTACTTGAATTCTGAGGAAAAGGGGAAAATTTACTAAATGGCCAGTGCGCATCCTCTCCATTCCAGTATTCAGTAAGAAGTGTGTTGTAGAGCCCTGTGCAGGACTGTTTTCTTCATCCCACTCCCGCCCGCCGAATTCCTGACCATTACCACCCGCTCCCGCAACGTATGTGTTACACTCCCGCCCGCTCCCGCAATATTCATGTGCACTCCCGCCCGCACCCGCAAAACACTGAGAATCTATTCCCGCACAATAATAGAGATGCATTGATTTTGTTGTTTGTTTGGTTTCCCTGGCCTGCATGCATTCTGACGCACTGGTCAGGAAGACGAATATTAGCCTGGCTAGGCTATCAGGGACATCTAAAATGCTTAGGCTACCGCGCGTTTCGTTAGACTTCAAGTAGCCTACTTTGATTTTGGCTATTGAAGTTTAAATCTAATTAAAAAAATAGACTGCTTTACAGAAAATACAATATGATAAACTAGGCTACATGAAAAACAGCAGTTTTACAATTATTATCCAAAGCCAGATGTCGCAGGTATTCTGTTTGAAAAAATACAAATAAGAATAAAAACATTCAAACTTAGCCAGCCTGATCAATAACACTGGCATCATCACGCCTCTTGACCTAAATGCCAACGAGAGGCTGTGCTCAAAAAACAACACTAATAAATAACATAAAATAAACAACTTTAACGAATTAATTAAACAAATAAATCACTTTGCAATATTGCTGTGGAGAAAGAGAATGTTGTTGATCAACTGCGGTCCCAATCCTGTGCGTCTCTCTTCCAAGATGCGTCCACAGACACTAAAGGCCCGCTCTGAAGGCGCACTGGATGCGGGGATACTAAAGATGAAACGTGCCAGCTTTGATAGCGCTGGGAAGCGCTCTTTGTGGAACTTCCACCATTGAAGCACGCTGTCTGGGTCTGGGTTATCAGAGAGACAGGAGCTGAGATATTCAGCCATTTCATCATCGATCGGCTTTGGCACTGAAGCAACGGACGCATCGTCTTTCCAGTCTGCGAATCGGTCTGTGCTTTGCTTTTTGGCTGGTGGCTCATCCATTGCTGTGGCTGGACCCAGGTGAAACTGCATCTTCTGAATAATTTCCTTTGCGCCTTTGGATAGGATTTGATTTATAAATAAATTAATATGTATTTTTAAAATGGCTCATGCTGTTATTCATTTATATTTTTTATTTATTCATTGTCTTTTATCTCCGTTTATTTTTTTTTTACTGCATTTCACTTATTTTATTGTAATTGCACTGTGTTCTCTGTATTTATGTCTGTAATAGGTTACATATAGCCTACCTTTAACCACTTCGTCTTTTTCATCTGGGGGCAGCATCCGTAGCATTCGCATTTTAGGAGTTAGGAGCATTGCAATTCTGTACATCATGTGGAGCGGTAATGCAGATGTGTCACTGGTGCCCATCAGTTCTTCCAGACGCAAGGCACACACATTGGCAACTCCAGAGAGCAAGGGCTCGAGCATTGCTGCTTGGCAGTGTTCAATGAGTTTCATGGACCACGGCAGTGGAAGTGATGCGCTGGGAGTGGAGTTGTCGGACTCTAAGTCATTAGTAGCTTCCTTGAATAACTTAAGGAACGCAACTACTGTTTTTCAAGTGTTTGCATTGATCTGCGCAGTTTCTGGAACAGCAGGCTCCTGATATTCTCCCCTGTCTTTGATACACCACTCTCAAAGGGAGCCGCGAATAACACCCTGGAAACGAGGTCGAAGTTGTTATTTGAATAATGGAGGTGTGTCGCCTCAACCCAGACGTGCCGAATTGTGCCCACTGTAGATTAGTATTTTTGAACATTTGTCACAATGAACAAAGTCCAGTTCCCTTACATCTTTATCACAAACAATTGAGAAACTTCTCCAAATGTCAGACTTGCCTTGCTTAGGTTTTGTGCTGTAAATACCTAGTTTGAGGTTCTTTTCTACATCATTTATTGACATCTCCATCATGTCGATAGGCAACCTCGCTATCCCGCTGTTTTTTTTTTTAGCCGCCTGTTCCCGCCCGCAGCAAATTTCAAAACGCCCGCTCCCGCGAGATTTGCGTTGGGTCCCGCGGGACCCGGCGGGACTCAATCCCAATGCAGCCCTCTAGTGTGTTGTATCTGACGGGTTCCCAGAAGCCTTTGTGTTAAAGTGACAATCCACAACGAGATATTGGACGTGTGGCAAGTGATCCCGTAAGCGTTCTGAACTTGACCGAGCATGAGGACGATGAAGATGAAAAGCTACTGAAACTGCCAGATGAACAGAAGTGATGCTACACAGAAGGAGAAGAGAGACGTTTGGATGACCTCTCACTTCAGTGATACTCTTAAACACTTCATCTCAGTTGATCACATCATCATCGGGAGTTACAGCCAGATCTTCTGCTTCTAAACGTCAACATGAAAGAGTGAAACTGGAGAAGGAATCCGGACAGATTTGTGTGTATTTTAATGAAAGATTATGAAGATGGAAATTGTTGTTTGGATTAACAGGCACGTATGAATCATTCACTGTAACACCAGGAAAGTGTTATGAAGAATCAACGAATCCAAATCTCCACATCCGTCTGAAATGAAGTTTCAATCATACATGGTGTTCATTTTCATTGTTTTCAGGACAGACGGTCTCTTACCGACTGAATATTCTTTCACGCATTACATGTTTTTAACACACAGTGTCTTTTCTTGGTGATTTTCATTTAGTTTTATGTGTGTCCAGGCCTTAGTAAACAACAAATGATCAACTCGCGTCAGGTTTATGCCACAAGAGATTCTTTCACTTGTTTTTTTTCATGTGCATCGACACACATCACTGTAACCACAGGCTGATATCAAATTGGTGATTTACATCTCTGTTCACATTAATATCTCTCTAAAACATGATTTCATATCTTTTTTCCAAATCGGTTTTTTTTCTGTGGAGTTTGTCTTGCCTGATGATGCATCTTTCTGAAGACCCTTAAAGTCTTTGCACATACAGTCTGTATTTGGCGCTTGTTCGTACGGTGTCTCTGAATTGTCAAAACGCCGCTCAAAATGCTTACGGATGCAAAAAACGCAGAAAATGGAACCAAGTCCGAATATCGGAGGCAGTGTGTTAATGTGATTGACACAATGTGTGGTCGTATTTATTTTAACGTGCGAAAATTTCACACGCAAGTTTCAGACTCAATGTGCAATGGGCTTTACAGAAAACCCACATGATCACATATTAAACGTTTATGTGTCAATGCATTTAACTTTTCATGTGAAACCCATGGGATCAAAAACACGTCACATGTCATGTTTCACATGTGAACTTCATGTGTTTTTTCTGTGAGAGAAATTTGAAATTTACATTTAAGTTTTACATTTTCAAATGACACATTTTTGTGATAGGAAACAAAATTCCCGATTGGTTTATGACCCATATTTTAAGAAACTGAACCCTTTAGATGTGTCTTCTGCCAGGTCAAATCTCAATGGTTTTAAAAGTGCCAAATGAATGTTCACATGTTGAAGTTGCAGTGTTAGTGTCCTTTAATAAGCTTGCATTTATTTATATAAACCCAAATCAGCACATCCACAAAGCACACAGATATTCTAAAGCACACAACAGTATTTGACATGAAGTTCATTTTCCTTCATGATCTTTATTGTAGTTTTAGATTGTCTCATATCTCACAGAGTAAACATAAGATGAGGATGTGAGGTCAGAACCTCTGCTCAGCGTTTGGGTTTAGTGCCATATGTAACCAGAGGAACACGTTCAATTCATCAATGTTAAAACACGCTCGTTCCCAAGAGAAAATTCAGAAATAACTCGAGAGAAAGTTTGTCGGGCATTAGTATTTATTGCTCTCTGTGTAGAGTTCTTCTGTATGGAGCCAGAGAGACGACTGTCTGTTATTCAGGTCTGTAAAAACATGCGAGCGCAGAACCATTCCATCACAAGAAGCCCTCTGGGCTTCAGTCTCACCCCCGAAATAGCAGCAATTGTCGAGATGAGGAAGTCAAACGTAATCGAGTACAAGTCAAGAAATAATTCAAGATGAACTTTCAGACGGGCAGAAAGAGGAACGTTTCTTGTGGTTGAAGAGGTGATGGGATGTGTGCGCGTGTGTTATAGATGCATGCGGACACTGAACCTGAAGCTCCACAAATCTTTTTTGTATCTCTCAGGGCATCAGACCCGATGATGTCATGTTTGTGGAGCCTCTCGAGTGTCTTCTTGATTTTGTACGACACAAACGCAGAAGCGAGTTTTGAGACGGGGTGACATCAGCACCGGCTCAGAGCGATAGCTTGAAACATTCTGCGCAAGACAAATGCGAGCCGTCACAGGACACGCGTGTGCGATCACGTCTCTTGACAAAACGATGATTCAAATGAGATAAAAAAAGCCTTTGTTTCTATTCCTGTTATCTAGAGAGTCTGCTCTGTTAGTTTAGCTTCAGTGAGCGTGATGTTAATCTCAGGACAGGGCGGTCCGGCCGCTGCTGGGGCTTGTGTATTGTATTCAAGGTACCCTGTGACAGGAGTTACGCTGAAGTTTACATCATCATATTGACAGATGACAAATATCAAAATGATTGGCAGCACGTTTGGTTCTGGGAAGAAAACCTTAGGACGTGTTTAGAGGTATGAAGATACTAAATCTTTCATGTCCTGCTCATATTTCACCCCAAATCAAATTTCACAAAGAAAAACAGCTTATTTTAAAAAGTGTTTAGTTATGAATATTTGTGCCTTGAAGATATGCTGATAAAAATCATCCTGAAGTATTTTAGATAAATGAGAAAAAAATATGACAGTGTTTTAATGTGGTATTATACTGCAAATCACCTTTTAAAATACTAACAATCCTCCAGCTTCAGTTATTGTGTCAAACACAATTATTTTCATTTCATATTTTCCGTTGTGTTTGTGTTGATTCAGGGGTGACGTGTGAGCTGGACTCAAGATTCACTCACGTCTGTCTGTCTCACATCTGCTCGACGTTCCCATGATCCTCTTCCACACACTATGTCTTTATATATTACTTTATAGACCATATAACATTAAAGGAAGAATTGAAGACGATGAAGGATAAAGACAAGGAATCACTCATATATTTCACTGACAGAGGAAACGGTTAAGTGATTTGTGAGGAGTACTGTAAAAATATCTATATTTCCTCATGCTTTTATATTTTGAATGTGTTAAAGTCACAGACGCTTTTATGAGATTCATTCACGCGAATGAAAAACGTGTGCTGGTTTTAAAAGATTCGACTCATGGAAAAACAATTTGTTACCAGAAATTTGCCTTGAAACTGTTTTTGCAGTTATTTTCATTTCTGGTCATCACATATTTTTGTTAGTTTTCTGTCTAAGATGAAGATGGGAGGATGCAAAGCATGTAGATTTGTGTTATAAAGCAAGTTGTTTTATGATTTTATGAATGTGAGGCACTCCAGGATCCCAGAAAATCATGATTTACTCGCATTCGTTTTGCTTCAAACTTCTGTGGCGCTTATGAGAATCTTTGAATACAACAGGAATTCAGTGAACACGTCTGTCAAAAAAACATAATTAAAGCACTATTAGAGTTGTATTAAATATTATTCATGAGTCTTCTGAGACGCGTGAGAGACAGTCTGACGTTTCATTCATTTCTGGTGTCAGATGTGTTCACTTTGAAATACTGATGGAAGATTTCAATGGAACTTACTGCAGGTTTGGAGTAACATGCGCTTAAGTAAATGATTTTGTTTCGTGTGGTTTACGCTCACAGCTGTTCGGACCAAACTCACATGAGCTCACATAAGTTTCGCTTCAAATCAGATTTAACATTCTCTGCTTCTTCTTGTCTCGTGCGGTTTCATTTTGAAAGCCTTTTATGCCTTTTCTAACCTTTGCATTGAAACATTACAGATGCTGACAAAGAAATCTATCCGATGATGTTACGTTAAAGTGAAATATCTGTGTTTACTTGAAGATCTTTTGATGTGTAAGATAGTTTGAGCTCGGCTGTGTTTCTCTCTCTGTAGCTCTAGATGCTTAGACTCTTAATAAAGCACACTTCTGTAGCTCACGTCACGTCTCCTCATTCTTCAGCTTCAGTCTTGAATGAAACACTAAATGCATCAGCAGCACGTGTCTTTGTGTTAATGGAGATAATGGTGTTGAGCACACATCAATTGCCAATCAGATGAGAGGATTCAAAGCCAATCATTTAAAAGGCCAAATAATGAATAAACCATGAGACGGCCTGGTGATACGGAGTGAATTCATTACAGTAAACCGAAATCAAATTCTTTGTTGTTTTATTCTTTTACTACGACAAGTAGCACCGGTGTTTCTGGTTTCTTTTTAAAATATTTCTGCACACACACATTTTCTTCTCTATTTAATATATAACCTTGTTAAGACCTTTTTTGAATAATTCTTTTTTTTCATGTTTCGGAGACAAACTTAAGGTTTATTCCTAACAATATAGTAAATATCTTGAATTAATGATATTTATGAGAAAACATTTTGTGTGTACCATTTCTGGTTATTGTGTGTGAGTCTCCAACATTGCAGGGTCTCAAAGATCGGATCGCCCGGTGAGTCTCTCTCTCTCTCTCTCTCTCTCTCTCTCTCTCTCTCTCTCTCTCTCTCACACACACACAAACACACACACACACACACACACACACACACTTGACCTGCAAAAGACAAGCAAAAGTCAGCTTTTCTAAAACTGTTTCATGTCTGTGTGTGTTGCTTTGATATGTAAGATTTAAAGTAAATCTGTTACTGAAAAATAAAAGAATTAAAAAATATAAAAAAATATTTATTTATAAAATAAGTGATCAGTTTGACTTTTGCTGTGATGTTTAAATCCAAACCTTTATTTCAGACAGAAACTGAAGCTGTGGAGTGTCAGGAAACTCATGAGACTGAAACATTTCTCCTGATCTGCTTGATAAAATATGTGTTTCACATCTCTTTGAGTTATCTTTTATTTGTATCATTTTTGTTACATTTTTAGCTCATTTCTAATGTGAATTTTTTCATTTTTCATTATTCATTAATTTTTATATTGTTTTATTTAATTTTGGTTATAGTTTAATTTTAGTTTTTATTTATTTTCAGTCAGTTATTTCACTAGTGATTTGAGTTTAAGCCAGTGTTCATTTAATTGGTGACTGATGGCCGGTTTCACAGACGAGGCTTAAGGCAATAGTCCCACTAAAATCAATGTTTGAACTGATTTACCTGAAAATAACTTGCCGTCATATCTTAAAATATCTCAGTGCCATTGTTTTGTCTCAAGATGCTCACCAGGCATTTTTTTAAAGTGAATTAATTATACAAATTTAACAAAGGTATAGTCCTGGCTTAAGCTAAACCTGTCAGTGAAACCAGACCTGAGTTCTTTTATTTCGTTTTAGTCGAATAACCAAACACAAATATTGTAACAAACAGAATCACACCTTGAGACACTGAGGTTTCTTACAGTGTGATATTGCACTTTTTTCTTCTCTGGAGAAACGTTTGTCATTTGTAGTTTTGGACCTTCACGAGGATGATGTCTCACACTGAGACAAAAGGTTTCCATGAGCTTTTCTCCTCCAGACCTCAGAATGTTGATAAATCAAAGAGTTTGTTAATGTGAAGCAGAAACACAAGAACTCATTTGATTCTGTTATGTGTCACAAAATAGTGATCAATATCCAATCAGGAGAAATATAACAGGCCACATCGATACAGGGCTTCTGTTGTCAGAGGTCACATCACCATAGCAACAGGCGGGGTGTGGTCAGGATGCTGCGGTGATGATGTGAGTTGAGCTAACACTCATGTGCGCTGCGGATGGAGGAGAGAGAGGAAAACTGTGACTTTAATCCCAACATACATCTCAACTCTGGAAGACTTTCAGGAAGATTCATCTCTATCTGAAGCTTTTGTTTTGAAGCAGAACAGATGAATAGCTTGACAAAGTCTTCTTTCAAACACGAAGTGTTGAGTTTTAATGTTAGTCAGAACTTTAAATAGATTGAATGTGTGTACTCCTCAAAGTGGTTTAGTGTCTATAAATAAATAAAAGATCAAATGTAGAGCAGACACACACACACATACACACACACACAGTCCTTTATATATTCGGTCTTCACATCGATTCAGTGTAATTCAGACATACAAAGATGAGCCGATGATGTCATCACACACTGTACGCATCACCTGAGCATCTGTGATGTCAGTTCTGTGATGTATGTGATGTCACATCCTTTCTCATAGAATCACTGCCCGTTTTGTTTCTGTTCCTGATTTAATTGCACACATTTGATTCTACTATTTTCTATAAAATAGTCCAAATATTCCAAATATGCATGATATTAAATATAAAGCAGAGCTTCCACAGAAGTATTCAGTTTGACTTTTGCTGTGGTGCTATAGACCTTTGATTCAGACAGAAACTGAAGATGTGATGTGACAGAACACTTATGAAACATTTCCCCTGATCTGGTTAGTAAAACTTGGTTCTCTTTATAGTGAACTGATTTCTAATATGCTTCAGTAGTTGGCAGCAGATATTTTCGTTTTTTAAATAATTTATTCATCAATATTTCCAGTAAACTTGACATTTTGTATTTTTAGTTTTCCTGTTCATTTAAATTGTTCAATGTTGTGCTTTTATCATTTTATATTGCTTTAAAGGTTTTTTAGCTGTGTAAGTATTTTTTTGTTTTAGTTAAATTTGTATTTATTTTCAGTTAATAATTCAGTGCCTCGACTTAAACTTAGGTCGGTTTAGTGCTAAGGAATAGAAGTTTGAAATGTTTCTAATTATATTTAGTTCTTAGTTTTGTCCTCTCTTTCTACTTCAGCCAAACTCCTCCTGAGACCGCTTTACCATCATTTGCACATTACTTTACACTTTAAAAAAATATGTCACGGTAAAACAGTAAAATATATTTCAGATGGCGTTTCATGTTGACTGGGCTGGTTTTTCTTCTCATTTGTTTGGAGCAGATGAAGGATAGAATCTCACACGCAGGTCTCCAGAGATCTCCACCTTCTTTGAAAGCTGTGCCAGTTTCTCTCTGAGATCTTTCTTGAGTTGACTCAACAACGTTTTATTTTTGTCACAGCAGGTTTTAAACATGCAAGACTTACACACACTTCACATGAGAAATGAAAACTGCTGACATACTTGAAGAGTTATAAACTCACAGAACTCAGCTCCTGGATTCATTTGATGAGAAATGCTGAAGTTCATACTGAGATTTTTGCACTTTCAATGCAGACTTTGGTATTTTAGTAGCTTTCTTGAAAATGTTGAGTTTACGCAAGCGCTGTGACGAAAAAGGGACTGAAATATAGATTCTTGTTTTCTTGCGTGTGTGTGTGTTTGTCTGAATATAATCACATCGAAGGTCACAGTGACACACACACGCACATCTGAATGCGTTGTGCAGTTTGTTATTTTTGGATCACATTTACTCGCTTTGACATATTTATGGAAATTGAAATTCGTCCTTTGCATTTTCTTTTGTCTGATTTGATGAAAACATTGATTTCTATAACACAAATTTATGCAAAACTTCAACAAAAGGCAGCCGTCTCAAATCTTGAAGACCTTGCTGAATTAAAGTCACGACGCTTGGGCTAAATCTGCTCACCGCGTCTCCTTAATCTCTGCTGCCATCATCCAGAGATACATGTGAAAAATGAAGGAGGACACACACACACACACAGACACACACACCTTTACCCAGAGGAACATGATGCAACTCACAGGCAATCCAAATCCCCCCCAACACCCGCCCGCCGCCCGCACCACCTCAACACTGCAGATATACTCCTCAACCACTCGCCTGTCCCCGGCCTGTTTCTGTCTGAGTCTAAAAAACACTTCATTAAAACACATGTTATTGCTCGAGGGGTTCTCCTTCAGAGCTCAGGAGAGTTCTCATTTAAGTCTCTACTTAGTCTCAGATGTTTATCCTCAAATATAAACAAATGACATTAGAAATACATGAAGATTGTCAAGGTAAATAAGTCAATTTGATGAGAAATGTATGAGTTCACACTTAGATCTTCAGTAATATTGACTTTTGATTTTTTACGAGACAAATCTGAGCTCAGTTTGACACATTGATCACGTCTCTTCTCAAACTCTCATGACAGACACGTTTGTCACATTTATGACTCTCATGAGAAACAACTGAGACGCACGTTTTCATTTGCTCTCTGTTTAATCTCATTGATGTGTAGGAGAAATCAAAGAGAGCTCATCGATGACTAAACTGGATTATCATTATTTTGTACAGGTTAGCTTTGTGGGTCCCTGAGTGCCGCAGCTTCATCTGTATCTTAGCAACCTGCTTGGTGACAAAGTGAGATGAGAGAGGAAGCTGATGAACCTGTTGCTATGACTACAAAGAAAGGCCATAACTCAACAGATGCTTTGAAATGATTTCGCTTTGGATTCTGATACTGGTTGCTTCAAACCAAGAAGGATGAAATGAGAAAGCTGATGTGTCAGATTTGATACTTCAGACTGAATTTGTTTTAGAAGTGAGAAGCTCATTTCTGGAGTTTATCTGTCTGATGGCACGCAACAGCAGGTCAGGACTGGGTTGTGTCTCGTGTAGATTTGAGCAGCTGTTGACTGAAATGAGACAGGAACAGAAGAATCATCTTGGTGAGCTGAGAACAAGAACAGATTTCAACTAATGGCCAAATCTGTCTGCAGTTTTTACTTGTTGCAATTAGTGATCCAACACATTGATTTATCATGTGACGATTATAGTGCCGTAAAAACAGATGCGTATTTATAACATTTCAATTAGAAAAGAAACCACTTCCAGCAGTCATTGAGTATGAGTCCACATGAGACGCTTCTCTATTATCAAGAGACTTGAAAACAAAGATTTCAAATCATCTGCATATATTTGAGCTGTTTGCTGTCAGTACTAAGACACAAAAGAGCTTTTGATTTGTTAGAGACAGCAGCTGAAAATATCTAATTCAGTTCGGATGAATTCTTTATACACTGGACACAAACAGTATGTTGTTTATTCTACAGTATTCACAGTATATATAATATATATTCTCTCTTGAATTTTTCTCCTATAGTAATTTTTTTATTAGCGTGCTTTGCAATAGTGAAAATTGTGAAAAGCGCTAAATAAATAAAATTGAATTTATATTATTCTATTTTCTTTGATTATTATTGTGATTATAAATCATATTTTTTTATTTACACTCACGCTGTGGCTTACAGGATCCTTTATTGAAGTTTCATGTCTGTGGTTGTTTATGTTTTCATGTTAAATTCATTATGTCAGGAGTTTCATGTTTTTTCCTGAACATCTCTCTCTCTCTCTCTCTCTCTCTCTCTCTTTTTTACCTCGGGCTGTTTGACAGATTGATGTGTAGAGATGTAAATTTATCGAAATGCATTCCACAGTGTTTCCAAATCTAATTTTCTCGCCTCTCTGCTCATTTCACAGCCGTCCACAAAGCCCACCTCACATTTTCTTTATGACAAACAATGTTCTCTTGTAATGAAACACTGTTTTCTCTTCACATTCATGATGGGACTCTTGACACTCTCAATCTCAGCCGAAGCTTTTCACACTGACACAAATGCACTATATACTGTATATATATATATATATATATACATATTTCAATGTGATCAAATCAATTTGTTGTAAACAAAACATTCAATTTCTTTAAAAAAGATACTTTCCATGAGTATAATACAAAATAGAAGCCTGAAAACCATTATACGTAAATCATGTTTTTTCAACACATGGCCAGTAATACATATTACACATACATACACATTAAAAGGCCAAAAATATAAATATATAATTTGAACACAAAAACAATATGTGAATAGCAGGTATTCAAATGTTTATGTGCTTTCTTTAGATTATAGACGAATTTTATACTTATAAAATGAAATGATTGATACTTTCAACCTGTATTTGATCTGATAAATCTGGACTCACACTGCCCTCTGGAGGAGATGTTCAGTCATGTGAATCTAGTTTTCATGACCTCATATTAATTTAGAGAATACATTGTGCTTTAATTATGTTTGTCACATAACACATCTTTCTTTTCTTTACATTGTCAGATTGCAGTTGATCTGAAATGCGTGAATCTGACGTATTGAATGTGATGTTGTATGAGGTGTCAATCACACCTTCACACATTTATTATATGATATTGGTCTAATCTGCCTTCAAATAAGCAGATAGACACCATTCAAGTTCTTCCTTCAAGTGACCTCCCACATAGCTGTGATGTGGAGAGGGGTCTGTATCTTGGCAACGCACAGAGCAACCATTGCGTGTAACCATGGGTTATATGTTACCTGTTGCCTAGGGAGACAGAGATGGGATTGATTTTCAAGGATGACATTTGCGAGGAGAGGAGAGACATTCATGGATGTGATGTAAACTACAGTGTGTAGATTAACAGTAGCCTATATCACATCAAACATAACTCATAACTCAACATGATTTGATTTATGAATCTTTCAGTTACATTTACGCATTTTGCAGACACTTTTATCCAAAGTGACTTTCATTGCATTCTCCTATACATTTCTGTTTCTAAGAATGTGCAATCGAACCCACGACCTTGGCGCTGTTAGCGCCTGCTCTTACCACTGGGACACAGGAAAGCTGTAGTTGCGGTCTCTTTTCCCATAATTCTCTGAGCTAAACAACAAGTTGTTATTAACAAGGTTATTAACAACACAAATGAACAATAGCTGTGTCTGGTTTCGTAAGGCTTCGTTCTCGTGTCCTCCGGAGGTCTCATCCTCTAAAGGATGCGGTATACAGAGAATCCTCAACTTAGAATTAAACGAGACGTCCTTTATAGGACATACTGGCAAAAGAGGAAACAGGAAGGACCATGTTGCTATGACAACACGTTGCACTTTCACGTGTTAAATTAATTTAAATGATTTCTACATGATTTTAAAGTCATAAATTCAAACAGGAAAATTCTAATAGTTTTGCACAGTATTGCCGTGATTATTCTATATTATTTATCTGTCCACACCATCTTAAAAAAATGTATTTGCACTTGCAATGTTTAATCAAAAACGTTAAACTCCTCTCTCCCTCTCAACAACCACTCTTCACCACATGACATCAGCAAAATAAAAGAGGCGGGACTGTACTGACCCTCCAATAGCCATTATGCCTTCAGGCCCAAATTACAACAAACCAATCAAAAAGGAAAGGGCTGATATCGTGTGTGTGTGTGTCTCTAAAACACTTCAATGAAACATCCTCTGAAGTCCTGCTTGCACATGTCTCCTGGTCAATCTGCTTGTATTATTATCCCACTCGTGTCCCGTATAAGAAGGTAAAACTAAAGCTTCTGTTATTAGTGTAAATTACTATAACCGATCTGACTCCATTCGGTCCACTGTCATTTACCTCACCATAGCAAACCTCCGTTACACTTCCATCGATCTGCATGTTTTTAACTGATGAAGTGAAGCTGACGCCATTATTACTGTTTTATTGCTAAAAGCCAAACTTTATAAATACAGGGGTACTGAGAGGGGACCGACCAATCAAAACAGCCTGAGAAGCGGAAGCTCGCTGAGATGGTGTGGTGCGCGTCGAACAATAGACTTGAAATATGTGAAATATAAAGTGTTTTTTTAAATTAGAAACATGAACATCCATTGTTAAACACCCAAAAAACATTAACAAAGCCTCAAAAACTGCAAAAGAATGGCTCCTTTAAGAGGTCAAAAGTTGGTCACTTTCTACCTTTAAAAATGTCAAAAGAGTTAAACAAATGTACCCTTTTTGCCTTACTGTTAAAACGTTTAATAATCACTAAACCTGTTTACTACATCTGTCTGCTAAGATTAAAAAACGTGACACAAATTATAAACTGTTCACATTTAAACGCCACAGACTTGATTGAATGTGCAGCTGCTGACGTTTATTCAAATAACAGACGTTGGCCGACGCAAAGAATTGTGGGTTATCTCTAGTAAAGAAGGATAAAGCTCACGTGTCCTCAGACTTCAGGTGAAAGTAAGTCGCATCAGGAGGGTGCATACGGAGTGTCCTATACCCTTATGAAACGAGACCGCCTCGATGACGTAACAGGCTTCAAATAAGACCTCCGGAGGACGCAGCCTTACGGAAGGAGACACAGCTGATGACAAACTTTTATCAGACCGAGAGATAAGAGTGTTATACAACAACTCCATCATGAGGAAATGAATGAAGAAAGAGAGAGAGACACACAGAGAGAGAGTATGGCTCATTCACTGGAGCTTTATGACATCACACGTGTTGTCATAATGAGTTTTATTCATTTATTGTTAATAATTGGTTGAAGTGATTATTCAGGCCAAATAAAATCAGTCCTTTAACTCTCATGTGCTTGAAATGTGAGTGATTCTTTCAGAAATGTCTCAGTGGTTTTGTGTTCATACGGAGGAAGTCAATGGAGTTCAATCAACATTCTTCAAAATATCTTCTTTTGTGTTCTGCAGAAGAAACAAACTCATACAGGTTTGACATGAGAGTGAATAAATGTCCTAAAAACATTTACTTTGGTGTACTAACCAACTAATTCAATCTTTCTGAGTGTTGTTTTGATGTCTGTCCACACGATGGCAGTAAAATCCACAAAATCATTCTCATGAGATCTTCAGTCTCTGGAACTGTTGCTGAAGTGAATGAAATTGTTACTGAGGCAAAAATATTCTCCGATAAATGCATAATAATAACTGAACTCTAATCTCTTATCAGTGAAGAATTCATCAGGTCTCTAAAGATTCACTTTTATTTCTCAGATGAAGTGAACTGTCGAAAAGTGAAAACAGAGATATCAGTACATAGATGAGCAAAGAATAAAGCAGCTGAGATTCTGATTATTATGACTACGACTTTACAATACATTTTTTGATTCCATTTATTTTGTATCAAAACGAGAGATTTGAAATAGATCCAGATGTTTCTCTCCGCAGTAACTAAAAGATTTGCGAGGGTTTCATTTTCCTGCACTTGGTAAAATGACTTTTTTACAGATAATGACCAAAAATCACAAGGTACCATAAAATTTCTGCAGACGTTTGTTTATTTCTAATGAGATGAGTGTTAAATAAATCATTTGTGTTAATTGTGTTCTTGTGTTAAGACGCTGCATCAGATCCATCAGTGATGAGGAACTGAACGTCTTTACTGCTGTTAACTGACAAAACATCACACAACAACACAATCTCATGTAAACCTACTGTACTTCTGTATACTGTTGTTGAATGTGTCTCATTTGTTTTGAAGGAATGAAATGTTCTGATGAGATACGTCATTGACTCATAGTCGTGTGATGGATCTCTCCTCTGAAATGCGTGCGGTAAGTGTGTGTAATTCATGACATCATTATGAGGTTAAAGCCTCTCATGTGTTCACACGGGTCCTGCTCGTTCCCTTCATCAAATTAAAACTGTTTGTTTTCATGAAGAACAGCAAATGTAGAGATCCAGAGCTCTTATTTGGGTTTTTCTGGACATTGTTTGGTTTGTGTGTGTGTGTGTGTGTGTGTGTGTGTGTGTGTGTGTGTGTAGAGGGTTTTCTAGTGTGTGTTTGTGAGCTGTGACTGTGTTGAAGAGAAGGACGGATGTGTGTGTGTCTTTAGATCATTCCTCACACAGTGTCACACCAGCGGCTTCACGTCTCATCTAATCGTCTCTTCTCGGCTGGGACGGATGAACGTGCGGAGAGAGTTTAAACATCTCAGCTCTCTGCCGTCCTCCTCTTCCTCATCTGGTCATCTGATTCCTCTTTCTTATTCTTTCACCTTTATTGATGTCTGTGGAGTCATTTCATTCATACTTACATCACGTTCACTCTTTCTGTTCATCATCTCAGTTATTATCTTTACATCCATTCAGACTTTTATCAAAAAGACTAAATGAAACATAATTAGACTGCAAAAGAGAGAGAGAGAGAGAGAGAGAGAGACAGAGAACGAGGGAGTGAGAAGGTTATTATTAAACTCTTTGTATATAATGTTGATTAATTACAATGAATGTAGAAGTTTCGTCAAATTGTCTGTGCAGGTCATTCATTTGACTATTTTCAGTTATGAATCTAAAGTTGTTTTATTATTAAAACAATGTTAAAGGGATACCTGATCAAAAAAGACAATTCTGATCTGGGAAGAATGTTTATAACCTAACAGATCAAGACCCGCATTGACTCCCATAGTAGAAATTTTTTTTTTTGTTCTGTTGAACACATAAGAAGATATTTTGAAGAATGTAGGACAGCAAACACATCGACCGCATTACTGCAGAAGATTACTGCGGTCCGTCGTGGTGAAGAAAGAGCTGAGCCGCAAGGCGAAGCTCTCAATTTACCAGTTAATCTACGTTCCTACTCTAACCTATGGTCATGAGCTTTGGGTCGTCACCGAAAGGACAAGATCCCGGATACAGGCGGCTGAAATGAGCTTCCTCTGCAGGGTGGCTGGGCGATCCCTTAGAGATAGGGTGAGAAGCTCGGTCACCCGGGAGGAGCTCGGAGTAGAATCGCTGCTCCTCCACATCGAGAGGGGTCAGCTGAGGTGGCTTGGGCATCTGTTACGGATGCCTACTGGACGCCTTCCCCGGAAGGTGTTCCGGGCCCGTCCGACCGGGAGGAGACCCCAGGGAAGACCTAGGACATGCTGGTGGGACTATGTCTCCCGGCTGGCCTGGGAACGCCTCGGTGTCCCCCCGGAAGAGCTGGAGGAAGTGTCTAGGGTGAGGGATGTCTGGGCATCTCTGCTTAGACTGCTGGCCCCGCGACCCGGCCCCGGATAAGCGGTAGAAAATGAATGGATGGATGGATAGGACAGCAAACAGTTCTGAGGCACTTTTGACCACTGTTGTTATTTTTCAGTCAATAGTGGCCATGATATGTCTGGTTACGAGCATTCTTCAAAATATCTTTCTCTGTGTTCATCAGAACATTTATACACATTTGAAAGAACTCGAAGGGGAGTAAATGATGACAGAATTTAGACTTTTGAGCGAATTATCCCTTTAATATTACTTATTGATCACATTATTTTTAAAGCGTGCATGAAGTCAGATGCAGACACAGAATCAAAAAAATATTTCTGGAAAACACATCCATGTGTCACTAGAACAGCTTCTCTTCTGTGTCACTTTTTCACTTGATAGAGACAATAAAGATTGAGTAAACCAGCATAATTAACATCTATAATATCTAATCTAATATCTAGAAGCAGAAAAGTGTTCTGAAACCACCACCCGCTGTGTTAAAGAAATTATTATAGGCTTATTTGTTTTGTGTTTTATTGAATTATAATTGTTTGAATATTACACGCACTGTTCAAAAGTTGAGAATATTGAACTAAAATGTACTGTAGGTCGTGATCTTTAGTTGTTAAATATTGGGCAGATGCTTAAACATTTGAAATTATATTTGTATACAAAATTATATAAATATGCAAACATATATTAATTTCCATCATTGCAAAAACGACATGTTAGGTTCAGTAATACGAATGGCGGACTTGCACAGAACTGTGAAAAAGAACCAGTCACTAAGTGGTCAGAATAGATGTAAATCCAGTTTGAAAAGCATTTAAGGGCGAGACCTCAATAAGCTGTTTGATCAAATTACATCAATCAATAGTTTTGGTAAGTTTATCATAATGTGGAGTAATGATCCTGAACCTTTGGCTGGTGTAGTGAATATAATGCACACAAACACCTGCAGTCGTCATTTCAAACACACACACACATACACGGATCACATGACTGTTATCAGCGACGGCTCTGTGATGACGTTCTGACCCGTGTTCTTGTAAAGCAGCTCTGGTTCAGGTCGGTCACCCTGAAGCTCAATACACTTGTCATTCGCTCATGTAAATCCAAGTGTTTTCACTTCACATCATCGATCGATCGATTGTTTGTTGAAGCTGAACATGCTTTGTGATGTCGTGAGCCGAGGGACAAACACACACACACACACACACACACACACAGAGAGAGACGGCTGTGCATTCTCTTGTTTTTAAAGCAGAATAATGGGAGGGACCATCAGACATCTGACACAGCAGAAAGCCCTGCAATCTTCTCCTCTTCCCGACACAATGACGTTTCTCAGCTGAAGCTTCACAATAGGAGCTTATTTAGGAAGCACTTTAGAGGGTTCTGCAGTTTTGACAGGGTGCCATTACATGACTGCCAGATTAAACACACACCCACCAATTAAAGCCCTGAGCAGACCACAGTCAATTCTGAAACCTTCACACAGCGTTCACACAACACACACTTTTCAAATGACCATCATCTGTGTGTGTGATATGTTTGTTCAGATGAAAACGTTTTGGCTCTTTCGTAGCTCATGAGATTCTCAGTTGTGTCTCAGATGTTTCTCCTAACCACGAATCAAATGAGAGTGTAATTGGTGAAGAGTCTGGAGGTGTGAATGAATGTAGGGTGAAGAGTTCAAATCATCTGGATTTGAGTACATGTGATGATACTGAGATCTTCACTAATATTGACTTTAGATCGCAGACGAGACCAATCTGAGCTCAGTTTGACACATTGTTGACGTCTCTTCTCAAACTCTCATGACAGACACATTTAACAGATTTCTGAATCGTTTCCCTGAGGAAAAACATCTGGGCATCGCTTAAGATTACGGCCCGCAATGTGCCTCATAATTAAACAGGGTTAAAGTGTAACTAATTGTACCAATAATGTACATATCTGTAGGTAAGGGGGACAATATGCTAATTTTGGGGAATATAGAATTCAGGAAATTCAAAAAAATATTTATACTATAAGTATAAACGAATGGATAACTATCTTAATATAATGTGGTATGCATGACCTGTATGCTATACAACTATCTTGGTGTGAACATACACTATGTTTAATGTAATAATAATATACACTTGAGTAAACTACTACAGACATGAAATAAGTGGAAATTATGTGTTCGGTTTTTGCGCAAGCAAAACAACATGAATCAAGATGAAAATGTGACTTTTGACATTCACTGATTTTAGGATTGTTGGTCACAAAAACGTATTTTATTAAATTATTTTGGTGAGTATAAATGTTTAAAATGTGCAGAATCAATGTTGACCTTTTGAGACTATAATCAAGTATTTTTGATTTGGATGTTTATATGGCAGGCGCACTTCCTTCGTAAATGTATATTTTAATTTCCCTTACTCTTACCCCTTTGTTTCCCTTTATCTTTATATACAGTATATAGTATAGATGTACATTATTGTTATAATCAGTTACGCTGTAAATCCTGTTTAATAATGGGGTACATAGCGGGCCGTAATCTAAACGGCGGTACCAACATCTGAGACTTAAGCAAAAGTTTCCATTTGCTCTTCATTTAATCTTATGGATGTCTTGAGGCACTAACACGGAGATCTCATTTGTGATCTGCTTTAAGGATTGCTCTGTTTTACTGTGTTTGGATTGAATGATGTTGATCTATTCCCATCAGCTCATAGTTTAAACACAGATCAGCTGTATTTCAGCACACATTGAACTTTATTGCTGGTGTTTGGGGTATTGTTGAGTGAAATGTGTGTTCGTGTGAGAGTTCAGATAAAAGGCGTGAATTATATCTTCTACATGACATGAGAATGGCCTGTTAATATCAGACATTAGAGCGTTTCAAGGGCTCAGCGTTGTTTTGGTTCACCTATGATTACCATCATAAACTCTGCAGTCCACACGTACAGCACACACACACACACACACACACACACGTCTGAGGTTGTGATTGCCTTGTATTTAAGACACTCTCCGAGTGGCCTTTCTAGCACAAAACGCTTCTCCAATACCGATCACAGCTGAACGCGCCTCATTTCAATGGCTGAAAGGCGTTTTTTGATTCCATCAGCAGAATGCTCTGCCAGCCGTGACAAAGACCATTCGATAACGCCGCCGTCGGGGAGGGGAGACAATATTCACACCACACTGACTGCTTTTCAACACACTGCAGCTAGTTTGAAGAATATTTAGAGGTCTTTCAGGCTACATTTGCATTTTAATCTGCCATGATGAGAAAAATAAAATTCACCTTCAATAAGAAAACCTTCATGTTTGGGCCAACGCACCTTTAGAAATGCATCGCTTGTGTTGTGTTTGAAAGCAGGAGAGTGCGCACATTTACAGAAACTAAAGAGGCAGTTAATGTCTCATTGACAGCTGCTTGACCTTAATACTGATCTGTGTGCGTCTTCTGATGGTTGCCAGATCCTCCGTCCAAAGGGAATATGATCAGTGATCCAAATTAAAATGAGCAATAAACTGGAGCAGCTGATAGCCTGAGAGACGCTGAGAGATGAGCGTTCTCAAGGACACGTCCTTACACACAACATCAGCATAGAAACTCACGTATATATCTCACATTAAAACACAACTGTACTGTTTAATACAGGCATGTGAGACTCTAACTCAACGCTGATGTGTTTCTCCACAAAACACAACTGTTCTCAGACCAGTTGAGCTGAATTCATCGATGATTGAAATATTACATTTTAAAAAACACGAAATGAAAAAATGCAGCAGTATCGTATTCGTAGTATTATAGTATTCTGTAGTAAGCTGTTGTAAGTTAGTTTACTCTAACCATTTACTATCTAGGAATTTTGCTACAGATTACTGTATAGTAAATACTTTAATATACTA
>CM074085.1:23356914-23359414 GCA_037178815.1 Barbatula barbatula
AAACTTCTGGACTGCAACCTATTAACTGCATTAACTCATATACTGCACCGTAACTTTAATAACTGCATCAACTTCAACAACTGCATTAACTCACCTATTGCACTGCAACTTTAATAGCCAATGTCAATAATTTATGCATACCTAAGTCACCTGCACTATTTTAGTCTAAATTATTATCTGTTCATATCCACCTGTACATTAATGTTCATAGTATATAGTCATCTGTATATATTGTTCATAGTATATACCTACTGTCATATTTTCATAGAACATACCTACTGCAAAATATTTCTATAGTCCATGCCCACTGTATTATATTCTCACTATTGTATTCTGTATTATGGGTCAGCTGTGGCCTAATGGTTAGAGCGTTGGGCTTGTGATCAGAAGGTTGCTGGTTCAAATCTCAGTGCCAGCAGGTCACGACTGAAGGGCTCTTGAGCAAGGCACCTTACCCCTGATTGCTCTGCAGTAATGTGACACTGTAAAAAACTACTTGTAAGTCGCTTTGGATAAAAGCGTCTGCCAAATGAATAAATGTAAATGTATTTATTCTAACTGTATATCCTGCACTTGCTAACTGCACTTCTGGTTAGACCTAAACTACATTTCGTTACACTGTACTTGTATATGTGTAATGACAATAAAGTTGAATCTAATCTAATCTAATGATATATGGAGAAGTATGCATCAAAATGATAGACAATACACCTGGGTTCATAACGCAGATCATTCTTTCTATTTGTACAGCTTGATAGATTTTATGGTGTTCAGTTTCAGTAAATTTTTCCAGTAGGGTTTTCTGATCATAGTATGGTTTTTGTGGTGCTTTTATTAAATGAGCTAATTCTGAGAGTTCATACTGGCTTTTTAATACATGTTTGCTCAACGATAAACAATTTTTAGACACTTTTACGTATTTTTGGAACAATTTCATGCAACAACGACATTTCATGCTTTGTTACAGCAATGGTGGGACTGTGGGAAGGTTTTAATGAAAGAATTTTGTCAAAAGTACTGGAAATACTGAGATTACTTTTTTGGAAGATTTAATAACATCAACAAAAAGTAAGAAATATACAGATGACCTAAAAGAAAAAAAGGCTAGATTGGTAGACCTGTTGAGAGTGAAAACACAAGGAGCTCAAGTTCGCTTCAAGTACTCCAGCTCAAATGAATTCTGCTTTTGATGCAATTTTGAAAAGAATGGTCGTAGGAGAATGATTTATTCTTTACGCTCAGCTACAGGAAAAAAAGCTCACTGGGCAAACTGAGATAAGTAGTTGTGTAGTACAATTCTATTCAGAACTTAAATAAAAGCAAACTTTTGGAATGTGGTGCAAATGCTGAGGATTTTTTTGTTGGCTCACCAAAAGTGGATGAGAAGTCTAATAAGGAGCTGGAAACAGCTTATAAGATCTTTACAATGCTAGGATGACCGTACACGGTAAATCTCCAGGAATTGACAGGTTACCTGTAGAGTCTGACAAAAGGACTCTTGCCACTAAGCTGCTGGTCATCCCTTTGCTAACCAAAAAGGGTGATCTTCAAAACATTGGAAATTGGCGCCCTGTTTCACTTTTATGTGTGGAATATAAGATTTTATCTAAGATTCTGGCCATAAGATTGAGTCATATTTAAGGCAAATTGATACACATTGCATTCCCAATAGGTCTATCTTTGATAATATTGCATTATTTAGGGATGTTTTGGATGCTTCTAAACTTCGAGGAATTAATTGTTGACTGAATTATCTTGATCAAGAGAAACACTTCGATAGAGTAGAACACTTGTATCTATGGAATAACTCAGAAGCTTTTGGAATCAGTCCAAAATTCAACTATTAACACTATGTACAATTACATTGAGAGAGTTCTTGAGATTAATGGTGGTTTGAGTGCTACCTTTAAAGTTCAACGAGGAGTTACGCAGGGATGTGCCATGTCTGGAATGTTGTATGCTCTAGATTTGATGTTTCTGGTGAATACATTCTGGGTTTGTAAAATATATTATGTAAAAAGAAGCTTTTTAAATTGAAAGATATTACTGAAGCAGGATGTGATCTACAGAATGCTCTTCTAGGGGTTCAATCAAAAAAGTTTGCAAGGAAATAAAACAAACTTCTTTTCTATGCTATAAAGAGAAAACACTTTTGGAAGAGTTCAGTATGGGTTTTTTATTCCCTAATGGGTATAAAATGAACTAAAATAATTGGTGATCTGCTATGGAGCTGTTGCTGTGAATGCTTTTATTTCCAGTTTTGATCCTGCAGTAAGTGACAGATGTCCATTTTGTTTGGAGCGAGAGACAATTTTCATTGTTTTAAATATTGTTGTCGGCTTAATCCTCTTTTTGGTCTGTTAAGTTTTTTTTTATATTAACCAAAGAGATTTTATGTTGGTTTTATTCTACAGTTCAAAACAGAAATTAAAATGTCATTTGATCCATTTTATTATATAGAAGAAATAAGAAAGAAGGAAAATGTTTTATGTATAAATTT
>CM074085.1:23361914-23379414 GCA_037178815.1 Barbatula barbatula
TCAAATTAAATTAAGGTGAAAAGAAAGAAAATGGGAGATGTGAGAAATGTGTGTGTGTGAATAAAATCTTTATCCTCAGCTCAACAAACGGCCATAGAAACACACTTGTGCAGATTGTTCTCGTCTGCAGAACATTATCGTCACATTATGTAAATGGTCAGATGTGTGTTGAGGGACAGAGGCTGAGCTCAGTGCAGTTGACTTTCAGCGGCTCGCTGAAGGATGTTTTCAATTAGATTTCAGCTCATTTTATTCACACATTCATTCACCTGCTGTAGTTGAGTCCCAGCGCTTCTGTTTTCATTGTTCAACAGCAGAACGTACTCTAAATCCACCAAGTCGATTTAAAGCTATTGACTTAGTTTAAAGGAGCATCTGTTTATTCACAAAGTCAGTTTAACACACAAACCAGAAACCATTTAATCAATTTGAAAGTATTGTGTCCAGTGAAGACCCGGCAGCAGTTGAGGAAATGAATTTCTCCTCATATTTTGAGGGTTCAAGTTTCAAAGTAATCAAATATTTTGTTGGTTTGTTTATTGTTTACTTTTTCTTTTATTATTAGCAATTATAGTAACACGCTGAAACTCCTGCTCAACAGATGCATTCCTGATGTGAGATATCTTTTTGTTTTTTGTTTCACCGAAAAAAGCGGGTAAACAATTCTTGTGGTGGTTATTAAATAAGATTATTCATCTGGGAATTGGATGCTACTGTGACTTTAAGAAGACTGCGCTCTCTCTCTCTCTCTCTCTCTCTCTCTCTCTCTCAGATCCCCCGCCTGCATTTACGAGGCAGCGCAGGGTGCCAGCAGAGATACAGAGCGATCACAGCCCTCACGATCCCTGCCAGCACGTGGATGAAGAAGAGACATGTAGAGACGCAGTGATGGAGATGATGATGATGCTCTCCAGTGAACACATCTGTACAGCCAGAGAACAGAGGAGATAACCACATCTGGATCCCTAACAAGTGAACGTGTTGCTTTTGTCTCTAAAAGTTGGACCTATAGAAGAAAAAGTTGAAGAATTACTGGGCTGTTGAGAGAGCAGATAAACCTCACCAGACGCTCCGCTTCAGAAGACATGTGGGTAACTCAAACCCTTTCAGCACTGTAAACCTCTACAACTTGACAAGAGATTTTGATACTGTCAAATGGTTGTATTTGCTCCTCTGAAATGCTGGTTCCACAGACTCAATTTTCAGGTTTGTCCTTTCGGGGCAGCCATTCAGCCGTACAGGTCTGAGATCGGTGGGATGGTTTGTCATTTGAGGGTTTCAAATGAAGGAATGATTGGCTGCGGGCACGTATAGCGTTCACTCCGGAGACCGTTTCAAACGCTCACACACCCGGTCATGGAGCAGAGCATCGATGGTGACGCCCGTCTGTGTGTTCCGGGTCAGACTGCACACGCTCAGAGCTCCTCAACCTCTCTGACAAACCACGAGCTCAAGCGAGGACATGCCGCGGGTTTTAAGAAAGTGTGTCGGATCGAGGAGGAAAGTGTGTGCCCGTTTCCCGGACTGCCGGCAGGCGTACTGGAAATGAAGGTGAAAGAAGGCAGCAAAATTCGTAACCTCATGGGTTTCGCTATGGCACGCATGCAGGACGAGGCCCGAGACGGCGGTCCGGCAGGACTGAGACGTGTCGTGTTCACCGGGTCGGGCCGGGCCGTCACCAAAACCATCACGTGTGCTGAGATCATGAAGAGGAAGATCTGCGGTCTTCATCAGATGACAAAACTGCAATACAAGAGCTTACGGGAGGTGTGGGAGAGTCAGGAAGACGCCGACTCTGAGATGACCGTCCACCGAACTCTTCCGTCCATCAGTATCCTGCTCTCCAAAGATCCGCTTGACCCTCTGGAACCGGGTTATCAACATCCAGAGAATGTCTGGGAGCGGAGGACCGGAGAAGAGGTTTCACACATGATGGAGAAAAGATCGACAGACTCCTCTGTCTCTCTGATGGAGCCGCAGGCTAAAAGATGCTGCCTCTGAGGATTATGGGTAATGACAACCAATCAAATCTATCAGAGAACTGACCCACATTTACACTTCGAACATTATTTGACATTTTACAAGCTTGGATTCAGTATCCTGCAGATGGTTGAATGTCTGACAAATAAACTTGATATAAATCAGTTCACACATATGATATTTATCAATAATGTCGAGGCCGCAGATCGGTATTATTTTCTGTCCTGTCACATTAGAGAAGAAAAGCAGATGGTCTGTGAGAATTTCCCTTGTTGCACTGTGACTTTATTTACATAACAGTAAAGCATCTTTTCTCCCAATTGTAAATTAGTGTAATGTGTTAAATTCAATAATAATGATTATATTTGTCATTAAAAATGATCTTAATGAAAGGCCTACTGTAGAAAAGGGCTTCATTTTGTGAAATATAAATTCATGCTGTAAAAAACATAGATGTGTATGTTTCCTTTCTTTTGCAACTTTGTGTGAATAAATCATTGTCTCTGTCATTGTAAGAGGCAGAAATCACACGTTTACTGTGGTGGGTTAAAGGCTGTGACAGCAGATCGTGTGATGAATGATGATGCGATACGGCGAATTTCATTTCATTCCCACTGATCAACTGAACTACAATCTGTGTGTCACTCCTGATACAATTTTATCATAGGATGTCACCCAGAAAATGTGTTTTGATCAAATCTGATCCGCACAAGGTTTATCATAAATATAGCTGCTTCTGGAAATATACACTTTGATTATGTTATTTATGGCTGCTAAATGTTTTTTACGGCCTCCAAAAACCTTTTTCCTTTTCAAACGGTGAAAACATTGTTTTTAATATCTCTGGAGTTCATTTATATGTGTTGAACATCAAAAGTTCAATTTAGTTTTTCCACACACATTGCAGCGCTGTTTTTCTTCAGATTAATTGTTTTGTCACTTTAGAAGTCAGATGGCTTGTGAATTCTCTTTCATATTTACTTTAAAATTCTAATGGCATTTATTTATGATGCTAAATGATGGACATGTGTTCAGATGATTCCCAAATATGCTTGTATTAGCCCAAAGAGTAAAAAGAGAGATAAACCCAACACACACATCTGAAAATGAGCAGTTTGTGTGTGTGCGTGTAAATCTTCATACACACACACTTGGATCTTTTGACAGTCACTTCATCAACCTCCCGATCTGTTGTTTTCTACGAACATCCTGACAGATTGTGTTTCTATCAGAGAAGATTTTTCCAGGAGCATTTATCATTCAGTGTTATGATGTCTCTGAGGATCTCTCTCTCTCTCTCTCTCTCTCTTTCTGTCTAACCTCAGGACGTTTCTCTTGATCGTAATGAAAATCTCTCGAGGGCTGAAAACCACTTAACGCTTTCAATTTATCAAAATGTCTAGGGCGTGTTTTTAATATGTGCGCACAAACAGTGAGCGCTATCTAATTGTGCAGATCTGCTCTCCAAATAGACTTTCTGAACAACAACAAGCAGCACACCCAGTCTTTTTGTTCCTCCAAAAATGAAAATTCTCTCATTATATGCTATCTGTCCTGTTGGTTTGTTTCTGTAGAGCACAAAAGGACATTTTCTCTTTTTTGCAGTACTGTCCATTTCTTATTTACACAAAAGCAAAGCCGTTTCAAAGCAACGTTACACTAAAGTTAATTTATTATTGACAGTGCCTTTAAGGGAATCACGAGTGTTATAGATTTGATATGTTTTGTAGTAATGTTCTGGGTGATGTTTAGTTTTTCTGGGCAGCATCGGAGGTTCTGTGGTGTGTGATGTACACATCATTATCCTTCTTTTTCCAGTTGACTAAATGAATCATCACGGGGCTGTGAAGCCGGAGAGAGCTGCAGGCACTGAGTGATTCGGAGGGTTTTTTTCAGAGAGCCGGGGGTCTTATCTGAGTCAGCAGCTAATGTAAATCGCACAGTAAATATTACAGTGACCTTAGGCAGGCGTTTGATATTCTGTGATGACGGTGGAAATGCAGACGGATGGAACGCATTAGGAGACGCAGATAAAGAGACCAGCACACAGAACTGATCTGTGACCTGTCCTGGGAATTTATGTCCTGGTGGTTAACTTATTGACCCAGTTTTGCCTATAGATGTGGAAAAATACTAAATAGTTGAAAGACTAGTTTGCCCAACAGCATTTTTGAATAATACTTAGAGATCATGACAGAAGTTTTATTTTACTGTTCCTTGAAATGTATCTAAAGTGAAAATACAGAGAAGAAAATATTTGTGTATTTCTTCCTTTCTAAGGTAAGAAAACATCAATTAGAATTTTCAGAACATGTAAGAACTCTCGTCCAGAACTGTCTTTCTCCTTCTGTCTGTCTGTCTGTCTGTTTCTCTCTTTCCATTTTAAATGTGTTTTATTTGTATGACAAAATCTGAACATTTGTATTGCTAATGCATTTTCAGCAGGGTTGAGTGCAATAATGTGTGCAATGTAAGATTCTCTGTGTCTCTGTCTCTGAGTGTTTTGTCGTAGAAGTTCACTCTATCTCTCTCTGCAGATGGTTTGCTCTTATCTAGAAGAATGGCCGCTGCCTCAGTTTTCCGGCTGCTCTTATCAGGGAATCCTTTAAATGGAATATTTACTGGCCCGTTGTCGGAGCTCTGGGGCTCTTCTCTCTGGATGGACCTGAGGCTGCACAAACCCGAGCCGACGGAACATAACTCTGTGATTGATTATACATCCAAGAGAAATGAATGAACAGTAAAGCCGTGTACATCCCAAAAAAAGACCTGTCCTGAAATTATGCAAATCACTTTTCCACCAAAGTAAGCGGAAAGGAAATGAAAGCAGGACAGTGAAACTCTGCTGGTGGATTTATGGCACATTATTCGCTGCGCTCATAACCATCAGTGATCACTTTCTTACCTTAGCAACCGTTCCCATGCACCATGTTTTCAGACAGCCAGGGGTGGACGGGCCGTTTCCCGGTGGGCCGCTGTCTTTTGTGGCTTTGGCCGCTTCAGACGGACGTATCATAAATGATGCGAATGCACGCAACGCAAATGGAAAAGACACTTACGACCCAAAATATCCAAGGCCAATTTTTCATCCCAGTCCAGACAGCTTTGTGGATTTGACTCTGTAAAGTCATGTTAGTAAGATCATGTTCATTCATTTACACATTACAGTGATTTACCTTTCCCTGACTGCATTAGCTGCAACACCATATGATGAGTTTGAACAGCTTTACAAGCCCACACACTATTCCTTCTCATTTGCATTTAAAATAACTCTGTAAAAATGGCCTCGAAATTGGCAGACTTTCTGTTTTCCAGACGTGCTCGTGCTGATATTGAGCAGCAGACATTAGCTGGACTGAGATCATGGCGGTGAGTCATGTGACTGAAATTCCTGCGTGTTGAATTAATGGAAGCAGTTGAGGGTGTAATTGCAGTGCTGGAGTCAAAGCTGTGAGACACGATAATGTGCGCTGAATAAAAGCCCGCTAGAGTTTACACACTCAACAATATTAGCGGATTACACACATCAAACAAGCTCTGATTAACAGCTGAAAGACACACATGACATCTTGCTGCACAACGACATGTGTGTGTGTGTGTGTGTGTGTGTGTGTGTGTGTGTGTGTGTGTGTGTGTGTGTGTGTGTGTGTGTGTGTGTGTGTGTGTGTGTGTGTGTGTGTGTGTGTGTGTGTGTGTGTGTGGTGTTTAAATGTTATTAAAGTGCATATCTATCCACACATTACACTGCTGAGTTTTTGTGAATTTGTATTTTTAATGGAGGTGCAGGAAATACTTTAGGCAGCGTATTCATCAACAGGGTCAAATGAAGACACCGAGAGTCTTATGAATCTCTCCACAGTGTGTTTAAGGTCTTCTGGGCATTTCATTTAAACCCGTCTCACCCCAACAAACATGTTATTTCTGTGTGCAGCCTCCATTGTGATAACATAAAATAAAAGATTATTAAACAAACTAAATACGATTATTTGTTTATGTGTAAACATGTAGAAAGGTTTGTGTGTGCACCCCCTTAACAGCAAAACCTGACAAATTCATAAAGAATCTTAATTGAGGATGTCCTCGTTCGTAAAAAAACACTATAAATATAGTAAATCAAAAGAGGGTTATGGTTAGTGTTCGAGTGTGGGTTGGGTTAGGCAATTTATACTGTAACTAGCTGTTTATAAAAACAATACATGTGATGTCCTCATTGAGACGCGGGTGAAGGCTGCCATCTAGCGGTGAGTTTTCAAGTTAGACTTTCATTTCAAATAAAATAATTGTGAAACATTTTTTAATTAGAAAAAAATTAATTAATCGGAAAGATATCTGCGGATAAATGTCAATGCTTCAGACCACAGAAAAGTAAAACATTAAGAGGGAAAAAAGAACCAAACCATAATAGTAGTATAAACAATAAAGAAATAAAGAATAAACGGACATGACCTTCATCAAAATATCACGTCTAGAATTTAGTAATGGATCTATTTCGGTTGTACGTGAATTTCTTTAATTAAAAAAACGTAATTTCTTGTTATTCTATTCTTTTATCTTTCTTTAAATATAACATTTGTTAAATTGCACTTTCAGTTTAAGTAAATATCTTAATGCCACGTTCCACTCCTAAAATCTGATCCAATTTTATTTGTATTTCATTTATTTAAATCTATACACCTTCTAGTGTTTTTTGTTGTCTATTGACACTTTTAAATTCACACGCATAACCCCGCCCTGTTCCCGCGTCATTTCGGTTCGCCGTCAGTTGTTTCGTCATCACTGCGCGTCGTGTTCTTTTAGACCCGTAGCGGTTGAGTTCTGATCTCTGAGGATGTTTTCAGCGGTTCTACGCGCCGGTGTCAGGAGTCTGAGCCGAACACGAGCGAATCACACAGGTGAGCTGAACACTAAGAGACCGCACTGAACAAATACATATTTATCCGATCAAATACATGACATCAGATCTGCGCTGAGAGGTCAAAGTCATATTCATCTGACCACACAGCAGCATGTGTCTGATCAATTCTGTCATCGCTCATCGATGGTCGATTCACAGTTTAACTCTGATAATAGATCGTCCTCTCTTTCTCTTCTCTCTGTGTGTGTTTGCCCTTGCCATGACCCACGTCACTCATCGTCTGCTCGCGCACGTATGACACATGGATCATTCTGTCTCTCTATTACATGTTTAGAATTTATAATGTCATGCCGATTAAGCCAAAACATTGAGGGGAAAAGTTTGTAGACATGGTGCATATCAAAGTATACTATCAAGTACATTTCATATCATACTGTTAGTTTGAACAGTGCTCTGCAACTCCTCCTCTCTTGACTCTCAAAGATGTTCAGATATTAAATTGTGATGTGACTTTAGATCAGCTTGATGTGTGTCTGACTGCATGTTTTCTGTTGTTTTGTAGCTCCTCTGGCTGTCAGATGTTTCTCTCACGCTAAAGTTGAGACAGATGAGGAGTTTGATTCTCGCTGGGTGACGTACTTCAGCAAATCAGACCTCGACGCCTGGGAGCTGCGCAAAGGTGACTCAAATCTCACATCTTCGTTATAAATTACACCCGAATTAAAAAGACATATTTTAATTTAAACACTGTGATTTCTTTTTCTTCAGGTATGAACACGCTGATCGGTTACGATCTTGTCCCTGAGCCGAAGATCATCGATTCTGCTCTGCGTGCCTGCAGGCGCTTGAATGATCTGGCCAGCGCCATCCGCATCCTAGAAGCTGTCAGAGTGAGACACGAGACTTTGACTTTCCTGTTTGTGTGTCTATAGCCTAATTCGTCTTAAAGATAAAAATACCATTCATTAATGAAAAAGGTAATTAGAAATGTTATCAGTTTCTGTGCATTCAGACCAACTCTTAATAACTCAGAGCCCTAAAGCTTAATCTGCATTAATACTGAAAAACTCATTAATGCTGAATCGCAAAACCAGTGAATCCGTGGAAGTGTGTTCTGTTCTGTTAATGACATCACTGCTCAGAAGGTGTGTGCGTGTTTGCATTCCTTGCACGCTCCTGTAATTCCCTCTAACGTTTCCTCAGGATAAATCTGGACCTCATAAGGAGATCTACCCGTATGTGATCCAGGAGCTGAGCCCCACACTGCAAGAGCTGGGCATCTCCACCCCAGAAGAACTGGGCATTGATAAAGTGTGAAGCTGTTCCCGGTCAGTTGAAACACAAGGACAAGATTTTGTGTTGATCTGCTTTAAAAAAGGAAAAAATTCATTTGAGTGGCTTTTATTAGGGCAGTGTCAGGGTTTATAAGTCTGATCATTGCCATAATTTTGCCTGACGGCATCAGATATAAAACAGCTGTGAGAACCTTTGATAAGAAATCATCTTTATCAAAGGTACTGTAGTATGTTGGGTCAATGGTAGTCCCTCTAAAGCAAGTGGTGCTCTGGATTGCAGCTGTGTGGCACTTGTTAGTATTATGGGGTTTGAATTTTGAACTGTTGTCATTCATTACATTACCCAGAATGTAAGAGTAAATACATTTTTGAATATCACACAATAATCAGTACTTTGTTGACTGTCACCTTTTGTGAGGGTCTGTAAATGTAAGCTTGATGAAATATAAATAAATATGTTACATGCAAGACTTTACGATGATAACGCTCCGCTGTCTCTGTTTATTTCAGGTTTTTGTGTGAATTTGATGAAGATTCTACCACCACTCACTGTGTGGTTTTCAAGATGTCAGACTCTGTTCTGTCTTGTGTAAAGTAATGGACCCAATAAACCCAGCAATAATACAAGAGTGTGACTGTGTTGTTTTTATTGCATGTGCATATGAAGAGTTTGGTTGCAAACCACGTTTTTTAACATGTTGTCATGTTTTTGTTAAATGCATTTTGTAAGTTATTATGAATTAAACCAATTCCAACCACCTGCTGTTTGATATTAATTGGAATGCACAATAAAAAACCATGGTTTTTGAAAACCTTTAAAAACAGAGTTCTCATTTCGGAACCAAACTCTTCATATTCTGCTTATGTGCCGCTAGTATATTTCATTTCGGTGTATAGGTTTTAATTGTTTCAAAGACAGAAATCAGACTGACAGTCAGTGTTGCTGTGTCGTTTCATTTATGAAAAGAAAAGATAAAAAGCCATGTCCACAATGATGAAACGTTATTGCATTAGGGATATATCCACATCTATTAACTGGAAAAATAACCCCAAATCACTGCTGGACTATCAACACAATTTCTTAAGACATGGAATAATTATCAAACAGTTAAGATTATAAGTAACAGTGTGTTGTACTTCATATAAATAATAAACCATTGAAATCTGTTGACAAGGGCCAGACATCCGTTCACGTCTGTGTTTAGGTCGCGAGCTCTTGCCCTGTCCAACATGGCGGCGCACTGTGACCGCAGTACCGCTGTGACGTCTGTGTGCGGCAGCACTGCGCGGAACGAACTGAATGTGGCGAAAGTGAAGGAGAATCTCTGTTTACGGACGCGGCACTGTGTTCAAATAGTGTTAGCGTGACTTCAGCCTGTCTGATCAAAACATGATTTATTATTTCAACTTGAATTCTGAGACTGAAACATGAACGACACGGAGAAACGAGAGCGCGTGAATTTTCTGTCCGACTCTTCAGCGCCGATGAAGGTGATTTTACTCGACTCGACTTCAGTTTCTGTTTCACTGAACCTGCCTGCAAATACAAATGTGCTCAGACATGGACAATTGACAATAATACAACTCTAAAGGTCTTGTTTTTTAGCTGTCATTGAGGTTCGTGTTTGTCGTTGTGAGTTTAGTTAACTTACATTATTATTTCAGACATCTAGCAGCTAAGACGTAATTGCTCTTTTTGTCTATGTTGGGTTATGTTATACACTTGTGTTATTCAGTGTGCAAGCATAGTTATTGTACAACTGTGTCAAATAGATGTCGAGCATGTCACACAAATCCCTAAACACAGAATAAATGAGACACAATAGATTTTAAACATACTTGCAGTACATGTGTCGTGTCCCTGAGGAAAATGTTATTGCTCTGATGCTTTCAAGCCTTTTTTTAGGACAGGTTGTGACATTTCATTATGATGATCCATAAATCCTGCTGATTTCATTGTGAAAATCATTTTTAAACATCAGAATATAGGAGACCAGACAGAAGATGACAGACAGAGATCTGTGGAGAAGAGAGGACCATATATCATGTCCAAAGCTCCGACTCTACACATGAAACTACGTGAGTAACAAACACCATACGCTTTCAAGTGATCCTCCATCAGCAGGTGTACTCTCTATATAAGCTAAGCACAGACCCTATAAGATGCTAAGCTGTTTTGCACAGATGTGTCCTTGTGTTGGATCTGTGTTCTTTGCAGAGAAACACAGAGATGCTGCCAGAAGAGCCCTGGAGAAGAGAGGCTTCAGTTCAGACAGACCTGTGCTTCAACAACCCCGACACAAACTAAAGACGTGAGTCTCAGGGTTCCTCTTCTCATCTGCACGTGTTTGAGAGCGTAATGCCACAAAGGGACAGTTCACCCTAAAATGAAGGTTCTGTCATGGATTACTCATCCTCAAGTTGTTCTAAACCTGTTTAAATGTCACTGTTTTGCTGAACACAAAGAAAGATATTTGGAAGAATGTTAGCAACTGAGATTTCTGGGGAACCATTGACTACCATAGTAGAAACATCGTTTTGTATATATTTTGAACAAAATCTGAATACTCCAGAAATCTCAGTTGCTAACATTCTTCTAGATTTACATTTATGCATTTGGCAGACGCTTTTATCCAAAGCGACTTACATTGCATTGTAGATATCGTTCTTCGTGTTCAACAGAATGACAGAAGTTTCTGTTTTGGTGTGGAGTGTTCCTTTAAACTCGACGGTTAGTGTAGACGGGCTCATTTTCTTTCCTTCGGTGTGATATATTTAACTGTGTTGATATTTTTGACAGTTTGAGGTTTAATAAGGGATATGCTGCTGTGAGTCAGACAGGAGAAGATCATCTGATCTCTCTGGATTCAGACAGGTACATCCAGACTGAAACTTCATTCAGAGATTACAGAGATACAGTTATTCTCATCAGTGATTGTGTTCTGTTTATTCTTCACTTCAGTGAGACAGAACTGGACTGTTCGTCTGGATATTCTTCAGCTGAGGTGAGCTGCTCACAAATACACCAGTTTATGTTGCGCTCAACGATGTGCTGAACTACACTTTTTCGGTACCATTGCCGCAGTGTTTTTCATTGATGTATAAAGTGGGATGTGCAGAATAAACTCAGGTGTAGTTTAGCACATTAGACATGACTAGCACAGTAGTATAACTATTTTAAACAAAATGATGCTAAAATTACTTGTACTTTTCTGTAATAAAAGTCGGGAAAAGACATGTGTGCATAATGCAGCCGACAACTGTTGCATTTATGCATTTGGCAGACGCTTTTATCAAAAGCGACTTGCACTGCATTCAACTAGTGCAATACCTGGGATGGAACCCATGACCTTGACGTTGCTAGTGCAACGCTCTAGCCACTGAGCTACAGGAAAGCTGTTTCTCTCTCTGTTTTACTTCAGGTGCATCCAGACCTGAGCAGACAGCTGTTGAAGGACGGTTATCATCTGGATGAGATACCTGATGATGAAGATCTGGACCTGATCCCCCCTAAAGCCCTGACTCCATCTGTCTGCTGCTGTTCACATACTTCATCCTGTTGTGTGCAGTGATGGAAACCCACTCAACCGCAGCACTGAACACGTCTTGAGTTTACTGGAGAATAGCTTGGTTGACATGTTACCACTTCTGTGAGGTCACTTCTGCTTGGGAAACAAAGTTTTTTTTTATTATTTTTTTTATTTGTCATAGTTCTGTTGTGACTCCCTTCAATCCCAGTGTACTTTCATGAAGAACACACCTGACTTATAAATGATATTTTGTGTGAAAGAATATTAAGCTTATTTTAGTCATTAAATATTTTGGCATTGAAACATTTTTCTGAGGATGAAGCACCTTCTCCCCTGCAGTAGAAATACTGTTAAAGCTTAACACTAGGGATGTGTGTTCTCTGTGTCCCAACAGAAATCAGCTGACACTCCTTCAGTGTTCAGCGCTGGAGAATCTTTGCATTTTGTCATGAAGTGAGTCAGATTTGAGTGGTTACGTTTGTGTTGTGAGATATGAGTTTGTTGTTTTACTTTTTATCTTATATCATGAAGAATTTTTAAGTACACTAAAAAAATGTCTTCAGTATTAAACGTATATATATATATATATATTTTGTAATGTTTGTGTGTAACGTGTGTGTGTTTGTGTTTGTGGGAGAGTTTTTTGGATGAGCTTCTAACTGGACAATCTACAACACTGTGCAACAAAACACTAATTCTTTACTTTGTAGATGCAAATTAGTTACTGACTATAACATGCAATAACTTGCTACTTTGTTTTGTTTTTTGTATTTAACGTTATTTGTGAAATTAAAGGAAACGAAACTAAAACTAGTTATTGAAATTTGTATTGTGAATTGTGTATGGGTTCAGATATGATGAAAGAATGCACCTCCTCCTCTTGAACACTAGAGTCCGCTCTTGTCTTCATTCAAGATTCCTGTCTCGAGTTTTATTCTTATATTTTTATCTTACGTGTTTTTTTACACGAGGCCATTTTTTTGTTTAAAGAATACTAATTTAACAGTGGGGTTTTATGATATCAAAAATCTCTACTGTTTATTTTACATCATTTTAATGCGTAACGTTTACTTCTTATTTTCTGAATACCAGAATCTCTCTGTTTCAATTTCATGGCACTTTATTGGCATGGTTGCGTGTTTGTACAATATTGCGAAAGCATTGAACATATAAAAAAAGACAAACAATTTGTACAAACATTAGAGTCAAATTAAAATTAGTCCTGTGTAAGAGATAAATATAGAAGGAAATATAAAATAAAGTATATGGAAATAAACCAATGAAATATATCAAATCAGAATATCTCTATCATCTATGTAGATTTCAGGCAGAAAATTGAGAATGTAATAAAAGTAAAGAGTGTAAATGTACATTGAGATGAAGGCAGGAGTTTGTGCAGCTGATGTGTGTCTCTTCTCCTCCAGTAACATCTGCATTCGCTCTGTTTCTGAACACCTATCAAACTCTGGAATGACCTTTTTGTGAAAGTGTTTCTCTCTCTCGCATCTTTAAATTGATCACAATGAAGGAGAAAGTGCATCTCTGTCTCGATCTCACCAGTGTCACTGTGAGCACAGACTCAATGTTTGTCTGTGTCTGTCCAGTGCCTTTCTCAATGGCCAGACTGTGATCACTGAGTCTGTATTTGCTCAGGATCCGTCTCTGCTTTACATCTCCAACAGTCTAGAGATCATCTGCCAGATTGTATTTTCTGTCCGATTCTAGTTTACTTTGGTTTCTACTTTCCTCTTCCCAATGATCTAAATATGACTTTTGACTTTCATTTAGCATTTGGTTTATTCTGATCTGGTTTTGTTATGTTGTGCCGGTCTGAAGTTGAAGAGTTCTTGGGTCTTAACTCTTGGATTTAGAGAGCTTCACATTGAAGTGTGTGGAGGACTGTGAAGGACTGTGGAGTTAATGTGTGTCCAAGGTTTGAGGGAATGTTTTTGGATGTTTTATCAGGGGGAATCCAATTCTCTCTCTCAATTTCAAGGTACTTTATTGACATGATTGTGTGTTCTTGCAATATTGCCAAAGCTTTGAGCATATAAAAAGAGACATAGAATAAATACAAATATTACAATAACAACTAAAATAAGGTGCTAAGTAAGGCATAATATATCTATATACAATTAAATATATCTCTCTCTCTCTCTCTCTCTCTCTCTCTCTCTCTCTCTCTCTCTCTCTCTCTCTCTCTCTCTCTCTCTCTCTCTCTCTCTCTCTCTCTCTCTCTCTCTCTCTCTCTCTCTCTCTCTCTCTCTCTCTCTCTCTCTCTCTCTCTCTCTCTCTCTCTCTCTCTCTCTCTCTCTCTCTCTCTCTCTCTCTCTCTCTCTCTCTCTCTCTCTCTCTCTCTCTCTCTCTCTCTCTCTCTCTCTCTCTCTCTCTCTCTCTCTCTCTCTCTCTCTCTCTCTCTCTCTCTCTCTCTCTCTCTCTCTCTCTCTCTCTCTCTCTCTCTCTCTCTCTCTCTCTCTCTCTCTCTCTCTCTCTCTCTCTCTCTCTCTCTCTCTCTCTCTCTCTCTCTCTCTCTCTCTCTCTCTCTCTCTCTCTCTCTCTCTCTCTCTCTCTCTCTCTCTCTCTCTCTCTCTCTCTCTCTCTCTCTCTCTCTCTCTCTCTCTCTCTCTCTCTCTCTCTCTCTCTCTCTCTCTCTCTCTCTCTCTCTCTCTCTCTCTCTCTCTCTCTCTCTCTCTCTCTCTCTCTCTCTCTCTCTCTCTCTCTCTCTCTCTCTCTCTCTGTCTCTCTCTGGAGGCGGTCGCTCGGTTTGTGTGTGTCCACTCGTCTCGTACCTGATTCACACACACGCGCTCGCTCGGTGGAGGAGGAACAGAACACGCACGGCGAGACCGCCGCGGAGGAATAATGGACAACACCGACACGAGCTCAACACAGATGGTGAGATAATCCAAACATAAACACATTATCAATAACTTTAATATACAAGCACACGGTGTGTAAGTTCAGCGAGACACATCACTGACACACACAGACACACACACACACACACACAAACACAATCACACGGCGAGTTATTTGTTACACTGTAACATCAGAATACTTGATACTTTGTGTTTTTGTTTGTATTTGTGTTCCGCTGTTTACTTCTATCGCTTTTAAATGATTTTTTGTTTTCTGTAAACTGTAATTATAGCGTTCATTATCATCTTGAGCACGCGCACGAACATGTTGTTTTCATTAGGGGCCTCTGCTTTGATCTCGAGCATGTTATATTCTATAAAGCACATTAGTTTTAATGAATGACTGTTCTGTAGAGTAACAATAGACCTCATTCTACTTCAAGCTTGTTTTTGTAGCTTTATCAATAAAAGTGTGTCAGTCATGATTGAGAAATATTATATTGAATCACATATGAGCAAAGCAAACACAGATATTTAGTTAATAATCTGTTCATCTGGATCATATGAAGCGCTGTCATTTACTTCTATATGTCTTTGTTCTGCTAAACACAAAAGATCAAAGTTTGTTTGTGTGTGTGTGTGTGTGTGTGTCAGGATGGGGTGGTGAAGTTGAACTCTATGATGGAGCAGCTTCAGCGTCAGCAGCATGCGCGTCTGGAGATGCAGCACAAGGAGCGTCTGTTGCGTGAAGCTCACATCATGTACGGGCAGCAGGTCGCAGCGCAGCAGGCCATACTGGCCGCCGCCCGGGCGTCTGGAGCCGGCTTCATGAGCACGGGCACTTCAGGACCCCTGGGACCCGTGCTTCCGTTTCAGACCAGAGTGGACTCGGAGCGTGAGGATGAACCGGGGAGAGACTCGGGTGAGGATGATACTGAGATGATGGAGGGGGATGCAGACAGTGAGGAAGATGAACGGCCACCCAGAGCGCTGGACTTTCTCAGGAATCAGACTCTAGCGCTACAGCGAGGGGTCGGGGGGTCGATTGGAAACTTTCCTGACGCCCGAGCAGCCCTGAGAGCCCCATCACCCCCTGTCAGGGTGAAAGAAGAGCCAGAGGACGAGCTGTCACACTCAGAGTGCCCGGACACGTCCTCTCCAAACGGACGTTCGGACTGGAGCTATGAGCAGCATTTTAAAGTGGTAAGAAAAGCTGTTTTCCTCTTTGATTCTGCTCTGAAATGATGAAATGATTTGTTTCTTCAGCGACACTCGTATCTTTGAAACAGATGTCAGTGTAGTAGCACAGAATTCACTTCAGTATATTTTGCTGGCTCTGTATACTGTGCTGGGCTGTATGAGACCAGTTTTACTGCTCTTATGCTTTTTGTTGTGCTTATGTTGTGCCAATTGCTTCCATTGTTTACCTCATTTGTTAGTCACTTTGGATAAAAGCGTCTGCTTCATGACTAAATGTAAATGATTGAGTTTTATTTGTCACATGCACAGACTTACAGATATTGTCACACAGATGTATTCATGTCTGACAGCAGTGTTTGTGAAGGTCTAGTCTGCTCTGGTCTGATCTGGTTGATGTGTCTCAGCGTGTTTATCTTTTGCATCAGCTGCATTGCAGAAGAAGCGTCTGCGCAGATCTCCTGACGTTTTCACTGGCATTGGGCCTGAACACTTGGCTTTTCTTATTTGTTCGATCTCACGTTGACTTGAGTTTGGCGGGCGTCCAGACTGTGTAATGAGACATTCAGCCCTGTTTTATGAGTGAGCGCGTGGAAGACGCCGCAGACACGTGTCGTTCAGAAGCTGCGGCTCTCCACATGTTTTCATTCATTTGGATTTCATGTGAATATGCGCTGCTGTTGGCAGAGGTTCATAAAGCACACTTGAGATGTTTGCTGGTCCAGTTTGCTGAAACGAAACGGAACAGAACAGCAGAGAGAGAGAGAGAGAGAGAGAGAGAGAGAGAGAGAGAGAGAGAGAGAGAGAGAGAGAGAGAGAGAGAGAGAGAGAGAGAGAGAGAGAGAGAGAGAGAGAGAGAGAGAGAGAGACAGAGAGAGAGAGAGAGAGAGAGAGACAGAGACAGAGAGTCCGTTGTGGTTTGTGTTCAAGAGATTTTCCAAAAACAGGGACGTTTCTAGCACATTGTTCTGTGTTTCTTTTATTGAATTTATTTGTTGAATTCTTCTGAGCAGACCTCTTTAAGTCAGCAGTAGCTTGGAGAACTGTCAGGGCTGGACACAGAATGATGACTTTAACATTAGAAAACACAATAAAATGGTCTCTTTAAATACTGGACTCTGATTTGCTGGAAGGTGTTCATTAAAACAAGTCAGTTTGATTAACTTTTACTAACTTTCATTACTATTTGATCTAGAATGACACTGTGAACATCAATAACAGCTTTAACTTTGAAAATGAGCATGGTATGAATGGGATAATCCACAAATTCTGTAAGACTTAGGTTTTTCTGCACGACATTAAAAGAAGATATTTTTAAAGAACATCGGGAACCAAACCTGAAGGTAAATTAGTATTTTTAGTGACCTGTCTCTTTAACCTCAGCAGCAGGTGTCTGTATGACGGAGACGTGTGTATTTCATGATTCTCATGCTACTGATGAGAGTTTGAAGCATCATACATCGGTACAGATGGTGAGACAGGTCTCTCTCTCATGTGATCAGTATATGTAGGGTCAGGTTGCGGGTCTGTGGAGGAGACGGGGAAGACCTGCTGTGTTTGAAGTGTTTAACCGTGTTTATTATGTTCTGCATGACAAATAAAATGAGAAGATTTATTTTAGTGTTCAGTGTTCAGTAAGCAAATTTCATTAAGATTCATTTGAACAAGAGTGTGCGTGTGTATGTGTGTGTGTGTGTGTGTGTCATTGATGTATAGTTGCTGACCTCACCCTTCAGTTGCACAGCAGAGTAAATAATTGTCAAACAAGAGTCTGGACAAAGGTGT
>CM074085.1:23381914-23386914 GCA_037178815.1 Barbatula barbatula
AAGGAATATAAAAATCCACATCCCAGCTGGAATTTGGCTTAAAATAATCCAATCCGTTATAGAACCAATAGCACTTTATGGATGTGAGGTTTGGGGTCCCCTCACCAACCAAGATTTCACCAAATGGGACAAACACCCAACTGAGACACTGCAAACAGAAATGTGTAAAAACATTCTACGGGTACAACGCAAAACCCCAAACAACGCCTGCAGAGCAGAATTAGGACTATATCCTCTAATAATTAAAATACAAAAAAGAGCGATTAAATTCTATAACCACCTTAAGAACAGCGATACAGAATCACTCCATCACAAAGCCTTACGTCATCAGGAGCTGAACCCAGAGAAAAGTTGTCTCATCCAACTGATCTCAGAACTAACTCTAAAACCCCAAACGTGTCCAACTGAACCCCAAACTCCAGCCAGAATTAACCAAATGATAAAAACACAAAAAGAAAAATATCTCAAACACTGGACAGAAGCAACAGCTCAGCAAAGTAAACTTGAATGCTATCGGTCATCATTAAACAGAGAATATAAACCTCAAAAGCGTCTCAGACCCTAAACTAAGAAAAGTGTTGACCATGTACAGACTCAGTGAACACAAGCTCACTGTGGAGACGGGCCGACACAGACAGACATGGACTCCAAGAGAAGAGCGACTGTGTCCACACTGCACACAGAGACAAGTGGAAACAGAGCTGCACTTCTTAACCTCGTGTCCAAACTATACGGACATCAGAGAAACATTCTTCCCCCAGTTCACAAACTTCCACAAAGACTTCAAGCAGTTTCAACAACAGGACAAGATCTCATACATACTGGGAGAAAAGCCCATCAGCTCAAACCTGACGGCCAGATACGTCAAGTCCTGTCACGACAGAAGAGCAACAACCAGCACAACACACACAACACACACAACACTGACACAACACACACAACACTGACACAACACTGACACAACACACACAACACACACACAACACTGACACAACACTGACACAACACACACACAACACACACACAACACTGACACAACACACACACAACACTGACACAACAAACACAACACACACAACACTGACACAACACACACACAACACGACACACACACACAACACAACACACACAACACTGACACAACACACACACAACACTGACACAACACAACACAACACTGACACAACACACACAACACTGACACAACACAACACAACACACACACAGACTGACACTTCTGACAGGATCGTGTCACTTTCACTAAGAACTTTTGTCAATACTTTGCACTTTTATGTCTGTATTGATGTGTACATATTGTTTCTTATATAGGATACTCTTATTTTATTTTATACAGAATGTTTATATTTAATCTTCCTGCTTTGGCAATGTAAAACACTTTTTTATCATGCCAATAAAGCTTTTTTGAATCTTGAATCTTGAATCTTGAATCTTGAATCTTGAGAGAGAGAGAGAGAGAGAGAGAGAGACAGAGAGAGAGAGAGAGAGAGAGAGAGAGAGAGAGAGAGAGAGAGAGAGAGAGAGAGAGAGAGAGAGAGAGAGAGAGAGAGAGAGAGAGAGAGAGAGAGAGAGAGAGAGAGAGAGAGAGAGAGAGAGAGAGAGAGAGAGAGAGAGAGAGAGAGAGAGAGAGAGAGAGAGAGAGAGAGAGAGAGAGAGAGAGAGAGAGAGAGAGAGAGAGAGAGAGAGAGAGAGAGAGAGAGAGAGAGAGAGAGAGAGAGAGAGAGAGAGAGAGAGAGAGAGAGAGAGAGAGAGAGAGAGAGAGAGAGAGAGAGAGAGAGAGAGAGAGAGAGAGAGAGAGAGAGAGAGAGAAATACACAAACTGTGACCTTCTGACTGCATGCTGTCGTTTGTTTTGACCAGAGGAAAATTCATGTAAAATAGGTCTGATCTTGTGCTGTCTTTACAACGCAAATGACGTGTGATTGAACGCAACATTAATTGTGTGACTGAACAAATGTATTATACTAAGCACACACTAAGAAACAGAAAATGTAAAGTATAATGTAATGTAAGTGGCTTTGGATAATGTAAATTAAATAAAGAAACATCATCAACACAAGGTTCAGTCAGAAAACTCAGCTGAAGGCAATTCTGGGTTTTAAAAGTCTCATTAAATATCCTTTTTTGAGTTTGACTATAATACAGTTTCGTTGTTTTAAAAAGATTTGTGGTGCAGCGCGTTTATGTCTTTCATAACTTAGGTGTCGATAGTTAATTAAAGGGGTCATTTGACGCGGCTAAAACGAATATTATTGTATGTTTTAGATGTAATGTAATGTGTTTATACGATTTAAGGTTTTAAAACGCTGTATTTTCCACACACATGTTTGTATCTCCTCTTTGCTCCGCCTCTCTGAAACATGCAGATTTTTTACAAAGCTCTTTGGTCTGAAAAGTGAGGTGTGCTGTGATTGGCCAGTTCACTGGTGCGTGTGATTGGTCATATTCCGCGCGGAAATGTAACGCCTCCCATATTCGGAACATCAGGTTCAAAAACTACTGACAGGTGATAAAATGGCATGAACTCTTCCTTATCAATTTGAGGCCGAATCTGATCCGGAAAACGAAGATCAAGCCGATACAAGATAGAGACAAGCTGGCATTACAGCAGGGAATGGTAACATAATAAATGTTTTTATTAATAAATGAGTGCTTCGGCCCTTCTTGATCAACCAGTGTTACGTGATATCTCGTCGCGACTCAACAAAGACAATAAATCCTGTTATAAACAAACATTTTTTGCCTCTAGTTGGAACAGAATTACTCATTATTGTTGTATCGTCTTTTAGCAGGGCAAACAAAGAGGATTTATTTTCACAACGAAACACGCGACATGGCTGCGCCGGCGACGGTACAATGAGATTTACAAGCCCACCTTACTTGCATTTAGATTTGGGCGGTCTTAGTTAAATCGTTTTACGAACTGACGTAGATTCGCTGGGGTGTGGTTACATGAGGGGTTTCTGTATGTTTCAGAACATGACATGTGATGTGTGTGTAGTAGTGGATGTGAAGGTTGTTTATTCCTGCCGTCAGATTATCTGTGAAATGAATTTACATGAGATCTGATGTGAGAAACATGCTGATGACCGACGTAATGTGATCACACACACACAAACGCACGGGCACGCATAAACACACACGCACAAACACACAGTAATGGGCACACACACGCCAGCACGGGCACACACAAACACATGTGCACAAACACAGGCACACACAGTAACAGGCACACATAAATACAGGCACACAAAAAAACACGCACAACATGATCCCATGGGCAGGCACAAACACAGGCACACACACAGACACGGGCACAAATACACACACACCTACACACACACGCCCGCACGGGCACGCACAAACACACGCACAAACACGCCCACACAGGAACGCACAAACACGCCAACAAAGGCACGCATAAACACACATGCCCGCGCAAACACAGTTGAGATGTTAAGTGTTATTTTACTGAATGAGAATGATGTAAGAGCAGATCTCAGATCAGTGTGTGAAAATGAGATTTCTGACAGTCGGTCTGTGATTGTTGTCTTGTGTCTCGTGGTGTCTGGCGCTGGTCCAGATCAGCAGCTGAGAGACCCGTAACAGACCTGCGGTCGGCTGGCACACGGCCGAGAGACTGTGAGAATGAATGAGAGAGAGAGAGAGAGAGAGAGAGAGAGGTGTGGAAGTGTTTTATTTCACGCTCCAGCAACACATGTTGTAAAAGTTGTGTGTCAAGAGCAAATCTGCCAATAGAAACCCTCAAGCCGAACCCGACTCATTCTAAATTGATCTTTGGAGAAATAAAGACTTTTGCAAACAGAAATGTTCACTATCTTTCTGTAGTTCTGGAGTGATCTGGAAACACTGTGAGAGGCGATGATGAGTTTCTCCAGGTTTTGTCTTCATTGTGTTCTCGTTCGTGTTTGCTTTTCTTTAATATTTGAGTTTCTGCACTCGTGGGCCGATGTTTGAATGCTGGCGATTTGAACGACAATTTACCAGGCAAATGATGGCAGTGCACAGGTGTCACGCACGGGAGACATCCACGTTTGACCACGCAAGACTTTTACAATCCCAACATGCCATTTGACTGATTCTGCATATGTTTGCTCAAGGTTTTGTCGTGACAGTCGAGCAGATGTCTGATAATCGCTCTCTCCGTATACTTGACTTCAATCAAATGAGCTCATTCTACACATAAACTTTACAACATCAACTTCAGTTGTGTGTTAATGCAGCGCGATAGAATGAAGAGTCAATAACTCAAGATGTCCGGCTTCATAAATCATTCTCTATAGACAACACAATCTAATTATTAACCAAAGAACCCTGAGTAGATAGAGATGGAAATAATGCTGATGAAAATGAACCACATTTTTATTACAGTAAAAGTATAGCAGCCGTAAGAGTTTGTTTCCAAAATGAGATTGAAAAATCCTGTCTTTAATTATGTCATCATGTTTTTATTGTGTTAGTTAGCTGTATTATTTGAGTTATTATGGCTTAAATAAAACAAACCAACTGCAGATTAATTGCACTGCACAATAAAAAAACTGATCTCATCTTGGAAATAAACTCATTTTATCAAAAGGTTCCGCTGTGGTAATTTTAGCAAAACCGTGGTTAGCTTATGGTTACCACACATGTAAAACAATCATGTCAATGACTCGACTGTAAAGACTCAGTATTTCTAGAAGTTGTTGAGTTGTCTTTAGCTCTCAGACTGCTTTTGTTTAATTCAAGACATTTGCACACTAATACGTGTCATTTAAATGTGTTGATTTTACATACATTGACGACATGTATATGGAAATTGACTTGGGTAATCTCTGTCAATCGTTCTTTATCTGCTTCATTACCAGCTATAGAAGCTCATGGAAATTCACTGGTCTGCGGCTGCAGGCGCCCGTTGTTTGGTTTCTGAGCTCAGAACAGATTCACACGTCGTACAAACTTCTTCAAAGATGTGAATCGTG
>CM074085.1:23391914-23399414 GCA_037178815.1 Barbatula barbatula
TACAACAATTACTAATAAATAGATCCATCTAAAAATAAAACAAATTAGATATATATACTGTATGCATAATAAAAAAATATACAATATAAAAAGAAACCAGTTTAGTGCAGCAAATCGTTAATTTAATTCAAGTATTATACAATAAAATAATCATATAAATTAACAATAACATAAGTTAAATTAAATATAAATAGTTATATTGTAGACACAAACTGAAAGTTAACTTCAGATTTTTCTAAATAGTGTTTATTTATGACACTTGATTTCTTCCTAAAATCTCTGTAAATCACTTTTGTTAAATGGCTAAATGTAAATACACAGATAAATAATTTATAATAAAGACTTCACCACTGTGTAAAATAAGTAGAATTATCATTTGAATTGAATGCCAACTTTAAAGTATGTACTACAGTTGATCAATTCTCTTGAGATATACTATAGTATATTCTATAGTATACATAAACAAACGAGATCTATACTGCCCTACATGCTATAGTCAAAACTACAGTATTTATTGGGTTTCATGAAGATGTTTTTATTGTTTCATTATATTCATGACATTTAAACACAACTCAGATTCTTGAACTCAGAACAGAATGTGGGATGAAGAGAGCGATCCGCTGGGGCCTCGACCACCTGACCTCTGACCTCTCTGCCATTAATCACTCTGCTCCTGATGGGCCCGTCCCAAAGGGAAAATCAACCCAGCGAGGCATGATGGGAGGGTTCACCTGGAGCCAATCAGAACGCTGCTCTGCGCGGCACTGGCGCCACAGCAAACTCCAGTCCTGCTAATGTGAATTTACTGTTTGTTTAATTCCTGTCAGAGCGGCTTAACAAACACCAGCACTGAACAATTCATGACAAACTAAATAAAAACACACATCATTTAAAAAAAGTTTTTTTCTGGTGTTACTAAATATACCAATTTAGACGTTGACACTATTCAGACGTATCAGACTTTACGACTGTTTTTACTGATCTACAGCTTGAGTTCTTTTCTCAATTCACTTTTTTGTGTGTGTGTGTGTGTTCAGCATCAATAACCCCAGGCCGACCTTTAACCTTTGCCGTTGTTTTATTGGTTGACTCTCTTGCTGTGACATCACTGGTCAGAGTGTGTGTTTTTGTGTGTGTGTTTTTCCACAGTTAACACGTTGACAGCCTCTGAGATTCTTTTGTGTTAGTGTGTGTGTGTGTGTGTGTGTGTTAAGGCGAGTCTCTTTATTCATTGGCACTTCACATCTGACATCACAAATCCATCTGAAGCGATGTTACGTGCCGTGATCCCGGCGTGTGAGGGAACACTGTGTACTCTTCATATAGATGTTTACATTTACATGAAATGTTGTAATATCATGTAGATGTTTAACTCTGATGTACAGATAAGTGCTTGAAGATAAATGTATGGCTATCAGGAGTCTGGGTGGTGTTTTCAGGTCAGGTTTGTTAGCTGAAGTGGGTGATGTGTGTTTTTCCTCCTGTCGTCTTTTGAAGTCTCTTCTGGGTGAATGTGTGATGTCATGAACTCTCACCTGCACACACACAGGGTTTTTTATGGGGACATTCCGTAGACTTAAATTGATCTTTTAGACTTATGATATATTCTATCCGTTAACCCTCACACTAACCCCTCTGCATTTTTATATTTTCAATAAATATCATTCTTTAGGATTTTGAAACCGTTTTCCTCGCAGGGACCTTAAATGATGAATACCAGCACACACACACACACACACACACACACCTGCTTCTTTCATTCACTGTTTAGATCAAATCATATATGAAGCGTCACACATATTGTTTATGTGAAAAACTAAATGGCATTGATGCAGATCAGACTTGATGAAGATGAAAACTGGAGTTAACTGACTGTGTTGTATTGTGTGAATCCATATTACTGTTAGGTCATGAGAGGTCATGTGTTACTGTGATTTGACCTCGGTTATGGAGTATGATGATGATGATGATGTTGTTTTCTGTGCAGGGACTCCAGTGAACAGAATCCCCATCATGGCAAAGCAGGTGCTGGATCTCTACATGCTTTATAAACTGGTGACGGAGAAGGGAGGACTGGTGGAGGTTATTAACAAGAAGATCTGGAGAGAGATTACAAAGGGTCTCAACCTGCCCACCTCCATCACCAGTGCTGCATTCACACTCCGAACACAGTAAGACACACACACACACACACACACACTTGTCATTGAGTCTCACAGTAATTCGCCTGGAAGGATGTATTGATTTATTGATTGATGTGGATTTACTGTGGTTTTGGGGAGGAATGAGCTTTCTCTGTCTGTCTCTCTCTCTCAAATATTTCAAGATACTTTATTGGCATGATTGCGTGTTCTTACAATATGGCCAAAGCATTGAACACATAACAAAAGATATAGAATAAGTATAAATATTAGCGTAAAATTTAAATAAGTTTCTGAGTAAGGCATAAATATAATAAAATATCAATATAATATCTCTCCTTCTCTCATGACTTCAGCATTAATGTCTTGTCAGCTGTCAATCATTTCAGATGTTGTGTAGGGCTGCTCGATTTTGACTAAAATCATTATCAGGGTTATTTTGACAAAATTTAGATCCCGATTATTTAGCACAATTACTCATTAACGTTTAAAACAACATTATAAAATGTAAAAGTTTGCTTTTAAACTGTGAATTCAACTGAAGAATATATATTTATGTAAAGAAATAGCACAGTTGAACGGCTGTGAAGGAAAGAGGTACACTGTGGATTTACACCTCAAGAAAAGAATGGAATTGTTTTGTTGGCAAAAATTGACTATTATAATGATTTTGGATTAATTGCACAGGCCTTGTGTTGACGTTGTGTTGACGTTGTGTAGACGTTGTGTTGACGTGCTTTTCTTCCGTGACAGATACATGAAGTATCTTTACCCATACGAGTGCGAGCGGAAAGCTCTGAGTTCTCCCACCGAGCTTCAGGTGGCCATCGACAGTAACCGCCGTGAGGGCCGTCGACCCAGCTACAGTAACAGCCTGTTCCGCTTTAGCCCCTCCCCCAGCTCCGCCCCCCACATCCTCTCCGCACCCAAGATGCATCTGTCAGCTCTGGGTATGGGGGCCGTGGGGACCCTGAATGGCCTCCAGACGTCTCCGGGGTCGACTCTGAAGAAAGGACTCGGTCAGTTTTTAATCCATTCAGAGGTTTTCTGCCCCGGTTGTTTTAAAAGAACTCAACTGGATTCTTCATTTTATTATGATGAGCAGTATCTGAGGTGTGGTTATTACAGGAACATGTCTGTAAGTTCACAAAAACATATCAAAGCCACAAGCAGTTTATTTCCAAAATGAAATAACTCGGTTTTTAAACTTTTATACTTTCTATGACATTTTTTATAGTGCATTCCAATTAATCTTAATCACATTAATCTTAATCAAAGCAGTTGGTTTGTTTTGAGCCATAATAACTACAGCTAACAAATACAAAAAAAACATGATAACATTATAAAAACATGAGTGTTTTATTTTTGGAAACATACTGTGCATTTGAAGGACGCGTGTTTGTGTTTCTTTAGGAGAGGACACATGGTCCTCTGCATGTTTTTTGACAGAGTATCCTGTATTTGACAGAAGATTGCGTGTTATGAACATGTGAGTAATGTTTGTCTCCTCTAGAGGACGCTGTTCCCTCTCTCGGACGGTCGTCCCTGTCTCTGGGTCAACATCAGTCAGGTCTGGTGCGAGCAGCCTTGCTGGAGCAGCTCAGAGAGAAACTGGAGACGGAAACACCCGAGAGAAAGATGCTACGACTGGCCGAGGAGCAGCAGAGGCGTCTGCATCAAGCCTTTCAGCAGAACCTGCTCGCTATGACATCACACATACCCATGAACCTGCGTCTGACAGCTCCGCCCCACGGTCAGTCCATGTGTGTGCTTGTGTGTCTGCGTGTGTGTGTGAGTGTTTGCCAGTGTGTCTCTGTGTGTTTGTGCTTGTGTGCGTGTGCATGTGTCTGCGCGTGCTGTGTGTGTGTGTGTGTGTGTGTATTTGCTGATGCGTTTGTTTGTCGTGCAGTGGATGAGAAGCGTGATCTGGCCATCAGCATTTCTTCTTCTGGAGCTGCTGGCATCAGCGTGTCTGTGGAGGTCAACGGCGTTATTTACTCAGGTGAGCGAGGGCCCTTCTTAGCCGTCATCTTTAAGAGTCACAGTGAAGCGTTTTGATGGCCCACATCTCTTCTCATCCGTCTCTGTGTCACAGGAACTCTGTTTGCACAGAAGTCAGCAGCCGCCGGTGTGAATGTGTCTCATGGTGCTACAGCGCCGCCTTCTGGACCCACCGGGGTGTTTACCTTCCCTATCCCCGCACCCAGCCAAAGCCCCACCTCCTCTTCCTCCTCTAAGGGGCGGAGCACCAGCGGCTCCCCGTAAGCGTTCTGATTCACGGACCGCCCCTCCTCTACCTCACTTCTCCTGTCAGCTTTGACCCTACAACACATTAAAAACACCCCTGTGATTTAAAAAGTGCACAAACACACTGATGTCAAAATACACGCTGAATAGATTGATCTCCATCACGAGAATGATTTTCACGCATCTGTGGTGTTTGTGTGTCAGACTGAATGTGTTCAATGCTCAATACAATCACAACATTCAGCCAAACGCTGACTTAAAGATTTTTATTCAGATAAAGTTTGTGTGTGCGTTATGCAATTTATTGTCTTTCAGTTTTCCTTTTGAAGATGTTTTTTATATATATACCTCAACATTTGAAACTGTCAGCAGCAGAGGAATTGAATCTCAGCTCATGAGCTTCTGATGAATGAGTTGTTTGTTAATAGTCTGATTTGATTCAGGTCTCTGTCAGACGGTGAGATCAGACTCACCGAGGCCTCTAGGAATCAGATCGCTGTGTCTCAGCTTGATGTTTGACGTCTGTCAACATTTCACTTCAAAGGGACATTACATTTACCTTAATAATAACAGTAGTGTTTCTCTTTAGTAGAATTTAAATGACATAAATGATATCATCAGCAGATGCTCTACAATATAAATCATAAAGCAATATTTGATCATCTCAGTAATGAGAATGTGAAATGGTAAATAAGTTGTGATGTTGTTTATTTATAAGATGAGATCTACACTACAAACCTCAAACTCTATTCAACTGCACTCTTTCAAATAAAGATGCTTGAAAGGTTCTTCACAGCGAACAACCCGTTTTCTTTATGGATCCAAAAGGTTGTTTTATGGCATCGAAGAACCTTTTTAAAGCGATTTTTTTATTTTCACTCTTTGTCATGAGAGAATCTGTTCAAGTTTGTGATGATTTGGATTTTTACAATCAGATGTTTTAACCCGCTCACCTTAAACAAGCCGAACCAAAGTGAACCTGCCTTGTGTTCATACGGTTAGTTACCAAAGATCCTCACAGACGCTGTTGAACTGGTGTTGATGTTCAGGTGGACGGATGGTTTGTGACTTGTCTGATGATGTCATCGTCAGGTCAGGTGACCAAGCAATGATGAAATCCTGCAGTTTAATCTGACGGTATGCCTTCCAGAAACGTCACGTGTGTTTGTCCGTGAGAATGTGAAGTGTTTTTGTCTTTTTTTGCCCCGTACAAATATCCAACAGAACACGTGTACTTGAGACGCAAAATGACATATTTACAGATAGAATTATACATTGTTTTTTAAAAAGTATGAACATTTATTCATTCTTTACTTAAAACAACAAAATAACACTTATTGAAAAACAATATAATCAACTGTAAAACATTCATTTGCTTCTCAACTTAATGTAACTTGATTTAAAAAGGATAAAAATAGATGTTTTTGCTGCACAGGATGCTAGAAAAAAAGTTTTAACATGCCGTCTCTCTCTCTCTCTTTTCCTAAGAGACAAACCTTTTTTGTAATGGACTGAGATCTTCTCATGTGGTTTATATCTCTGAACTGAAACTCGTGTTCAGCGTTACAGTAATGGGAACGGGTGGGTGAGGTTTGTTGAAAAATAATGTCGGCACAGTGCAAAAAACTGCTTCATTTTCTTTTGACTTTGAGGTGAAATGACCCAGAGTCCCGGACCTTTCTGTGTGCCTGTGTAAGAGAGTCCAGATGTTTTTGAAATGATTTACATGTTTGTCATGTGTTTGATCTGTAGATGGCGTCGATGTCTTTCTGCTGTTAAATCTGATGTGAAGGCAGTGAGTTGTGTTGTGTTATGTGTGTTACTCAGGAAGTCAGTGAGAGTTTTCTCTTGAGATTATTCATTACCTCATTTCACTTCAGTTTTCTTATTTTCGGTTGTTGTCTTTTTTTGGTTAAGAGATGTACAGATCATCACTGAATACATGTACAGTGGGCTTGTGCATATTTTTGTACGTTATGATGACCACAATATTACTGATCTTTTAAAAACAACCATGTGATGTGAATGTGACACATGGCGGCTCTCAGGGCTTTAAACATGTATGGGAAGATAAAGTTGTATCTCTTATTCTGTGTGCTTGACTCTTTGCTTTTAACTGTGAACTCTTAAAGATGAGATTTCAATTCTGACATGTTTACTATCATGTTGCTTCAAATGAATGTGACTTATTGACAAGAGCCGATGAAGATGACTGACGTGTAATGAATGTTCTGTTTAACAGCAGTTAAGTTCAGCGTCGTTCTGGACGGGTTTGGATCGACATGATGGTGAGTAAATGATGATCTGGGCTTTTAACGAAAGGATTTTGCACTTTGGTAGTGAGAACAGCCGGAAGAAATGCAAGCATTTTGTAAGAGAAGGAAACAGATGTTGTGAAAACTTTTGAGGTTACTAAACGCTCTACAAATGATTTTCCTGTGATTGCAGAGTACGAAAACCATAATGCAATATATTTATTGACAAACTTTTTTTACTTCATAGATGATAAGTTTACCTCTACTTCATAAAAACAGCACATCATGAACATTTAAATTAATATCCAAAACCTTGTGCATTGAAAAAACATTGTGAGCATGTTAAACTTGAGATGACTAATCATTTCCCGATCTTTGATCACACATTAAAAAACATTTCTAAAAACTTGTGACCTTTAGAAAGAAAGAAAGAAAGGGAGAGGGAGAGGGAGAGGGAGGGAGTGAGTGAGTAAGGGGGTCACAAGTTCCACAGCACTTGGGTGGAAATGCGTGTGTGTTTGCTGGATTTTACGCTTACATTTGTTATGTCAAATATTCCAAACATTTAACGCTTTTGTTCACAGTGCAATAAATTCAAAGTACATGCTATAGAAAACATAAAAATATCTGATGCTTTTATAATGAAATGTGTATAACACAAGTAGTCACAGTGGTAAAGTTCTTATTGCACATTTATAGATTTCTCACTCGCACAAAGAAAATAAATACGACTTTCAATCCCTCAGCGCAATGTGCATTTTCATGTTTGACAATCTGCATAAAGACTTATGAATTATGTAAACGACACAAAACACTGATCATAAAAATAAATGACAGAATTGCTAACCCTGCTCATC
>CM074085.1:23404414-23409414 GCA_037178815.1 Barbatula barbatula
ATTGTTGAAAAACCTGTAAAACACACCTGTGAGATTTTTCTACATTTTCTACATTTCTTCTGGAATGTAAATCTCATAATGGTTTTTTAAACCAAATGGTGCGCAATTATGTGGAAAACTCTTTTCGTTTTTTATTGTGAGTGACTCAAACTACTGAAATAGTGACTGTTCCAAGATGGCTGACGTGTCAATGTATCTGAAGCTAGTGTGCGTGCATGAACATGTGCATGAGTATGTGCACGTGTGCATGTGCGTGCATGTGCGTGCGTGTGCGCGTGTATGATACATACCCAGAGCCAGATAGAGTACAGGAGTCTTGTTTATTGTGTGCACTTTTATGTGTGTGTAGTGATGATGTTGAAACATCAGAGGTCCGGTCTCTGGCATGATCAAGTCCTTCACCTCAGGACCCTCCTTCATAAACCTCAAAACATCAGCGCTCAGACGGGTGCTGTCATCCACACACTAAACAGCAGACATCAGAGAAATGTATGTGGTGTTTGTGTTTAAATGAGATGGATTGGATTTGGTCTGTTTAGGGTTGGGTATCATTTGAATTCCAATTCTGTTCCTGATTCTGCTTATCGATTCCAAATTTACAATATATATATACACACATATTTACATACATATATGTGTTACTATAGTTTTACTACCATAAAGGCTTTAATTGAGTTATCAGCAGATAACAAGTTAAAACATGCACAATTCTTAAAGTGTGCACACAGGAACTGATAATTGGAACTGATATTTTAACATATTCTTAACCTTTCGATTCCCATCCCATAATTCAAATTGATTTTCAATTCCGTACCCTGGTTCTGTTAGTGTTCTTATTAATCACAGTCAGGTATAAATGTCACCTGTCCGGGCCGATGATCCGTTGGAGCTTCCATGTTCTTCATCTCCATGAATTTAGAGGATCTGAAGACCCTGCTGATTTCACTCGCGTTATAAACACACACTGCACTGATGTTCCTGAAACAAACACATCACACACACAGTTTGTTTTTAAAATTTGTGGTGAGCAATAGATAGAATAAACATAATAGATGTTTGATTGATAATCGATTTGAATCATGGTGACCAAACTTTTCTGATTTATGGCATCGGCCCCCCATATATAATCTTAAACTTAAACATATTCAGTTATTCAATGCTGGAAAATTAATTAGTTTGGGATTAATGAGATTAATTAGACTTATTTTCTGATGTTTGATTGCAAAAATCTATGATAAATTTCTATATTTCATAAACGCCACAAAATCTGTGGTCCCCCTGGATCCATCTTGGGGCCCCCCATGTTGAGAACCACTGCTGTAGCGTGATTAACACTCTTACCATCATTGTGAGGACATTTGCATTTGACATTGAACAGACACACAGTGCAACTTCTCATTTAGCCTGTTTGTGTGTGAGCGTGTGTGGAAGTGAGAGACAGCTGATGTTGCTGATCAAGCTGATGTTGGCGGTCACATGACACACAGATACTAAACCTTAAACCAGGATCAGTGTGTTTATTCTGGTTTAATAAAACAGCATGTGATACCATATGACACACACACACACACACACACACACACACACACACATTTACTTTACTTATCTAAATGAGGACACACTCTCAATGAACCGTTTCTCACACATCCTAGGATGAATTCATGTTTTCCTTTACCAAAAGTTTCTGAAGAGGACATAAATCTTGATGTCGTTGTGTGTTTCCACAGTTTCCACATCGATGATGTGAGTGAAGGGCCGTTCTCCCTCCACCCCCCGCAGTGCAGACGGCCGCTAACCCCAGACGTCCAGCTGAACTGAAGAACATCTTTAGATCCTCCTCTGTCATTCTGAAACACATCAGGTTCTGCTTTCATAAAAACACTGAATATTCAGTTCAAGACACATACATGAGGTTTGGTTGCCAAGGTGTTGCTATGGAGCTGTCAGGGAGAGCTTGGTGTGGCAATGTGGCTGCTGTAGTGTTCTGTATGTGCCAACTGTGTTGATGCTTGTTTTCTGGTGAACTTCCTCATTAGACAGTCAGCAGCTCACATTGTGTTGAGAAATGTCTTAAGTGTGTTTAAGGGAATATGTGTAGCATGAGTAAACACTTAACACATAAACTCAGCGTGACCACTGTACAGAAACACGAGCGCCTCTAATGACACATGACGATAACACACAGTCATTATCTGTTGTGTCACGTCTGGCTGGTCTTTTGGCCACATTGCGTGTCTGACAACTGATCTAATGCTACGGTGGCCGGAAAGTGCAAAACAAAACAACAAATCGCAAAACAAAAATTAAATCTAAAAGCTAAATAAAAACCCCAAAATCAAAAAGACAAATCTGAAAACACAATATCAAATCATAAAACACAACAACAATTTGGGAAACAACTTGTTGTTTTGTTTTGCACTTCTAAGCCACGAGATTCACATTTATTTTGCTCACGCCAGTGCGTTATTTTAAATGTAGAAAAGCTGCAGGTGCATGCAAGGCGTCTGTGTGATTTCTGCTCACCGTGCAGATCTGAGACACGCGAGGAATCAATAGATCAGATTCACAGTCTCCGCTGTCACTTCTGGGTTTCTCTGTGAAGAATGAATAAACGTTCTTCTCGTCTTTACTGGCCATCAGCTTCATGTACTTCGGCTCTACACATCAGAGAAGAAACAGAGACAACATGAGTGTTCGTGTCCATGTGTTCTGCGTTGGTCTTGTTCTTTCTTCTCACCTGACACAGTGTGATATGGCCAGATTTTATCTCTCGAGTCTTTTGTGTTTATTCTGAACAGTCCCCTGTTAGCATGGGTGAAGTACAGCATATCACCTGACGGATGACAGAACATCACATGACCCATAATCATAAACACTTTCCAGATGGTCACAGGTAGAAAGAAAATGACACTAAATGTGAACATGTGAGTGATATTCTTTAGGTTGTGCTTTCATTGTGAGCTGTTTCACGTTTGTTCTAAGGTCTGCTTCACTTCCTCTGACTGCTTCTGCAACTTCACACCTGAACCTTTGAATCTCTCACATACTGTCTAGACTTTTAAAGTATTAGTAAAAAGTCAAACACACCATTAAACATTAACAGCCAACGGCACGTCATCTCCATGTTACAATTAAATAAATGATAACACATGCAAATGCATGAACGCTCTTTGGCCTGCGTGTTCATCTACACTTTTCTCACAGTACTCACCGATGAGTAATGAAGGTTCATGGATGTTAAAGCCGTAATCAAACTCGAAGCTGTCGTTTAAAGAATATCGTGAGTCCTAGAATAAAACACACGTCATGAATCAGCATCATTATGGTGAACACTGGATGATAAACATAAACAGAGAGAACAAGACACACCAGATTATAACACTTTGTGTTTTCTTCAGTAGATCGGCAGATCAACAGGGGATTGTTGTCCAGCCCTTCTCTGAGCACAGAGATCGTGTGCTCACACTTCTGAAAGTCAACACATCACATCCTGTATATTAACAGTGATTCATTTGAGAAATATCTTGAGTTTATGCTTTTTATCAGGTTGTGGTTGAATCATGACACACAGGAAATAGGTGTGTTAAGAATAGATTCATTAAGGTCTGTAGTGAGGTAGGCGGGAGGAGAGCCATTATAGTAAAGTCGATCTCAGGATAAATGACTGATCCGGATATGCTGCGTAATTGTGATTTTTGACAGCAATTTTAGAAATATCTGCCCTCCACCATTCAAGCAGATAGGACTGTGGACTTGCTATGATGTAAATAACTGCCCAGAGGCATTGAAAACATGGCCGCCGAGTGACACGACTTCCATAAACAGACTTTGGTTCATTTCTGTGAACCTATTATAATACATTTATTTTTACTTTGAGATATTACAAATCAAATCATTCTTTATGTAGTGTTACAGTTATTAGAAACAGTTTTTTTGATTCGTTTTAACTTCAAAGTTCAGAAAACCGAATATCCATAAGACTCTTTATACTTACAGAGTTTTCTTTACATTCATCTTCAATCTGAGACCAGTTCACCTAAACATAAAGACACAAGATGTATGACTTTACACATACCTGAACTCACTAAATGATATTAAGCCTAATACACACGACAAATATCTCATGTAGAACTCCCTCCATTCATTTGAATAATATTTGTTATATAATTTTTCGTATTCATTTTCATTTGCATTCTTTTGAATGTTGTAGATAAAGAATTCTGTTAACATCATATTTTGCATTTCAAGCAGTTATGTGAGTGATGTATTTGCATGATGAATATGAAAACCATCATCTCTGATGTGAGATGAATTAGCCGACATCATTATAAGTATAATATAAGATACCTGTGTTGTTGTGTTGATAGAATAGAGGTTCTCCTGATCTGCAACCCAAACTGATCCTGTGGAGCTCTTGACCAGTTTAATGAAATGACCTTTGTTTTCAATAGAATAGTGTATAACACCTGAGACGGACAGAAACAATATCCATATTATAAACATATTTTCTGTATATTCACAGGCTATTCTACTTTATTCATATGTATGCGATACATATAAATTGACTTCGTGTGTGTCCTAGTCTGAGAGGACCTTTATGTATGTAGCCTATATGTCGTTTTTTCAGATAGTTCAGTTCGCATAATATTATTTTTCTTTATTCGTCTACCTACTTTTATTCGACCATTTATTTTGTAAATAATATAATAGGATACGTGGTGTACAAAGCAGGACTTCCTTCCTTACATTCTCTTATCTGGTTCCTCCATAAGTGACAAAATTAAACTTTAAACGTGAATTTAAGGTGAGTTATTTTGTGTTGTAAATGATGCTGTAATCTGCGAGTTTCGCCTATTCTGTAGCCATTTTACAAGCTATAACAACATCTGGATCATTTCATATAATGATATCGTCATATAAACATTAATTTGAGAGAATAAAACATGTGATAAAATATTGACTTACCTCGATCCATGTCTTTAACTCGAGCATGATGATGA
>CM074085.1:23414414-23461914 GCA_037178815.1 Barbatula barbatula
AAATATCTTCTGTTGTGTTCTGAAGAAGGAAGAAACTCGTACAGGTTTGACATGACGTGAGGATGAAGAAATGGTGACAGAATTCACATTTTTTGCTGAACTGTCACTTTAACCAGAAAGCGAATCCTTCACAAACTCCTTCAGTTGTTCCAGTCAAGTAGGAATTCATTGCATGTGCATGGTGGACAACTGGCAAACGTTTGAAGGGGTGGAGCATGTGATGATTGACAGGTGTTGGTGTGGGACATCAGTATTGTAGTGTGTGTGTGTCATGAGCTCACAGCAGACTGTAGTGTATGAATGCAGTGATGTGATTATTGAAGTGTGTGTGACCCACAGCACACGCATCAGAGAGCACCAAATCAGTGGATCTGTAGGCAGCTGTAGAAGAATCTATACTAGTTAAATTGACATTTATTTATTTAGCAGATCTTTCATCCAAAGAGATTTAGAATGAAGACGCTTTAGGGGTCAGTGATGTGTTATTGACTGAGACTGAAGTGTTGAATCAGACAGTCTGATAACAACTGGAAAGCTGATAACTGTCTGAAAGTGTAAGGTTAAAAATACATAGATCACACTTCTGTGCGTGTTGTGTGTGCGTGTGTGTGTGCGTGCGTGCGTGCGTGCGTGTGTGAGTGTGTGTGCGCGTGCGTGCGTGTGCGCACCACTCTGAGAGTGTGTGTGTCTCTCTTTCTCTCTGTGTGTGATGTGTGTGTTTTAATGATGTTGTGTTGAGTCAAACTAAAATAGCAGAGTTGAGTTTTAACAGCAAGCATCACAAACTCATCAGAGCCTTTCAGTGAAAGAACATCAGATATAGAAAAATGTGATAAAGAAATAAGAAAAAACACATAAGAGGTAAAGAACATTCATCGGTCAGTTAGTACAGTATAGCTGCAGTAATACTCAAACTATATATTTGCGTGTTGTGCTGATGAATCTTCAGTTATTTATGTATATTTTGCGTGTTGTTAATTCAATGGTTTGATTGGTTGATTTTAGGGATTTAAATCTTGTTTCAGAGTCAGAGTTCCCAGAATGCACTGGGGCGTGTCAAGGGTTTGGTTTGTCCCGGGCAAGTCCTGATTGTCCTGCAGTATCAGACATTGGCACATCGCATGAAAGTGATGATCAGAAAAGCTGAAAACCTGCCCAAACTCACCAGGATTCCAGGAAACCCAGGTGAACTCTGAATCTTGCGAGTCATGTCTATAATAAAGTGATTCATTAGGCATAAGATAAAGACTTGATTTCATAATGTCCGTTTGTCTTTCCAGATCATTGTGTCGTCATCAATCTACGTCAGAATGGAAAAGTCATTAGCAGAAAGGAGACAAAGTGCGCAAGTGGTGCTAACGCTGTTTGGAACGCCCCGTTTCTGTTTGACCTCCCGCCGGGTGACATCAGCGAGCTGCCTCTCGTCCTGGAGCTAATCGTAATGCAGGTGAGCATCATTATTATCCACTCCATCCTCACAATGATCAAATAAGAAGAGAATGACGACATCGACACTATGTGGTCGACAGGGAAGACTGTACACAAAGAGTTGCATTCTGGGCCGTGTTCTGATTGGCTGCGAGGGTCCTGATGCGGGACAGCAGCACTGGACAGAAATGTGCAGCACGGCGCAGGCGGAGACAACACGCTGGCACACACTTCAATCTGACACCTTATAGACAAGACATCTGTGATTGACAGGATCATCAACCAATCCTGTGTTGTGTTATTCATCCAGTGCTTCTCCTTTCTCAAGTTCAGGAGAGAGAGAGAGAGAGAGAGAGAGAGAGAGAGAGAGAGAGAGAGAGAGAGAGAGAGAGAGAGAGAGAGAGAGAGAGAGAGAGAGAGAGAGAGAGAGAGAGAGAGAGAGAGAGAGAGAGAGAGAGAGAGAGAGAGAGAGAAAGAAAGAGAAAAAAAGAAGAGAGAAGAAAAAAAAAAAAAAAAAAAAAGAAAAAAAAAAAAAAAAAAAAAAAAAAAAAAGAAAAAAAAAAAGAAAGAAAGAAAGAGAAAAAAAAAAAAAAAAAAAAAAAAAAAAAAAAAAAAAAAAAAAAAAAAAAAAAAAAAAAAAAAAAAAAAAAAAAAAAAAAAAAAAAAAAAAAAAAAAAAAAAAAAAAAAAAAAAAAAAAAAAAAAAAAAAAAAAAAAAAAAAGAGAAAAAGAAGAAAAAGAAAAAGAAAAAAAAAAAAAAAAAAAGAGAGAGAAAGAAAAAAGAGAGAAAAAGAAAAAACAAAAAAAAAAAGAAGAGACAGAGAGAGAGAAGAGAGAGAGACAGAGAGAGAGAGAGAGAGAGAGAAGAGAGAGAGAGAGAGAGAGAGAGAGAGAGAGAGAGAGAGAGAGAGAGAGAGAGAGAGAGAGAGAGAGAGAGAGAGAGAGAGAGAGAGAGAGAGAGAGAGAGAGAGAGAGAGAGAGAGAGAGAGAGAGAGAGAGAGAGAGAGAGAGAGAGAGAGAGAGAGAGAGAGAGAGAGAGAGAGAGAGAGAGAGAGAGAGAGAGAGAGAGAGAGAGAGAGAGAGAGAGAGAGAGAGAGAGAGAGAGAGAGAGAGAGAGAGAGAGAGAGAGAGAGAGAGAGAGAGAGAGAGAGAGAGAGAGAGAGAGAGAGAGAGAGAGAGAGAGAGAGAGAGAGAGAGAGAGAGAGAGAGAGAGAGAGAGAGAGAGAGAGAGAGAGAGAGAGAGAGAGAGAGAGAGAGAGAGAGAGAGAGAGAGAGAGAGAGAGAGAGAGAGAGAGAGAGAGAGAGAGAGAGAGAGAGAGAGAGAGAGAGAGAGAGAGAGAGAGAGAGAGAGAGAGAGAGAGAGAGAGAGAGAGAGAGAGAGAGAGAGAGAGAGAGAGAGAGAGAGAGAGAGAGAGAGAGAGAGAGAGAGAGAGAGAGAGAGAGAGAGAGAGAGAGAGAGAGAGAGAGAGAGAGAGAGAGAGAGAGAGAGAGAGAGAGAGAGAGAGAGAGAGAGAGAGAGAGAGAGAGAGAGAGAGAGAGAGAGAGAGAGAGAGAGAGAGAGAGAGAGAGAGAGAGAGAGAGAGAGAGAGAGAGAGAGAGAGAGAGAGAGAGAGAGAGAGAGAGAGAGAGAGAGAGAGAGAGAGAGAGAGAGAGAGAGAGAGAGAGAGAGAGAGAGAGAGAGAGAGAGAGAGAGAGAGAGAGAGAGAGAGAGAGAGAGAGAGAGAGAGAGAGAGAGAGAGAGAGAGAGAGAGAGAGAGAGAGAGAGAGAGAGAGAGAGAGAGAGAGAGAGAGAGAGAGAGAGAGAGAGAGAGAGAGAGAGAGAGAGAGAGAGAGAGAGAGAGAGAGAGAGAGAGAGAGAGAGAGAGAGAGAGAGAGAGAGAGAGAGAGAGAGAGAGAGAGAGAGAGAGAGAGAGAGAGAGAGAGAGAGAGAGAGAGAGAGAGAGAGAGAGAGAGAGAGAGAGAGAGAGAGAGAGAGAGAGAGAGAGAGAGAGAGAGAGAGAGAGAGAGAGAGAGAGAGAGAGAGAGAGAGAGAGAGAGAGAGAGAGAGAGACAGAGAGAGTTTTCGTGAAGAAAATTATAAGTGTGTGTGTGTGTGTTGACGTGATTTTAATTGGAATAAAAAACACTTGAACTATTTTTAATTGGAGAGCAAATGTTGTGCATTGGTTGTTTCTTAGATGTTTATGTGCTATAACATTGACTACGGTAAGATAAAAAATTCTATAGCGTTCAGACATGTGATTAAAGTAAATTCTTTAGTGTATTACAGTATTTTTCATGTGAGTCTGAAAGAGTTTGCTGATGATTCTATTCTGTGTCGTGTTTGCGCTTTACTGATGTTTCCTCAAACAGCAGCTCTTATCTTTGCTCTACTGAAACCAGTAAATTCATTATCTACAGTGATGACGTGAATTATGATAAAACTCACGATGAAGAAGTATGAATGTGGAGATCCGGTGGGTTATTTTTAAACCCCCTTCTGTGTGCACAGTGAAGTGTAACAGACTGTGTGATTGAATGTGTTTGTGTATCCGGTGCGCTGAGCATTTGTCTTTCTGCATCTTCATCATGAATGTTTTTAACGTGTGCGCTGTAAGTCCACAAACCAACAGCTGATATGAGACCAACACAAATATAAACGCTGAGGACGTGACAAATGTGTGTTATTTAACAGCATAACTCTCTGTGATCGAAAGTAATGAAAACAATTAGAAGTAGGCTACGTCGTTCCTGTTCAGGTTTATCAGAAAAATGGAACCAACACATTTTAGGGTGTATGTCACTATTACTATACAGCTCACATTCCCAGGCAGTTTTTTCCCCTTAAGACAATATTATAAATGTTATAATTCTCTGAGGTTTGAGAGGGAGTTTCTCAATCATGTTGAATTTAATCACTATGTAATTTGTATTGCCGTGAATGCTAAAACTAAAATATTTTGTAATGTAATTTAAATGTTTGACATTAGTCATTATTTCAACCTGTAAATATGTGTAATATAATTTAAGTGAAAGAATATAAGCATAATTCATCATTAATGTGAGAAGTAAAGACCTCTGATCTGTGTTAGATCTCAACAGCAGGTGACAGTAAACATGTCCTCAGGGTCTCCTGTGACCTCTCATCTTTGACGACGCTGATGGAGAACGGAGAATGATAATAGGGTCCAAATTTCAAAAAGCTCCAAGGTACACGACACCAGCCAACAAATAAAGAAAACTTAAACGTTATATAGGTCAGGATACTTTTTAAACATATAGCAAAGACACACTAAATGATTTTGTTTTCTTGTAAGGATAGTGTTGTAAATGTTGAATGGTGTTGAGCTGTAATGTGTGTGTGATCCTGCAGATGGCGCCAGTCGGCAGCTCTACATGCTGATCACATCATTAACAAACTCGATCTCATTTCAATCCAGAGGAGAAGAGCTTTCCTTTCAGAGTTCATGACATCTGATGGAGTTTGAGACATTGTTGACATCTCTTCTGAAACTCTAATGGAGATGTTTGTGAGACTTTTTCTCAAGAGAACATCCGAGACACCAAAGTTTAAAGTTTTGTCACTTTAAATCCAGATTATATTTGGTCAAAATAACATTCTGAACCCATTCAAACCTGACATGTCAATTTAGATTTAAAAAATGTGAGTTACACAACGTATAAAGCAGAATGTGTTTTTGCAGCCCTCGGGCTAGTGAAGCGTTTCCTTAAATTAGTGACCAGCTGAGCTTTAATGAATTTGTTTTAATGGTTAAACACACAGAGGTAATGAATACTTGGGTCTGTGTCCTTTCAGACATGGTCTACAAACACAACTCAAAAACACCCATGAAACACGTCCATCCATCCATGATCCAAGTACATGCGGTCAAAATGAATTATTATTACACATTTCATTTCATTTACATTCACACTGAGTCATTTAGCAGACGCTTTTATCCAAAGCGACTTACGGAGAACAATAAGAGATATGCCATTCAGGAGCAATAGTACAATAGGTGCAAGTACCATTGAAGACTATTATGTATTGTTCTTCCGTCTAAATGTGATATTTGACAGATTTATATCACAAACATCCGTCCTGTCAGCCCATCTCTGTTATGCAGAACATCTAATTCAATGTGAGAGATGACGTCATACCGCGTGATGTCCCCGCAGTGAAACTCCAGTGGGGGGCGACACTGAGCGGGTCAAACGAGTTTGTAGAGTTTGTGGACGGCTGACACACCTGAGCTGGTGATAAACTCATGTACATTATTGTTCAGGTTTATGTAAGAAGAACACGAAACCACGAGACGAGGTCAAAGCCTTTACTAACAAAAGAGTTCAGAATCTGAAACAAAACATGATGAGTTGTTTATTTTAAACTTAACTCATTGTATTCCCAATGAAACACATTTAATTCGCTTTCATTTATACATTTATTGACTCTATTTATTTAGGACTTCTAGTTGAGACATATTTTTATGCCACATATGTAGGAATCTCAATGAGTAAAATATGGACAAACTCAGCTTTGCTTTATACGGACCTAGAAAAACCATGACTCAATCCAGCATGTGTGAAGAGAAAACTGCGCTCTTCATTACAGACTTTGCTCTCATTTTAATCTCAATGTTGTACATAGAAGGAATTTTTTAAGTTGTCGACTGACTAAAAATCATTTTATGGCCGTCATTATAGCTCGTTTCAGCATCTTCTAACATTCAGTATGTTTGCATGTGAGAGCGCAGCACATTGATCTGTGATCTTCAATAATGGAGTGTTTTTTCTGTTTATCTGCAGAGGGAAAATCATTCAGACTTTAAATACACGATGGGTCCAGAACATCCACACACACACGCACACGCATCCCACATGACTTGAAGCCGAGTCTGAATATTTGTGCCGCTACCGTAAGCATCATCTTAAACTCAACAGAAGTCAGAGACTGCAGCAGTGCACCTGCAGGAAACACATACAGTGAGATGATCTCGACACACATCAAACTAACCACAGCTCCAGAAATCACAGGAGAACATCATTCTGTGCTCTAGTGGCGTGTCAGAAGAATCCTGATTTTGTATGCCAAAAATAATATACACACATATTTCCAGTCAGTGTGTAAAAAAGTGTCCCTGTTCTATCAAGGGTTCCTCACAGAGGTGCTACTGGACGACAAGTTTTCTTCCGTAAATACCCTTTCAGTCAAAGGTCCAATTCTGTTTTCATCATCTTAATATTCTTGAAGAAAGTTTTAGTTTCAGGAGCCTGAGCTTCACCAGAGCTGAGCATTTTCCAGAAAGTTTGATAAATCCCTAAAGACACATATCAGTGCCTTGTGTGTGTGTGTGTGTGTGTGTGTGTGTGTGTGTGTGTGTGTGTGTGTGTGTGTGTGTGTGTGTGCGCGTGTGTGATTGCATGTATGTGTGCATATATGCTTGCGTGTGTGTGTGTTGAGTGCGTGTGTACTTGCGTGTTTGTGTGTGCATTTGCGTACGTGTGTGCTTGGGTGAGTGCTTGCGTGCAGTGTGTGTGTGCTTGCATGTGTGTGTGTGCTTGCGGTGTGTGTGTGTGTGTGTGCGTGTGTGCCTGCGAGTGTGCTTGTGTGAGTGCTTGCATGCATGTGTATGTGCGTGCGTGGGTTGTGCCTGCGAGTGTGCTTGTGTGAGTGCTTGCATGCATGTGTGTGTGCGTGCGTGTGTGCCTGCGAGTGTGCTTGTGTGAGTGCTTGCATGCATGTGTGAGTGTTTGTGCGTGTGTGCCTTCGAGTGTGCTTGTGTGAGTGCTTGCATGCATGTGTGTGTGCGTGCCTGCGAGTGTGCTTGCATGCATGTGTGTGTGCATGCGTGTGTGCCTGCGAGTGTGCTTGCGTGCATGTGTGTGTGTGTGCGTGTGTGTGTGTGTTTTCAGGGCAGTGTTAGTGAAATGGCAGGATGTCTGGTCTCGTGTGTATGAACACATGTAAGACAGATATGTGCACTAACTCCTCTCTCTCTGACTGATTCTCTCTCATCCTGTCGTCTGCACGGAACGCAGGCATGCCACTGAACACCTGACAGGTGCGGGCGTGGTCTACTGCAACACACGCTACCTTCACACGCCACCTCATTCTTAAAAACTGCTGCTGCTGCAGGGCCTCGAGCACGACATCTCTCTCTCTCTTAATTCATTATTAATATTATTATTATTTTCCCACTTTTTCATGTCTCTTGTTTATTTTGAAATGTGATACGTATGGGGATATCATTTATTGTCTGTTAGATGTCTTAGAAGTGTGTTAGAAGTCAAAGTGTCTCTCTCTCTCAATTTTTTTTGGCTGCAGTCGGCTGGTATTTGTGCATTCAGCCAAATTTATGTTTCAGTGTTTTGTTCCCAAGACCGGTTCAATAGAATCTTAGTTCCTATCGTAACTCTTGACATGCTGCTGTCAAACATGACATCACGGCTACTGTACTGTGTGATGATCTTCTGCTCTACTCCATCTATAAACCGTTCCGTTGCACCTTTTTCAGAGTTTGTATAACCACAGTCTTATTACAAATAGCAGGTTAAACTACAGCAGCGCAATCCGGTTTCATGTTCATGAGGGAGAAGATCTGTTTGCGGTGCAGATGTTGCATGCGTTTCTCTTGTAGGGTTGTTTGTTTGTCTGTGGTGATGTGATTTCCTAAATGAGGACAGAGAAGGAAAGTTTGTGCTGAGTGATCACAGCTCTGTCTAAACTCTCTTAGCCTCAGGCTGAGATCAAACACCTTCACTTCCTCTCTCTTTCTCATGCGGCGCGCAGAACCGGACGGACGGGTGTGCGGGAGAGTCGCCCGCGGGGTGTCAGTGCTGCTGATCTTGTGTGAGGACGAGCGATTTATCTGTAATGACCCCTCCACCTGACAGCGTGCATGACCGGGGCGTCCCCGACAAGTAGAGGAAGAATCATACTTGAATAACTCCAAAGTGTCCCCTGGTCATTCACCTGACATCTAACCTCAATGAGTCGGTCATCACTAGATGTTCATGTTTATATGAACAGCATCAGACCAGACTTACAGCATCAGTGCAGATGATGTTTTATTCACAGTCAGCGCTTCTCTTAAACCCACTAATTTACTTCTTTTAGGTGTTAGTGTTGCTGTGTTTCTCATTTCATTATTTTCGTCAGGTGTTGTAGTATATCGCGGTTTATAGTGAACTCTGATGGCCATCGGCAGGTATCGGGATGCTGCGCATGCGCGTCGATTCTCACCGAATGCGTTTGTGAACAGCGCCGCTGTGATGCATAAGAACAGAAACATGTGAGCTATAAGAACTCGTTGCATTAAACCACAGAATGGCGATGTTTATATAAAGACAGAATATGAAGCGTTTTAATGTCTTGACGAATTTCATTGCATGCGCGTGTCGTGACATGTTGTCTCGGTTGCGCGCGCACAGTGGATTATTCCACACGAACGCCATCCAAGTAGCTGTCACAGACGAAGAAAGCGTTTGATTTATTCCAGCCAAACCACATAGAGATGCAGAAATAACATGTCAGACATTTAACAATCCACAAGAAGAGACTTGCGACAGCTTTTGTTTATTACTGTGTATGTGTGCACCCATTCAAACTATTTTTTGGAGACATTTGTACCCAAAAGTAAGCAAAACTCGAAAAATGCAAACAAACGAATGCTAAAAGATTTATCTTGTTTAAAAGAGCACTCATAAGTCTGAGAAATAAAGCCCCTCACGTCCGACCTAGATCAGCGTTTATTCTCCCTCTCTTTTGTCTCACACACAGAATAAAGCTACACACAGTTTGCCATTAGTGGATAATCCACGGCTAGATGTGGATTATCCCGCTTATACCATGGTCAAGTGAAAGCTTTTGTTGATGTTAACATTGTCATTTTAGATCAAATAGGTGAAAATAACAGTTATTTTGTCAAATGTAATCAAAGGGATTGGAGCGACCCGTGCGTTAAAGGATTTTAATGCACACCCTCCAGCCAATCAGAATTGAGTATTCAAACAGACTATGATATATAATAGAATGCAACACATTTAACACAAGTTTTCTGTCTTTAAGTATGAAAGTTGTGATCAGAAGGTTGCCAGTTCTAGTCTCAGGGCCAGCAGGTCATGACTGAAGTGCCCTTGAGCAAGGCACCTTACCCCTGATTGCTCTGCAGTAATGTGTCACTGTAAAAAAACTACTTGTAAGTCGCTTTGGATAAAAGCGTCTGCCAAATGAATAAATGTAAATGTAAAATGAATCTGTGAGCCTTATTTGATGTGAAGCTCTGGTTTTGTAAGTGACATTGGATGAATTTTGTCCACATCAGTGAAAACAGACGGTAAGAAATCTCTCAGAACATAAATCCGATCCAGTGATTATAAATGAAAGTTCATATGATGTCATCTCACTTCATTTATATTTAAAGCATTGTGCATGTAGGTAGAACACACATTCATGTTTTGAGTCTGTCAGAAACATGTTTACATTTGGCCCATCCATCGTGACCTCAGTTCACCCAGTTTGGGAAGCACTGGTCTGGTGTATAAACAGAAGTTTGCCAGCACATCCATGGACAGCAGAAGTTATGCAAGATTCAAGTGAAGATAGCCGTGACCGAGCGCCACGGGCGAACTGCTCAGACTCTGCTGGGATTTCATCTGTGCCAAAACCTCAAGATAACATCACTGAGCAATTTACAAAACAGCTTCACATTGACACGTACGTTATAGTCAATCTTCCTTATATGTAGTTCGGATGTTTTCTGTTCTAATAATTTTTCCTAGTTTCATGTTGTGACATATATAATTGCTCTAATGAGATTGTTTCGCTTTAAGAATCTGTTGCATTTTGAACTACTGTGCACCGTACGGTCACACGTCTCTGAGTCACTATGATGTCATTATTCACTTCTTTCCAGCATCACTCAAGTCTAGCTGAGCTACTGTAAGTGTCCATATCTCCCGGCCTTGGTTTGTTTCTGTCAAAAAGAAGAAACGCATGCATGCAATAATATTAATACAGTTCAGTGAGAAAGAAAGTGGACAGTGGACAGTAATGGATACGTGACAGTGGACAACAAGACCAGTCGTATGTGTTCATTTGTTCATTATTGAGATTTGGATCTGGGTAAAATAAGCTGTCCATTGATGTGTGGTTTGTTAGGATAGAGATACAACTATTTAAAACTCTGAAATCTGAGGGTGCAAAAAAGAAACATATTGAGAAAATGGCATTTAAAGTTAGCAAAGATTTTTGGCATAAAAGATAAAGGGATAATTTTGACCCATACAATGTTTTTTTGGCTATTGCCACAAAACTTCCCTGTGCTACGACTGGTTTTGTGATGTCACGTATGTGATGCCAGGAAGAATCTTACTGAAGCACTTCATTCTGCATTAAACCTCAAAAAACTCCCCAAAACTCACAACACAAAGGCATGTTTGATGTATTGACATTAAGGAAGTTCAAACCGAGAGAAAACTGCACATAAAGAGCCGCAGGGTTTGCGTTTTCTGTGACGGATGATGAAACGACACCAACAGCAACAGAAATGACAAACAGACCAGATTCCTCCAACACTCTTTCAGGGAGTGCGTGAGCACCTGCTGATAGGCATCACTTCCCAAACACACAGGTAACACAGAGCACCTGCGTCCTGTTTCATAATTCAACATCTGCTGTGTAAAAATAGAAGATAATCACAAAACCACAAACACACACACACACACCACACGGCTGTAGATGTGGACATGCATCTGTACAGATAACATATCAATGTCTCCAGCTTTGATTCAGGTATGATGTAGTGTGTTGTGTCACGAGTCCTCAGAGAACACACATACTGATCAATGTATAGCCTTGTTGCTTTGCATAACATCATCCGTCAACATCTGTATGAACAGGAACAGCAGCTCATCTGCAGTGTGAATCAAGAAGAAAATAAGAAACCTGACTGGATAATTTGAAATTTCACTTTTGGCCTTTTTTCGTATAAATCAATTCATCTGCTTCAACAAAACATCATAGTATACCAGGTAATGTTGAAAAACACTGTAGTTTTCGCACGACCTCTAGAAACTTTACTCATCCGTCCTTCGGATGAGACGTAAACCGACTCTCTGTGGTCATTAAAAATCCCATGTCCTTTGACGTGAGTAGGTGTGTTACCCCGGCATCCTGGCCAAATTCTCCCATTCGCCTCTATACATCATGGCCTCCTAATCATCCCCATATGTACCTATTGGCTTGGATGTCAGCTGGTGTGTGGTGGGCGTTCTGGCACAATATGGCTGCCGTTGCATCATCCAGGTGGATGCTGCACATTGGTGGTGGTTGAGGAGATTCCCCTTCCATGAAAAGCGCTATATAAAGGTAATTAGTTATTATGACAATTGACTAAAGTAAATACAGTACATGTATAAATATAGTAAAGTATTCCTCAGTGTGGGTGTGAACACAAGAATAACAATCAGTATTAAGAATTCTAGATGTCATGTTGTAGTTATGATCAAAGATCATGTGTAGACTGTGTTGCGTCTGATTTCTGTGTTTTCAGTGTATCTGATTGATTGTTTTCTGGACAAGAGAATGTACTTGAGTTTTATTGATTCAGAGGTTTTGTCTTTGTGATATTGTGTCAGTTCTTCTTTAGAAGCCATGTTAAGACGAGTTTTACAGCTCAGGAAAAAAACTTTGTGTGCACACAAACAATCATGTGTTCTGTGTAAGAGAGACCGCGCTGTCAATCACTAGCTTTGTCATTCACAAAAATAAGAAAGAGAGGGAGAGAGAGAGAGAGAGAGAGAGACAGGTTGTGTTCCAGTGGGAGTGTCAGATTGTTCAGTCAGTCGTCTCTTTGAAGTTTTAATAAATCACGCTCTTTTTACCTGAACGATCTTCCTAAACACACTTTAGCGTGAGGATGACTGCAGGACGGAACAACATGTCCTCAGGTTTTTTTCTTTGTATATTTTGTGCAATCCTCTTCGTAAAGGACTTCAGAGAAAAGTGATGTAAGTGGCGTGTTGTGTTCTGTCTGACTCACGGCCGCTCTGGTGAAAGTACAGGTTTACTCAGTAAAACATGAGATCGTGGCATCAAATGAACCTTTTCATAACAGACGATCATCAGGATGAGTCAAAATATGATGAAAAATCCCAAATGTTATTTTAAACCTGCATGCCCTTCTTTCTTCATCAGAACGTCACTCGCTGGCAGTCTTTCCTCAGACGAAATATCTTTCACCTTCATTGTATTTCGTCTTCTGGTTTTAGAGCAGAATATGAAGAAAACAATTGGAGCTCGACAGCCTGTGATCACTGTTTACTTTGACAGAACCTGAGAAAACGTTCCAGTAAACATCATTCACGTCTAAAAATAAAGGCGCTTCAAGATGAACCATTTTAGTCTAAACGGGTCCGTAACGAATCATTAATGGATTCTGATTCACAAAAGGTTCTGAATATCCCTATTGAGTGAACAGTTCCTTTTCCTTCAACTTTATTGATTTAAATTTAGCTTTACAATACGAAAAAGGGATCATCTTTTGTGTATTTTGTGATACAGAATTCCTGCACATTTTGTCACTGCATTTCTTTACATTGGCTGAGAGAAACAAGCCGAGCGGATAGACTTCAACACACCCACAATGAGTAACAATACACGACACATTCTGTATCATGACATTTCTAACATACTAACATTCAATAATGCTTACAATAATAAAATACACAATAACATTTTCCAGCTGATGTGTTTTTTCTTTCAGGCCCGTATCTGAAGATCTCAATGTTGTGAGGGGTGAGTCTGTGGGATTTGTGTTCTCATCTGCCAGCTGAGAGACGTGAGTCAAACACAATCACACATCAGACGGACCAGATAATACATTTCAGCATCTCTAAAGACACTTTGATCTGGTCTTCTTGTAGGCCACAGGCCTCGGCCGAACGGCAGGGTACAGGTTTGGTTTAATGCCATGTGTGTTTATAATTAAAGTCGATCTTTATTGGCAGCTGGCCGACGCTCAGGTTCTTATTGGAAGAGAGTCAATGTGAAATCAGCAGTTAGAGTTTGATTGACAGGTCAATGGAGCTGACAGCACATTTCTACACACACACACACACACACACACACACACACACTGATCAACGCACAACGAAAGCCAAACATCTCGTCCGGGACCTCAGATGAACCGTCTGTTATATTCTCACATTGAGTTTGGCACCGAGTTTAATTGCTTGACTTTAAATGTTTGTGTGAATATGAACAAGAACAGACGGAGATGATGAAGAGCTGAGACGATGAGAGTCTGTGTGCCGTCTGTGGCTCTCTGCCATACGTCAGTGAAGAGCGTCTGCCCGCGGTGACAGCAGTTTATACAGAACTGACATTATTCTCAGGAAAATCTTCATGCTATTGATCTGTTTTTGCATTTGACATTACTCAAAAAATATTGATTTATTTCAATGAACGCTTTTATCCAAAGCGGCTTTCAAGGCATTCAATATATAATTTTTATGAGTACATGTTTGGGTTTATGTTCAAGTGTTGACACAAACTAAAGAGCATATAATCCCACAAGAAACCATACTATAGCATATTTATAATAATAATACAGTTTTGAATGTATATACTATACTGTATTCTGTAGCATATAACTGAGTTGTTAAACTGCAGTAAATGCTGTAATATTCTTTATTGTCTACTGTGAGATTCGAAAAAGCTTTTGCAGTTTACTATAGTAAATATTAATGTATACTTCAGTATTGTTTTTATGTGGGATGTCAGGCATCACAACTATCCCTGAGGAAAAATATGACAATGACATACACTGTAAACCCTAATGTTGTCAAGTGAGGTTGACTAAACATTAATTAAGATTTTCCATTTTGGGCCTGTCACTTAAAAATATGAGTTCATTCAACTGTATGTACCTTCAAGATGCATAAACTTAAAATTTCAAGTGTTCTGAGCTCAAAATCATGATTAGTCCTCAAAAATAACCCTTTAAAATAGGTCATTTTCACAAATGCAGTCTTCTTGACTAAAATGTTAACATCTTGTGCAACGTTTAAGTGCAAGGTCTTTTCTCTTATTTTAATCAGAAAATTAATGGTTTCAATTACAATTATTGACTATAAAGTTAATGTGTTTACTTATTTTTATTTAGGGAAAAAACTTTTCAAAGTTTATAAATGAACTTTAAAACATAAAATGTAAAAAGTATTTTTCTGGCACTGGGTTGCAAAGTTTTCAACCAAAAGCCTTTTAATACATTTGTGTTTAGACTCATTCAGTGTTTTAGGTTTATTTCACACGGCTCACTCCGTTCTGACGTTTTAACTTTAAAGTGATCGCCATGCGGAGTTCTGTTCTGCCTAGCAACAAGAAAACTATTGCATTGATTGGTGGACTGTATAATTGGCCTCATCTGTTCTGTTGCTGACACCCCACTTAAAGCAAGCCAAGACTTTAAGACGGTGTATGTGATATGTTCGGTAAGCCATTTTATTTATATATATATATATATATAAAGTTAGGTTGTGCGATTTTTAAAGAGTGAAATATGTTTGTTTAAACCCTTGTGGTACGTTTCTATAATAAAAGACAACGTAGCCCTTTCAAACTTGCTAGCATAACGTCAGCCACCAATTAACTTAACGATATAGATTTGTGACGGTGACGCTTTGATAACTGATATATCAAATGGTTCTTTGTTTGATTTGAAATACTGAAACATCAAAGTTAATACACTTAATTACACTTGTGCAATCGTGTATTTCTGTGGTAAAGTACATGGCAGCCACTTCTGTGATCATTATTGAAAAGGCAACTTATTTCTTATTTTACCAGTGAGGTAAATACATATTCGAAGAAGCCTAATCGGTTTTCTTTGAGAGAAAGCACATGGCAGCTCCTTGCTTCTTAACTTAAGACCACGTGGGTTAACGTTAGCTTCACAAGGGCAATCTTTGTCAGTGTCCCAGTTAATAAGCTATATTTTCAGGATAATGTTCTCAAGGTATGATGTTAAGTTTTATTTTGAATAACATTGTAAGAATTACCATCTGAATTATAATGTAATTTACTTTTTTTGCACAGACTTAGTTAAACTTAATGTTTTCAACTTTTGCTGTTACAGGTAACATGAGACAAGGACATGTGGAAATGTAAGTATTGTATTTTTCACACAGCAAAAAGAGAGGAACTTCTCAAACATTATCGTTTGAAACATGGTGGTCATCAAAACACTGTACCTTTTCCATGCCTACACAATGACTGTCTTTGTATGTTCAACTCCATCAGTAGTTTAAAAGTTCATCTGGCAAAAATTCATTATATAAGCACCAAGTTTGGTGAACTCAATGATTTGAGTATAGTCTACAAAAAGTAGACTATAGTTAAATGAACTTAAATATGCTAGTTTTAGGAGACTCCATTACTCAATTAAATTGAGGCAACGAGTTTACTCAATCAATTTAGTTCAGTCAACTTATTAGGGTTTTCAGTGTACAATGACAAAAACGTTTATTCAGGATTTGTGTCGACTAATTTCACTATTATTTTGATCTATGGTCTTGTAAAATCCTGCCTGAATTACAGTTATTAGACATCAGGACGCTTGTGTAAACCTGCACAAGAGCAAAAGGAAATCTACAAAAGAGTTATTACAATCATTCATCATTTATCAATCATCGTGTTCGCATGCAAGTTAACACAATAAACACACAAATGATGCTCTGAAAACTTATAAGAATGTAAACAAAGTTTCACAATATTTCCGGACTGAAACAGAAAAAATCACAGCTCGTTTCCTTACCAATAAAACTTACGAGGAAACCTCAGAATATATGTCGTTGTCATTTACTCTGGCCTTCAGTTTATTCATTTATTTCTCTTGTCGTTCATATAAATGCATCTACACCTTAAGATCACATGCCCACACACACACACACACACACATTAGCATAAGTGTGTGTACGGACATCCTGTCTGGGGCAGAGCGATGGGTTTGTTGTGTTTGAATGGGGTTCAGTGAGTTACTCGACATGGCCCTGGAGACGGAGCCTGGGTACCAGCCAATAAAAACACGGGCCGTGCCGCGAGATGCCCGCTACATTGTCCTCTCGAGACCCTGAAGAATCTGGCTGAAATCCCACATCAACACCGGTATGTGGACAACACGGCTTAGTTATGAACTACACTACACTTTACCTGTCCCTTTAGAGTTATCTTCCTTATACTGTGAATTGTGTTTTTATTGCACGGTTCTATATTCTGCAGATTGACCCCTGTTATTGTGTTTTGTTGTGTAGGTCCTATATTGTAATTTTTTATCTTTGAAATGTATCTTATTACTTGGGTCCATGAACACGACCATTCGTAAGAGGAATGAACATTATAAGAATTTCATTGTACCAAATGAACTACAGATGAAGAAAGGTCTTCTTGCATTGTTGTGTAATATCAGATTTACTGCTAGTATCTAAGCTCAAGATATACTATCACTTTATGTTCTGTGTATAGTTCACTAAAACATGATGTATCATCATCTTTTTATTCACTTGTTGTTTTTTTGTCCTCTGTATTTGGATTTGTATCTGGATATTAATAATGAAGTAGCCTATTTGTTGGCCAAGTACAAACTTGTTCTGAATTGCAATTCATTTTCGGATTCATCAAAATGTTCAGATTTTCCAAATGTTCGTTGGTACGAAAGAAATGTACACGTGCTCCATACATACCACGTGCAAATAGTGCGTAAAACCACACGTAATGTTCTGTATTCTTTTAGACAAACGGATGACACAGCATTTTGGTGCACTGTGTATCATAATAATACATACGCCCCCTGTTTACAAATGATCGGAATTCATTAACATACAAACAATTTACTACAAAATCTGACGTTTATGAAGTTTTTGTGCATCCGGAGGACAGTTTTCGTGAAGGTCTGTTTTACGCGCAAATGACTCATATATTTGCGAATGTTTCATGAATGGGCCCATGTGTAGGCCTAAGGTTTGAATGGGGCTTCATCTCAATCAGCTCCAGTTTATTTGTTTTATGGGTCGGGCTCTCGATCTCAGTGCACAGACATGTAAAAATCCCACAATGCACCTCAGACTTTACCGGAAACACGTCACAGGAATGTTTCTCATTGCACTGATGTGGGTACTCACTCAACCATAACCCTACATCCGTCCACGCACGCGAAGAGAACTCTTACACGCCTTTTTAAATGTAATAAAAAAGAGGACTTAGCAAGTTCTTTCACAAACACATAGGGCTATTAAATGTAGGACCCTTTTATGCATGCGCAGGTTTTTGTGTCTCACAAACACTGACATTTATCGTGCTTTTCCGTGGGAAGGCTAAATGTGATGTAAAATGTGCCAAACAGAGTAAAGTGTCAGTAAACATTGAAATCGATGAAATATTGTCGTAAACCATTACTCTAATATATAAGACCTTGCCAGATAAAGTTGAAAATATGAAAACATTTACATTTAGTCATTTAGCAGACGCTTTTATCCAAAGCGACTTCGGGAGCAATAAGCGATATGTCATAAAGAGCAAAAATACATTATGTGCTAATAAAATGTTACTAGTTTCACATTCACGTACCTAAATGAGTAGTTCACGTCAAAATAAACCCTGTTGACTTTCCATTGTCATTGTAATTCCTACCGTGGAAAGTCAACGGGTTTATTTAGAAGTGAACTACTCTTCACGTGAGAGAGTTTAGTATTATAAGTAAAAATGAAAAGTTCGTTGTTTATTTTAGTTTCGTGGAGCACAAGAGGTCAGCGGCAGACATGTCACCTTCATGCACGATATGAATCTAAAAATATCATTCTGATCAGACCAGCGCCTTTTAACCGACAGAAACAAAATTGGTCAAATCTCAGCCAACTCAGCTATTTACACAACAGTAGCGTGTCAGCGGTGATTGTTTTGATAAATGGTTGACCGTCCACCTCCACCCCCCTGACTGACCCCTGGCACAGCGCGAGCAAACACAGTCTGCACGCGATGATTAACCAGCACAGTGTTCAGGGTTCGAACGCAGAGGGGTGTGTGCGTGCGTGTGCGTGCGTGTGTGTGTGTGTGTGTGTGTGGGCGTGCGTGCGTGCGTGTGTTTGACTCGGCAGACCTGCAAAACAATGTCCTATAAAGTAAGTTCAACTCGACTAAACGTTCTGATTAAAGGACATGTTTATACCTTTGGGGTATTTGGGTGCAGTGTTTAAATAACCTTGTTTTAATGATAATAATATATAATTATTAATGACCCACCGATGGATCTATTAATTGAATTTAGATATGTATATTTTTAAATATCCACATTGCCTTAATTTGCAAATGTATATTGAAAAGTATGTGGTAGGCAACGCCTGTGTGTGATTTGTGTTGCGTGTGAAGCTGTTAAATAACCCTCTGCGCGTTCATGTATTTTGTGAGTCAGCAGAAGTCGTGCATGAGGTGATTGATGGCTGATTCGGGTTTCCGCACGCAACTATTGTCCCTCAGAGACCCGCGATCGCTCGAACCCGAGCACTTCGGTGGCCGGAAGGTGACACTCCAGTGCGCATGCGTGAGCTGCTGCGCTTTGATCTTTAATCATCACCTGCATTCTCACGCTCGCGCTCGCGACACTAATACTGATAGATATGAATGACCTCACCTGTATTGGTCCCCGCGGGAATGATGGACTTTGTGCAGTTTTTACGGCATTTAAGTTGCAGCCCCACAGAAATATTGTCAAAAAAATTCTACTGACACTGATTTTGATTTTGCATCTGATTTTGCAAACGGGTTTGACAGAAACACTTTCATAGAATAGGATTGTGGTTATTTGCTTGGCACAAGATTCAAGATATTTGTGTTAATCACTGAAAAATCACAATAATCCCTAATTTTTGCCGTCATTCAGCACTCAGTTTACTCACTTTAATCGGAGCGCTTGCTAAAGTTTCAAACATTATATCGATTTTTGGGGTGTTTTTCTGCACATTTCTGTTCAGTTTTTTCTCTTTTTTTCCAGAAAATGACGGATGGCAGTGCAGGTGAGTTTGTAACGTGTAATTCAGACGTGACGTGACCTCTGGTTGTTTGGCCGCAGGTGAAGTATTTCAGTGAGCAGCGGGTAAGTGTCATGAACCTCAGTCACTGCAGCTAATCCTATTAAGACGGGCCGGCGAGGGCACACGCGAGGTCTTCAGCCAGACTCGCTGACTCCTCACTCAACCATCTGAGAGTCTGAGAAGATTGCACATGCAAACCCCAAAACAGCTGTAGCCATGAGGGGTCAAATACACGTAACTCAATCAAACAAGAGCAAAGGACACATGGGTTAAATAACTTAAAATATCCAGCGGGCACGATGTGTAAAAATCAAACTCAACGCTGATAGATTTATTGATACATTTAATAAAATACTGCTGCGAAAGAAAGCTCAGGATGTTTTGCAAACACCAGGATGCATTTGTTCTTTCTGTGTAAGAAAAAAGCAGGCAAGTAATTACAGGTGTGCAGTTACAGGTGGCAGAACATCACAGCACATCAGTCTTTCTGGACCCAGACTGCGTGCAGGCACACTGTTTTCCCATGCCGTACTTCAAACATGACACTTCAAAACCTCTCGCGCTCCATTCAGAGCTGTTCCCGGCCACAAACACACAAACACTGACTGGCCCTCGCACTGAACCCTGCATGCAACACACACATACAGCATATAAACACATGCAACAAGAATATTGACAGGACTCAGATATAATATCACACAGGTGAGCGTGACAGGTGCAGCAGTAGCGTGATGAATCTGAGGTGCCTCTTCACTCTTTTCAGTTCTTTCATCTCGTGTGATAGATTCTTTTGGAGTTTAAGAGCAAACGCATTACTCTGACTGTCTTTGTTTATCCCGTGACACTGATATAGTGGCTCCAATCCCACACAAACACGCAAACTCTTCATGCTACATTACTGCTGAAGTGTTAAAATGTTTTATCTCCTTCCTTTTTTCCTGTTATGATTTTAACTCATTTTTTCTCACTAAGTGCAGTTAGCTCTACAGGCTCTTCAGTTCCTAATGGACCGTGCCACGTACAAGCGTTTTGGAAGCTGATGCGTTCTATTAAAAACTGCAGCGTTTTGCATGTAAATAATGCAATATCTCAATATTCACTCAATATCAAGTCACATGTAAGTAGATTGATTGTCATTGTATTCGATATCAAAATGAGTTTTTCCCCGGTGCTGATGTCATGGTCGCCTGTTAACTCAGGTGCACTTCATTACATTAAACACAATGGTTTCTTTGCATTTTAAATCATCAATTCAAACCCAACTAACTTTTGTGAAACATTTAGCTATAAGTGCTTGTGATGTCTTTATAATGACTGAAACGAGTTTGTATACATCATTATCTAATGCAGGAACATTGTTAAGTGTTAAATTGCATTTCATCACGCCGCCTGCTTCTGGATTTAACGTGATTCATTCGATTAATCTCAAAGTGTCGCAACTCCCAGTTCACACGCGAGGGAAGCGCACGAGCGTCCGTTTGAGGCGGATTAAGAGTTTGCGTGAGTTTGCGTGGTGTCGGACTCGACCGACCGCATAACTGCAAAAAACTAAAGACTCGTGTCATTCACGGCACACAAATCCCAAGAAAAGAGCCGCTGCCGCCTTCGCGTGACTAACCGAGGAGATTTAGGATTGTCCTGAAGACCGAGCCCACCCTTCTCACGCGAACACGCAAACACGCAAAAATGCCATTGGGCGTCCACTGTCACACGCATTCTCTCTCTCTCTCTCTCTCTCTCTCTCTTCTCTTCTCTCTCTCTCTCTCTCTCTCTCTCTCTCTGTGTCTCTCTCTCTCTCTCTCTCTCTCTCTCTCTCTCTCTCTCTCTCTCTCTCTCTCTCTCTCTCTCTCTCTCTCTCTCTCTCTCTCTCTCTCTCTCTCTCTCTCTCTCTCTCTCTCTCTCTCTCTCTCTCTCTCTGTCTCTGCATACTGTGCAGTGTATACCCTCATTTCTTAATTTTTTTATAGTCACCAAGTGACAATAATCACAAAAACAATAGATTTTGCTTTGTTTCTTTGGATTTCTTTGCCAATGTCACTACAATAGATCTCCTCGTATATTTCCCTTATATAGCTCATATATGCAAAAAACGTTTAGATCAGTTACAATATATTATTTTAAACATTTGCTTGTTATATTTATGTTCATATAAATTTTGGATGAATGGCTAAAATCTATATAAATGCACATTCTAGGGTCATTCATGCTCTTTAGTATTTAAGAAATGTTAAATGTATCTGTATTCTAAAAAAACAGAAAGCTTCACTGAATCTAGTCTTGATATACTGTTTGTATTGTTTATTGTTTAGATATAGCAGCCAAACCGAGAAAAATTTTAAACAATCCCGAAATTCGAAACAATTTTTTTAATTTTGTTTACCTGCCAGCCAGGAAAAAGAATGCAACAGAAGAGCGTTTTACACCAATGTGAATGTGTGTTTGGTTTGGAAAGACGACCATGTCTATTTCAGTGGCAAAATCTGGTTGATGTGCAGAACATTGCAAAACATTTACGGCATAATTCCTTTAAAATGTGTTGTTAAGCAATGTATAATAATAACGCTGTCATTACTATATGTTCATTCTTATTATTAATAAACAAGCCGAATGCTCCATTTTAGCATATCTAAACAAATTCACAGCCTTCATGCGAATGAATGGTCGGATTGAAAGTTTTGCTGTGTAATGTGCTGATTATAATGGAAAGTGCATGAGTGTGTTGTTGTTTTGTGTTAAAGTTAAATATTAAATAGAAGGAAAGTGACTGCAGCTGATCAAATAGCTTTCCTTTTTTACCCCAAAGTAAAGTAAAGTCTTCTGCAAAGTATCCAAGGCAAATAAGATGCAGTGCGCACATGATATCTCACACAATCCGTGTGAACTCAATTGTTAAGAGAGTGAAACAAATAACGAAATTAAACATAAAGCTTTTTTCAATCGTTCATGTAGGTCACTGAAAAATGTGCATGCATGGAATAAATACAAATGCATGATCTCTTTTCTTCTTTCAGCTTTCACTCCGTGTGAACTCAAAAGTCCCCCCTCCCCTCAGCATCCTCGCGCGCGGCTCAGGGAAGCGGTGCGCTCGCGCTCTCACGCAACGTGGCCAATCTTTAACCCGCGTTACAGGTGCACGCACGCGATGCGTTTGAAGAGTTTATCGTGGCGTGTCTTGAAGCGTGATAACAGTCTGAGGTTACGAGCTGCCTCCAAATGAAAACGGACCGCAAAACAAATAAAGGCAGTTTGAGTTCAATGGAACCTGTCTGAGACGAGTGTCTTACAAAAACAAAATATATAGAGTGTTTGATAATTCCGTATCTCCAGATATATGTGAACAATTTATGGAGGAATCTACAGCGGGGCTCTGAAACACACTCGCACACCTTTGCACGCGATGCTTACCTGTTGCTTAATGAGTTACGAGCGCGTGCCAGGTGGAACATGACCCTACAAATCAATGCAAAGATATTTCGTACGTCGAATAATTCTTGGATAAATATATTGCTGTTTGTCTACAGTGTTTTCTGTCACATAAATGATCAACTCACACGAAAATGACACAAATTATAATTTTTTTGTTATTTAATAATGAAATATTATTTCACTAATAGTGAAGTCATTATTATATTATCTACATGCATGGTTTTACGTGTATTTTAGGTAAATAAGTAAATTAAAAAAGTGTTTTTACATTTACTTCACTTAAATTCTGTATTATACAATTATTATTGCATCATATTAATGTATATGACTGTATGCTTGTACTGACGCAATGTGTGTGCAGTAATGGTGAGATTATTCGCAGTTATAAACTCATTCACAAAAAGGCACGCTGCTCTTCCCATCCATATGACGTCACACAGCGACCAACCAATCGCGTCGAGCCCTTGTATATATAAGATGTATGTGCTGGACTACAGCAGCACTTCTCTGTCTTGAGATAATTGACTTCGGAGAGACAGATTCAGCAGTGAAGAACGCACTTATTCCTCACTGCACTCGAGGTGAGCTTGACATCAATACTTTCATTCATAATTATTTCGATCAATTCATTCATGTTTTAGTTATGTTAAGCATTAGTTTAACATTTTACCTTAAACATGTCAACTCATATTTTAGTGGTGAGAGAGTTCTCTACATTTCGAAATTCTGAGTAACATCCTTTATTTACTGTATGATCAGTTGAACGTAGAATGTTTTAGATAAAACATGTTTGAATTCTATCATGCATTTTTCTATTGACTTGTAAAAATGGAATAAACAATCACTCATTTATTGGCTGCAGTGCAGGATACTTTAAGCATTAAGGATAATGTATGCACTTTCTTTTCAATGCATTGCGTATGTCAGTGTCTTGCAGTTCACTTTTTCTGAATGAAGGTGTGTGTGTTTGTGTGTGCGTGTGCATGCGCCCTTGACACTAATTGCTTCATGTGTGGTTTATCATTAATGAATTTGGCGAAAATACAAATAACCATCCAGTGTTCAATGCTTTAATGCAAAACTATCAGATAATTGCTGTGTTGCATTTTTGAACTGTAAAAAGTGTTCATGCAATGAAAAAAACAAAACAGGTTGCAGAAGACACACCTTTCTTAATATATCCTATCACCGATCCAAGAAATGCTACATGCTCTCTCTCTCTCTCTCTCTCTCTCTCTCTCTCTCTCTCTCTCTCTCTCTCTCTCTCTCTCTCTCTCTCTCTCTCTCTCTCTCTCTCTCTCTCTCTCTCTCTCTCCGTCGCTCGTGTTATTAATAAATCTTTTCTCTGTTTTGAACAGGTAATCTGTTCACTGTCTGCAGGAGGAAAGATTGACGTGGGCAACAAAAGAGGATAACAATGGCTTTGACGGTTCTGCCTGTTCTGGGCCCGATCTCTGTGTCAGAGAGTCTCGTGGCCATTATAACCATATGTGTGGCGTATATCCTCATGCGCCTGATGCGCACCAAGATTCCAGAGGGTCTTCAGAAGCTGCCGGGCCCAAAGCCCCTTCCCATCATCGGCAACGTCCTGGAATTGGGAAACAACCCACATCTCAGCCTAACTGCCATGAGCAAGTGCTACGGCTCCGTCTTCCAAATCCAGATTGGCATGCGTCCCGTGGTGGTGCTCAGTGGGAACGAGGTGATCCGTCAGGCTCTCCTGAAACAGGGTGAAGACTTTGCCGGTCGACCTGACCTGTACAGCATGCAGTTCATCAGCGACGGCAAAAGTCTGGCCTTCAGCACGGACCAGGTTGGCGTGTGGCGCACCCGCCGCAAGCTGGCGCTCAGCGCCCTAAGATCCTTCTCGACTTTGCCGGGCAAAAGCTTGGAGTATTCGTGTGCTCTGGAAGAACACATCAGCAAAGAGGGGCTGTATCTGATAGAAAGACTTCACAGCGTCATGAAGAGCGAGGGAAGCTTCGATCCCTTCCGTCACATTGTGGTATCTGTGGCCAACGTCATCTGCGGAATCTGTTTCGGCCGGCGTTACAGTCACGATGATGAGGAGCTAGTGGGTTTGGTCAACATGAGCGATGAGTTCGGTAAGGTCGTAGGTAGTGGCAACCCCTCTGACTTCATTCCGTTCCTGCGATTCCTGCCCAGCAAAACAATGAAGAAATTCCTGGAGATCAACGCTCGATTCAGCAGCTTCATGCAGAGGATCGTGAAAGAACATTACGACAGCTTTGACAAGGTGAGCGGCCTTCAAACGTGAGTTCTTAGCCATTCGGTGGTGTTCACAGAGCTCACTGCGCGTATCTTCTCTGTTTCAGAACAACATCCGTGACATCACAGATTCTCTCATCGACCACTGTGAAGACAGAAAACTGGATGAGAACTCCAACCTTCAAGTCTCAGATGAGAAGATCGTGGGCATCGTCAATGATCTCTTTGGAGCTGGTGAGTGCAGGAGAAGTGTTGCAGAATGAGCAAGTCGGACGTGTGATGTTGATGGTGTTTGTGGTTGTCGACAGGTTTTGACACCATCAGCACGGCTCTCTCATGGGCCGTCGTGTATCTGGTGGCGAATCCTGAGATTCAGGAACGACTGCACAGAGAGCTGAGTAAGTGTTTGTCTCTCACGCTGCATTTGTCTCTCACTGCTGCGTCGTGTTTCAAAACTCAAGATCTGTTATTGTCGTCTCTAGAAGAAAAGATTGGAATGGACCGCACGCCTCGTCTGTCGGATAGATCTGCTACGCCGCTGCTGGAGGCGTTCATTCTGGAGATCTTCAGGCATTCGTCTTTCCTTCCCTTCACTATTCCTCACTGGTGAGTGACTGTAAAACCTCACAGCCGACTCAGACACGGAAAACACCACGTCAGACCCTTATAATCAAACTCATGTTCTTCTCTTTCAGCACCACTAAAGATACGTCGCTGAATGGATACTTCATTCCCAAAGACACCTGTGTGTTTGTCAACCAGTGGCACGTCAATCACGACCCGTAAGTTACTGCAGCGGTTTATCAGTGATGAAATGCGCCCGCTGGCTGCTCGTAAAATGAAGCTGAATCTGGTGTCTGTACCCGCAGAGAGCTGTGGAAGGACCCATCATCCTTTAACCCTGATCGATTCCTCAGCGCTGACGGTACAGAGGTGAATAAGATGGAAGGAGAGAAGGTGTTGGTGTTTGGTTTGGGGAAGCGGCGCTGCATCGGCGAGTCCATCGGACGATCAGAGGTGTATCTGTTCCTGGCCATCCTGCTCCAGAGACTGAAGTTCAGCAGTATGCCAGGTGAAATGCTGGACATGACGCCGGAGTACGGCCTGACCATGAAGCACAAGCGCTGTCAGCTGCGCGTCACACCGCAACCGTTCGGAGTGATCCCAAAAATGGGTCATCAGAGTTGAGGTTTATTCCGGTTTGATGATAAACTGGACATCAGCTCGCAGTGCCAAATATTTGTAAGGTGCTCTGGTGCCATTTGCTTCGGTAATTATTTCAGAGTCTTCCATCATGTACGTCTCTGTTTCATATGCACATTGATATTCCCGGCGCAGAAAAAATATTTGTGTTTGCATTTACAGTGCAACGTAACTCAGATAACGGCGTACGTCTGGTGCAGCTCTGCGTGTTTAGCTGCTGAAGTGTTTGTTTATCAAACGAATGTCTTTAACTGTTATAAGCTTTACAAAGATTCCTCATATTACTGAGCGTCTGCTGGACGACATACACTGAAGCTATTTTCTAATTTTTGATTATGAACCCAGAATGTGATCTTCATGTAAATATACAGCTATTATCACAACGCAGATTTTCCATGTGTTACATTTATACAAACTGCTGTTTTTTATGAAAGTGCTTCTGGAAACCCAACATTACTCCAGAGGACCTTCAAATCTTCTGTTTTGAAACAATATTTGTGTTGTTTTTGTATTTACCTGACACTCTTTGTGCAGGTGATTTTTGTATAATGAAGGAATTTAACATGTGAAGGATTAAAGCTGTCATGTATAAAATACTTCCATTTTAAATGAATGTCTCACATTAATCCTGTGAGCAGGTGCATTGTGTTTGCATAGCTTATTGATGACTGCTAAATGAATAATAAACAATCAATGCAAATGTAAGATTCCTCACAGCTTTTATTGTAATTAAAACAATAAAAACTGAAACACTTGATTATTCTGTGGTTTGGTCTTTGACATTAATTGAAAACTAAATTTAAAAATTGTTCTGAACATATTGTTAAAACATATACAGACGGACGGACACACATGACACATGCATGTCTTATGAGTGGAGCAACCTGTTCTAGCTTCTGTTCTTTTCTGACTACAAGCGTAGCTGTTATCTGACCTTATTCGTGTCAACATGCATTTAAGCAAACGCATTCATTGCGCCCAAGTTATGTGAAGGTATGAAAAGGTTAATATGAAAAGGTTACCATTAGTCATTAGTTTAGCATTTTGTTAAATATTTTCTTATTTCTCTGACGGTTTATTTTATTTATTTAAGTTCTTTGTTTATCTCTCCCAACATTCAGTTATTTGTATACATATTAAATAGCAATATTTATGTATTTAATTCCGCATTTATTTATATTGCGTTTTTGCCTAGACTATTTCGTCCTCCATAGTAACTGTGAACACAGTGATCCTCGCATAATAATTTTCATGTACCATTATATTCTCTAAGGTGCTTTACATATAATAATAGAAACAAAAAACACGGTAGCTGCTAAATGTAAATTTAAATACTAAAACCATTGTGCATAGAAAAATACATAGTACAAGTTGTATGTATGAATGTATGGAAAATCACATTATGTATAATAATAATAAGAATTTACTAAATAGGCGAATGTTTAAGTACCAGCACATGTCACGCTCGCGGACAGTGATGTCATCAAGGCGCGACGCTACCGACTGACAGCAAGGACGCGCGCTGAGCAGTCTCCATGCAGAAAACGCAGGTATACAAAAAAAGCACAGTCAACGTAAACATTTTTAACGACACCTGAAACACATGTAGCAGATGTAAACAGTGTTTGTTTTATTGCGGTAAAAACTTTGACTAGCCATTGAAGAAAACATAACAACCGCAGCTTTCCCTCACACTTATAATGATTTATGACCATGATCTCAGAACAACACTTCTGTGGTCCAGCAGTGGTATCACATGATACTTTCTGTGAGGAACCATAACAACCTGTACAGCATCACCACACTTACTGATGCGGCTGTCACTCACGTCTATCATAGATTAAATCTATGATTAAATTCTAATAAAACAGAAATATTACTTATCGGACCGAAGACACGCAAAACAAATATTTCTGATTATAAACTGCAAGTTGAAGGATGTACTGTTACTCCAACAAATACAGTAAAAGATCTAGACGTTATATTAGACAGCAACCTGTCATTTAGAAATCACATCTCAAATGTCACAAAAACAGCCTTTTTCCAACTAAGAAATGTTGCCAAGTTACGAAATATTCTGTGTGTTGCTGACGCGGAGAGGCTTATTCATGCATTTATGACCTCAAGACTTGACTACTGTAATGCTCTACCTAGTGTTTGTCCTGCATCATCAATAAACAAACTACAGTTAGTTCAGAACGCAGCTGCCAGAGTTCTAACCAGGTCCAGAAAACACCATCACATAACCCCAATGTTATCAACCCTTCACTGGCTACACATTAAGTATCGTATTGACTTTAAAGTTATTTTAATCACCTATAAAGCCTTAAAGGGTTTAGCCCCTACCTACCTAACAGAGCTTCTATCACACTACAACCCATCGCGCTCTCTAAGATCTCAAAACTCAGGACTTTAGATAACACCTAGAATAACTAAATCCACCAAAGGGGGTCGAGCTTTCTCATACGTAGCACCTAAACTCTGGAATAACCTTCCTGATATTATTCCAGGATCAGACACACTCGCACAATTTAAATCTAGATTAAAGACACATCTTTTCAGCCAAGCATTCACTTAAAGCAAATATGCTAAATAAACCACCAGGAGATGCTGACATTAGATATTATTTACTAGAATAATTGGATTTATTATATAAAACACCATGTAGTGTGTTTTACCCTTTCTTGGGTTTTTCGTTTTTCCCCTGTAAAGCTGCTTTGGAACAATGCAAATTGTGAAAAGCGCTATATAAATAAAATTGAATTGAATTGATTAGATGATCATAATGATGTCATTTCCTGTGTCTGTTGTTCAGGATTTGGTCAAGTTGATGGCTGAAGAATGGCTGGGTTGTTTGGTGTCCATTGACTGCGGGGTCACTTTAGGTGTGTACCAGGGTGAAGTGTCCGCGGTGGACCCGAACAGACAGACCATCTCTCTCCGACCGCCACTTCATAGCGGTGTCCGTTCCCTCGTGTCAGAGGTCACCCTCAGGTGCGGGGCTTGTTTCAGCATTCACAATTGAAATGACCCAATACTTGTTTACGTATTTACACAGTTCTGCTAATAGTATCGAGATATAAGTATGAAAATGCTCTCTTTCTAGTGTGATCGACATACGGGAGCTGAAGATTCTTGAGATTGGAAGCGGTCGAGGAATCGGCTCTGGCCCGTCATCTTCCTCATCATCATCATCACACTGCAGAAACGGCGGTCGCGCAGTCACAGGCAGTCCTCCTGTCGTGCTACTGCGCAGAGGTGAAATCTCTCTCTCTCTCTCTCTCTCTCTCTCTCTCTCTCTCTCTCAGATATGAGTTGTCATGAAGTAGAATATAAAGATCTCGCAGTTAAACTGACAGCTGTCTGAATCTCACTGCTCAGATGCAGGTGTCTTTCAAGTGTCTGTTTGCCAAACACAATGATTATTAAACGCTCTCATCTGTAGCAGTTAGGGCTGCACGATATTATCAAAAGTACACAAATATGTTTAAAAATGAAAACCAAAGCATTCCTGTCTTTGTTGTGCCATTCTCTCGGCTTTTCGTTCCAACCTTAAACTCTGCCTATTTATAACTTTTGAAGTATAAAATCATTCCATTTCTGCGACATGTTTTTCATTTGAAAATATCTTGAAGGACAAACAGATGATCATTGGTGGCATTGTTCAACTTTCATGTTAAAGTTGTAAATCACTCTGTATTGTTTGTCAAGTGTGTTCGTGTGAGTGAAGTTCAGTAAAGCCGTCGCTGTTCATTTATGATCCAGTGGACCTTTGAACAGACGTCTGTAATCTGTGGTGTGTGTTTTGTCAGATGACCTTTGGATGTGTGTCTTTATGACATCACAATCCTGTTTATCCCCCCAGAGAAATCCATCTGGTCTTATTTCCGAATTATTTCCAAGAACTTTGCTGGATTAAAGAATGCGTCTGCGGGAGCGAGCGGGAGCTGTTATCAGTGTCGCGCCTCTGTGTCGCGCTGATAGCGGTCCGGAGACCGCCCCCTTGGCTGCACGACCTCCGAAGGTTCCCATAGCGTGCCAGAGGCCTATACCAAAGTTCCTCTTCATAATATGCGTGTGACTAAAATCAATAAACACCGTGGCCCCCCGGCTGTGTGGCTGCTCAGGAAGAGGTCATGCTCTGCTGCGTTTACTGCCTTTACGCCTCTGCCTTTCTACTCTTTCCTTCTCTCGTTCTCAGCACAGGAAATTCCCCAACAACAGGAAGTTGAGTTCCAGCGTGCCGGCGAGGCCAGAACATATTCATGGAGAAGGTGGTTCAGGTTTTTTTTTTTGCTTAATCTTCTCACGGGCTGCTGGCCAGCAAAGTACACACCAATGATATGTAGCCGAGGTGGCGACGGACAGCGACGGGGCGGGACAGGGACAGGAACGTGATGTTCGTCTCGAATAGTAAGAGAATCTGAGTCTCGTAAGGATTGAAACTACGGCCACGAGATTATTACAGAAATAAATCAAGTGTTTGCAGCAGGACAGTAGTGATTATTTTCTCTTAAAGCGTTTGCTCGACATTCCTCAGAGTTTTCCGATCTTTGCTCTCGTGTCCTTCACGCGCTGTTGATTTCACACATTTTTCTCTCCGTTTCAGAAGCTGGAAGTTTACTTAAACTGCTTTTTGCCCTTGCCCTAATATTCCTGTCACTTACTTCCTCTTAAGTGATTGGTCGCTGTCAGGTGGGTGGGGTTTTCAGATGACACTGTTTCCCGACTGTCAGTCAATCTCAGCCGTGTGAGAACATGACAACAGTTTCAGTGTGACCCGAAGAAACGCTTGAGAAACTCATTACTGTGAACTCGCACGAGATTGTGTTCAGTTTCATGTTTGTTTCATTGTTAGGAGAATCTGTTATGACCTCAGATGATCTGTGAAACGAGACATTTCCAGGAAAAATGAAACATGTTATATCAAAACTAAATTGTTGATAGTTTGCTCACTCTCTATGTAATCTGAGATAACTTCATTTAATCTGAGCTCCTCAATTGCTGTTAAGCGATGGACGTTTGATAATTGAGTGAATCTCGTGAAATCCAATGACAATTTCCCCCTATTATAAAGGAAATTAATCTTATTTTTAGAGCTGTTTTTTCAGTTTTTCTTGTATTCTCGCGACACAAATTTAGTGATGCTACTGAATCTCATAGATTTAACTGTAGAAATACAATATATAAATATCTATTTCTTGAAACATTTATTAAGTATTCATAAATCAAGGTTTGTGTTTAGCTTATGAGGTTTACATGAAATCATAATTAACATCAGAATAATTCGAATTATTATAAAAACACACAAAGAGAGTTTTTATCTTTATACGCCACATCGTTTCATATAGTTTTCGGGGTGAGAATTTGGGGGTGAAGTGTGACCCATGCAGATGGATTGAGCGCTGAAGATCTAGACACCTGGCTAGTGCACTTGCATGCCGTGTCTTAATTGATTGGCTTGCGTTGCGTGATGTCCGTCCGGTCAGCGGGCGCATGCGAGCGTGTATATGTGACAGTATGTCGGAAGCGGTCGATCTCGCGTGAGAGTGTGGTGCGGCTGGCACTCAGTGAGACTGGCGTGCGAGTGTGTGTTAGCGTGAGAGCTCAGCTGGGTTGGGGCTGAACACCAGGTTTTTCCAGTTTCTTTGTTATTGCTTTGTGTGAGCATGTATTAGTACACAAGTGTTATCACAGCGCTGGAGTCCTCAGGTTTGATGAAGTCAGCAGGTGATGCTTCTTCTCTCTGTGGAGGAGATTCAGGGCTGTGGGGATACCCTTGGTTCTGGATCGGAGCTAAAGTCTGCAATAAGAAGACTCTTTTACTGAACATTTCTTCAGACTGAAGGTCCGGGAGAGTTTAGTTTCAAACCCGATCCAAAACACAACTGACTGTAACTTTCAAGAGTCCAGAACTTCTCCCTACCCTCTGTGTAGTTCACTTTATTGAAATTCAGATACTTGTAATTGTGTCTAAACCTGAGCCAACTGTTTTATACTTACCCACAATGCACTGTGATTTCAAATGTAAGCTTGTGAGCTGATGCTCACTAGGTTGAATATTAACGTTCTTTGAACTCATGGTTGGACATTTTCTGGGTTCATTTCAATTCAGTCACTGGTTGGCTCTGTCCATATTTATAATCACTCCGGGCTTTTTACAGTGTTGGGTTGGACTTCTGTGCTGTAAATCGTTTTAAATCTGTGTAATGAAATGAGTGGCATTTTTGACTCGTGTTGAAAGAATGTTTAAAATGTGGTCGATGGTGATAATGTCAAGTTATGTAAAGAACCAACAGAAAACACTCCAACACTGTAACACAGAAAACACAAATGTAGTTTCTGTAACAGTTGTATGTGATTTTAAGGTGAACATTGTTAAGATGTCTCGGGGTTGAGATCCGGTGTCAGATAAGTTCATCTTCAGTGTGTGGGACAGACAACAGACACAATCTCACCACAGAAAATCAAGATTCAGTTCAGCGTCTACTTTAGAAAATCTCAGTGTGTGACTTAATGTGAAGCTGTGACAGCTTTTCTATACTGAATCAAAACACATCTTAAAGGGACAGTTCACCCAAAAAATTACATTCTGTCATCATTTACTCAACCTCGAGTTGTTCCAAATCTGTATACATTCCTTTTGTACTAAATGTGTTTGTTGTTTCATTGTTCTTGTTGTAACCTAACAGTTCTGGGGTTCCATACCAGATGACAATGGTGCTCAGAAGTGCCCCAGAACTGTTTGCTGTCTTGCATTCTATTTTGCGTTCATCAAAACAAAGAAATGTATATTTGGAATAAAGTGATGGCTAGTAAATAATGTTCCTTCCTTTCGACGGACAAAATGGAGCCTCTTTTGAACAAAATCTATAATGAAATATTTATATGTAATAAAGAGAGCTATATCGTATTTTTAATACAATGTCTGTTATAATGCATGACCTGCATCAACATAAATCACAACTAATAATTCGCTCTCTATTTTTGATATTTTTGAATCAAAGTGACACGTCAGAGGAGAACTGGTCCTCCCGGCTGAGTCCGGATTCTCCAGAGGTTTATTTCTCCATTTATTTATCATCATAGTTTGGGTTCCTCGCCACAGGGCCGTGTTGGCTTGCTCACTGGGAGACTGCTGATATTAGATATTATTATTATCTCTTACAATGATCTAGCTTGTTCTATAAACACCATGCGCTGTGCTGTGTTTGACCTTTTCTCCTGTAAAGCTGCTTTGGAACATTGCACATTGTGAAAAGTGCTAAATAAATAAAATTGAATTTAACATATATATATTTATTTTGTGCTTTGAGAAGTTCTCTCTCCGTGTTTAGTTTAATTGTTTTTTTAAAGCTACAATCCTAACCTTTTGGCTTAAAAACTAACAAAAACCTGTTATTGAGCAAGTACGTAAAAATATTTATAATATTACAGTCAAATTCATCATACTGATTTATAAAGGAAGCGGTCGTGTCAGATTTTCAGCACACAAAATAAAAAAAAAAGGTTAGGTAAAATACTTTTAGTTTTTGCTTCAGACAGAGATGACAACAGAGAGGAACAAGTTATGGAAAGCAGCTTTAATTTTATGTTAATGTTATGTTTTTTATTTTTATTGAGTTTCAGTTCTAGTTCATTCACATATATTCTACTCGGAGGTATCATTAACCTTTGAATGTTGTTGATAAATTGTTTGTACAATAAACATTTTATTGAAAAACTTAACTATTGATGTCTTATTTTTTATTTCATGTTTTATTTTTATAATGTCGTTTAAAATATGTTGTTACTATTATATTGTGTATTGCATTTTAATGATTTGTGTGTTTCTGTACGTCTGTCTGTTAAAGGCTGTCATGAGAGCCAGGTCATGTGGAGAAGAGCAGAGATGGAGAACATCACAGGAGGACATCATGAGTCGTTTATGACAGACACTGATGTGGATCTTCGGGGAAATCTGCTGGTGTTTGATAAACGACTAACACTGATATCAAATGTTCCAGTGAACGCACGGCAGCGTGAAGTAAAGAAATATCACACCGGTGAGCTTCATCTTTCATTCCTGGTAAGAATAAAACTAGATGTTAATTGTTTTACTGATTGCTTCATTCAGACCTCACGTGACAATCTATATTTTGCCTATGCTGTCTATTTAGGGAGCTCCCTAGAGCTTGAAAGAGATGTAATCTGATGTTGTGTAGTGTTGGCGTTGGGGCACGTAGTCCAGCGCGATGCTATCACAGCCGCGTTATTGAATCCGTTATCAGCTCCACATCCACTTCCAGCCCTGATGGAATGAGAACGTTTTGTTCAGATGTAAAAAATATCCCAGCGAGGTAAACAAGCAGACAGAATTGCCTCCCAAAAAGTAATGCGAGTCGTGCCAGTGCCCCTTTCGTCTGAGCATAGCGTGAAGAGATGACGTGATAAAGACATGTTCGGAAAACCCCCAGAGACAAAAGCGTCACGTCCACGACCCTTAAACCAATGTTACTTAGGCTCTTTACAAGTTTTCAGGATTCAAATCAAACATTTAAAAATGCTTGAGATTAACTGTGTACAAATAGACTGTGAATAAGCTTCACGTCGCCTTCAGTTGACCCTCACGTTCCTGTTTGCGACGCAGGTTATCCTATGTTTGCATGTTTAAAATGAACATTCTTTCATCATGTCAAACCGGTGTGACTTTCTTCTTCAGAACACAACGGAAGATATTTTGAAGAATGTTGCTCATCAAACAACACTGAACCCAATTGTGTTGAACACAAAACCATTTCTCAAAATATCTTTTTTTGTGTCGAAGAACACAAAGGGGGGGGGAAAAAAAAATATGGAGTGAACTATCCCTTTAAGAGAACAGTGTGGAGAAGAAGTGAATTGGATGGGTCACGATCGATCATTGAACACCATTGTTCGGGGGTCTATTTGAGTCAGGATGAGTGTGTGTTTGTGTGTCCTGTTGAAGAAAGAGGGTCTTTATCAGGCTGGCATCTTAACATCCTGAAGGCCACACATACACGCACTGTGTTTCTATCCTGGGCGAGAGAGTGAAAGAGAGAGAGAGAGAGAGAGAGAGAGAGAGAGAGAGAGAGAGAGACTGGTTGAATGGCGGCATACAGGCTCAACAAGTCTGAGTTTGTCAGGCTGGCATCAGTAATCCGTTCTGTGTCACTGTGTAATTATTCTTTCCTCACTGTGCCACACTTTACATAAACACCACACACACACACACACACACACACACACACACACACAGCTTTACATAAACATCTTGTTTCACTGCATCTTTAGAAACAGTCTCTCTCTCTTGTTTCATTTGAAGTGAGCTTTATTTCATATAAAGTCATGTATTGTGTTAATATGACAAAACTGTACATTTGTAATACAAAAGCATTTGTGGCTGTGCTGAGTACAATAATGTGTGCAATGCAAAATACTTCGTGTTTCCAAAGACTGCAATATTAAACTAGATTGTAAAGTTTGAGAACAAACTTTATGTTGGCTTGACGAAGCCTGTTTTATAAAGTTTAAAATAGTTTGAACGGTTTTTAAGTATGATTAGTATGTTTACCAACATAATGCTAACACAATTAGCATGTTGCTAGAATAATGCTAATACAAATGTCTTGTTAAACGGTTGCTAAGTTAAGATGTTTTGTCGCTATGGGCGGGTCATAGTTAATGAATTCCGGGAACGCGGGGCCGGGGCAAAGAGCCCCCCCCCGGCAAGTGGTGGTGCTGAGAAGAAATTGGCCCCGGACATAAAAATGATAATAGGGCAGTAAAAACAATTGTTAAAAAAAAAAATAAAAAAAAAACAAAAAAAAAAATAAATAATAAAAAAAAAAATATAATCTCACTGTGTAAAAATGTTATTTATATAATTTTGTGTGTATTTAAAAAATTTAAAATATAACAAAAATCTCTCTCTATAAAAAAAAAAATATAAGTATCAAGAAAAAATAAAAAAAAAAAAAAATTTAAGAAAATAATGTAAACCACAGGGGGGGGATGGTTGTGGGGCAGGGAAAAAAAACAACACACGTGAAACACACACCCCGGCCCTCTCATCGTCTGACAGATGTCTGGTGTATGGACTTTAGTTTTCCATAAAACATTGTCCATATATACGTGCATTTTCTGCCTTCTGTGAGTTCTGTCTCGAGTCTTGTTGAGATGACAGTGTGGACCGTGTCTCTGGTCCTGTGGCAGCCATGTTTGTCTGTGTTTGTCCGTCTCTATAGTGAGTTTGTGAGTCTGGATCTTAGTTTCTGATCTGTCACTGTGTACAGATAGTGTGCTGTACTGTATTCTCTCTTCTCTCATAACATGCATTTGACTTTGACTGTTGTTTTATTTGTGTCGTCCTTTGGTTGAGTGTGATGGATGTTGTCAGTGTTGTTGTGGTTGAGAGCATCAGTAGATGTTGGGATTGGAACATCAGGACTGAAGCTCTGGACCAGCTGACAGAGAAGATTCATTTCTTGCTCATCTCGTGGTGTTTCAGGGCTTTAGAATGATATGAGTGAGGGTCACTGATGTGTCTCTCTCTCTCTCTCTCTCTCTCTCTCTCTCTCTCTCTCTCTCTCTCTCTCTCACACTCTCTCTCTCTCTCTCTCTCTCTCTCTCTCTCTCTCTCTCTCTCTCTCTCTCTCTCTCTCTCTCTCTCTCTCTCTCTCTCTCTCTCTCTCTCTCTCTCTCTCTCTCTCTAATTGGTGGTGGCTGGGCTCCAGCTCTGTGATTTTAGTTTCAGCCTGTAGTTGTCTTTATCACGCTCAAAGGATTTGCTTCCAGCTGAGTTTATTTTACGGCTCTGATCTGCTGTGTTTTAGCCCGTCGAGCAGGTTCTGGGCAGTGCTCTGTGGGTGTGTGTGTGGGTGTGTGTGTTACAGTAAGCAAGCATTTGTCCGTGTGTGTGTGTAGCGTGTAGTAAAGTGTGCGTGTGATTCACAAGCAGCATGATGTGTTTCTTCTCTGTCCTCCGTCTTTAGCCTTTATCGCCTCGCGTGAGTGTGTGTGATATATTACCTTTCTTTGTGCAGGTGTGATAAAAGCTTTGGGGTGTGGAGATACGGACAGAGCTGAGATAACATATCCAGCCTTAGCACGACATCTCTCTCTCTGTCCTTTTGCAGGTCGTCCTGCTTTCTGATTGGTGTTCGTGTTTAGCGTGAGAAAACGTGTCAGCCATAAAGCCCCTCACACTGACTGAGATGTTGATAGATGGCCTCACATTCATAGGACGGAGTATGAAAAGAGTACACGAGTATGAAGAATGTTCAGGACGCTGGATGTCGTGTGACAAACCAAACTTCAGCTAAATCTAAACATGACCTTTTACAGCTTTTATGAGAATTCAGTACTGTACTGATCAAACCCAGGTTCCTCATAAAAAAGCATAAAAAGCATAAAAAGAGAATCACTGTTATTGTTGAGACACGTGAAGAGTCTGTTTGAAGAATGTTCAAATTTTTGTAACAATATTATACAAAATATTTGTGTAAGTGTATTTTTAACACAATATTTTTATTCCACGAATAAATTAAGTTACCTAAATTATTTAAGCACACTTCACATAATAAACTTTAAAAGAAATTACGAAGAAATACAAATTTGAGCATAGGAGTTCACTTCTTGTTCTTTTTTTAACTTCAGTTTAATTGTATTGCGTCTCTAAATTGTCAAAACGCCACTCAAAATGCTTTCAACGGATGCGAAAAACACAGAAAATCGAAAATCTGCATTGTGTAAATGTGATTGACACAACTTGGGGCCGTATTTATTTATTGGACTCGATATGCAATGGGCTTTACTGTGAAAAAACACACATGTTGATCCCAGCCTGAGCACAAGCACCGCTCTTCTGAAGCATGATAGCCACCAAACTCGAAAATACAAACAGAATCAATAAACTGAAAAATAAACTCTGTTCAACAATAAAGTCTTTCATTTGATTGTAAAGCACATAAAATAGCACTTTTTCACAAAAATGACTCCCTTAATGCTGTTGCATGCAAAGCATGCTGGGAATTCACTGTTCAGTAAGTGAAATTAACTAAAAGATGTAGACCCACCACAAAATAATGATTTAAAGATCCTTTAAACATTTTTAAGTGCATTGAACATGATCAAATTAAGTTGAATTCGCTTAATAATTTGTGCATTTAGAATTTTACATTTAGTAATTTTTTGTCATTTACACATACATTTAGAATTCCGAGATTTTTTCTATAATTTTAACATACATTTTGGTTAAAAAAACAAGAACACAATTGTATTAAGTAAAGTTTACTAATCTTCAATAATATTGACAAATCTGAGCTCAGATTGACACTTGCTTTACATCTCTTCTCAAACTCGCATGACAGACACATTTGTCCGATTTCTGACTCGGAGACACACAGGAGAATCTTTTGAGATATTAAAGAGATGAGATGAGAGTCTTTCTCATACATGTTTTGTTCTCTGTATAAGTCACACACTGCAGTTATTACACTTCTTTTAAATCTCTCAGATTCAGGTTTGGTCGTCTCCAGTGTCTCTTACAATGTATACAAGCGTTTGCTGGCCGCAGCGGAGCGTCTCGGTCTGTCCGTGGAGCGGCGCCTGGAGATGACGGGGGTTTGCGCAGGTCAGATGGCACTTATGCTGCTCGGGGGTCCTTACAGGTAACATCTATAAAACATCTTGACCGGATTCATTTCACCTTCAAAACAGAACTAACAATGAGCATCACTGATGTGTGTCTGATGTAGACTGACCCCAAAGAACGTTCACCGGCGGCCTCAGGTTGTGCTTCTGTGCGGGCCGCACGTTCAGGGCGCTCAGGGCGTGAGCTGCGGAAGACACTTAGCCAATCACGAGGTGGATGTGATTGTGTTCCTGCCCAACTGTGTGAAGATGCAGGAGACCATCACCACTGAACTGATGCTCTTCAATCAAACCAGTGGCAGACACGTGCTGAACGTCAGAGGTGACGCTCTCGTGAACATCATCACACATACATGAAACATCAGTGACATGAGAGATCAGCTTATTATCAAAATTTAATGTCACTGCAGGATTATTTGACCGATGATTTGTTTATGGATCATCAGATGTTACACGTAATAGTTGATCAGTAGATCATTCTGATCATTTCTAACTTGAGCCACTGACACTTGAATGAATGAAACACATCACCGGGAGTCTGTGGGTGAGAGAGTTTCGCCCTCTGCTGGCCAAACGCAGACTGATAGAAGAATCAGTGACTAAATATATATTTACATTCAAATTACCTTTTACTAAACTTGTAAAGTCGCAATGTCTAACACTATACGCCTCACATTTGAAATGACCAAATCAATGATTAAAAAACACCTTTAGGAATACTAACCTTGAAGTCCCCATGAAGAGTTTTACACAGTGTTGCAGTGATTATTATAAATGATTTATCTGTGCACAACATCATTTAGAAAATGTATTTGCACTAATCTTTAATCAGTACTTATTAATTCATGTTTTTAAAAAAAATTAAAATGTTATTTTGTGTCATTTAATTAAATTAAAATGAAACGCCTACTGATTAAACTCTGTAGGTCATTTTATAATATATTCAAATTCATTTATTGGCACTTACACTATATTTATTAGATTTTCTTTGGAAATGTGACCGTTTTTCAGCTCCTGTGGCATCATGGGATAGATAAGTGTCCATCCAATCCACACTCTCGAATCTCAGCGGAAGTAGTTGGCCATCCGGGTATTTCTCGCCTACTGTTTTCTGCATACTGAGGTTTTGGACATACTGTGCTATTAATCACTCATACTCATCGGCTGCGTCCAAAATCACCTACTTCCATACTATACAGTCCGGCAGCCCTCCATTTTCAACTCCTCCCTCGACTGCAAGCTGCTAATCTAGCCGATCGGTCTCCAACCATGAAAAAATACTCGCCATACTTTGATGTAATTCGCCTGTCGGATCTTGGGATTCGCCCAACTTACAACAAACCAATCAAAATGGGAAAGGGCAAAATAGAGCAATTTTTTCTAATTTCAGAAGCCTTTGGACTCGGATATACATCACGATATGGAAAAGTAGTCAATCGCAACTTCCATTTCATGGTGACTTTAAGATGATATTTGATATTAAAGATAAATATTCCTTAAGATTAGAGTATAAGAACAAATAGAAACAGTTTATATGTTATGACTCATTTAATGCAAATAATCAAAGGACATTTAAATGTCTGTTTGTCTAAATAAATGTCTAGATATTTTTTTTCAGAAGTTTTGAAAATAAACTTATATGGTGTGACTGTTGCTCAATCGGTAGGTCATTGCATTAGCATCACACAGATATGAAGTATAGCTTGAATGCACTTAATAAACTGTCAGGTGGATACATGATTAATATGTCATGTGTGTTTTGTTCACAGTAGACCAAGAGAAAATTAATCATGATTTACTCTTATAGATTTGCCTGTGACACCAGTGGATCTGGTCATTACCTGTCTGGACAGTCATGAGAGCGTTTTCCTTGGAGAACAGCCCTGGTACCAAGCGGCGGCCGACTGGGCCAATCAGAATCGAGCGCCGGTGTTGAGTGTAGACCCGCCCGTCAGCGGGCGTCATCACGCCGTAGATGCCCGATGGTGTCTCTGTCTGGGACTGCCGCTGCCTCTGTCGCAGGGTGAGGGCAGAATTTACCTGTGTGACATTGGTTTACCGCAGCAGGTGTTTCACGATGTGGGGATCGACTACGTGTCGCCGTTTGGGTCCAAATTTGTCATTCCCCTTTATTCAGTGTGACGACGTGTGTGGATTGAGTTACATCAGCTGCTGGTGTGAATGCCAGAAACAGCATGTTCATATTTATCAACCTTCCTGCTGTTTTGTTTCTTCATATTTATTTGCACATTCATTTTTAGGTAAAAGGTGCTAGAAAGTGTCAAACCAGCAGGAAGTATTTCTGCTGGATATTGTTGGATGTATTTCTGATTAGTTTTTGCTGTTTTCTACCACCAGGCAATGCAATACTTCATCATTCTTATTTCAACTACTACCTATAAAAGTGTATATGAGTATAAATTGAAATGACATTTAAAGCAGTTTTTCTAAAAACACATTACTCTGAAAATAAAGATCTTGCAAGAAACTGAAATCACCTGCGTAGATTCATACAGTAGAGGACGAATCATTTTCAATTTATTCTTATTGAGAAGACGAAATTCTGTTATTTATACAACCCCTATCAATAAATGAATGCAATTAAAATGTATTTTGATTCTTCTCCCAATAAGTCAGTTCTGATCGTACTTCTTTGTACGTTTTATGGCAGGTTGCAAACAAACCTCAGTGCATACCCAGATAGCACACATTAGAGATGTCTGCTGTCAGATGTCATGTAGACCACTAGAAGATGTCTGTGAGATGTTAATGATGTAGAATGGATGAACAGCAGATGTTTCCAGATCTTTAGCAGACGTCTCCGAGGCGTATTGCAGATGAGCAAACTGTGTATTGCAAACGATCAATAGACGTAAGCCATAGATGTATTGTGCCACATACTGTGATGAGTGAAGAGGAATGTCTATATTTTCTATAAATAATAAATATCCACACTGAACTCAATCGTTTTCCTGCGTTTGGGTCATAAGATATGAATGAATTCCTTACATCTTATCTGTCCAAACATCCCGCGAATGGTCACGTGACTTAAACTTACGACAAAAAGTGTTTCCATTGCAGTTTTGCCGAATAAGCCTTTATCGTGTTGCCTGAAAGAGAGACGTTTTTATCAACTTTATTATCTCTATAACTGTGTGAAAGTCAATGATTTAAATGTTGATGTGAGGAGTATCTGTAGCGTGGAGATTCACGCATGCGCGGAAGCGGAGAGGAAGCAAAGGCGCTTTTCATAAGTCGAGCGATGCCACTCTGACAGTTCTTCCGTTGAAATGAACAATGACGGAGTTCCGGTCACACAAAAGACCTAGCGTTTCCGGTTTGACCGATTTGTCGTTGTGTTTTCTGACTTTTTATTTTGTTTCCGGAATTGTTGTTGTGCTTTATGGTTTGGATCTGTAATTGTGATTCAGAATTTGTTGTTTTGCGATTTGTTGTTTTGTTTGGCACTTTACGGCTTCCGTACATCTCAGTGGATACACGCAGTGTTTTAATATGTTTTTATTTATACGGTAGATATAATATATCCAATATTAGATCTGTGCTATGGAGTATAAACCGTCTCATTTCCTATATCAACTGTTTTCTAGGCCTCTGATTCTGGGTCTAAATAACACTTGTTCAATGTCGGTTTTCCATTGTGTAGTTTTGGTTTAGTGTTTATTATACTATCACGTTATTAGTTCAAATATTATTCAAACTAAATGTTGTATCAAAGCGGCTTCGCTGTGACGTAGGTGTTGTTTTTCTCAGTGATGCTCAGACGAATCACAGTCGTGTGTGGTCACAGATGAGGATTTATTTCAGTCAGTTTATAGAGATTTATAGAGCGGTTTTAAATGTGTAAGGTGAGAATCTTTGCCATTAACAGACTTCAATGTTTCCCGTGAAGCTCCCCCTGCCGGAGCGACTGTGTCTCACAGCTGCAGTGACTGTGAGTGGAAGCGCTAGAAACACAGAAACACGGCGACGTTTATAATCTTATTTCATTTCCTCTTCATCTACAGGCCCGATTTACACCGTCTGATCTACACAACAGCAACACCGCATGAACGGAAGTAATCAGACTGTAGTCGAACACGAGAGGTTTGGAGCTGATTGTGGGATATTCGACATCAGGGTGAGTGAATGTGCGCTTGTTTGTGTCTCGAGCAGCAGTCGAACCCTTTTCATGTCGTTCAGTGTTTATTACGGCACGTTGAGCATCACGTTAAGCTGTGTTTGTGCTTTTATACTTCTACACGCATGAACTTCGTCTGATCTCATGTGTGCAGATGTGATCTTTACATGTTCGAGTGCAGTGCGTGTAAAATCACGCTCGTGGGATGTTTCTGAGGATTTGAATACAGTTGCACATCGTTCACGTGTGTCTGATAATGCAGGACTGATGTTGTGTTAGAGAGAGAAACAGAATCTGATGATGATGATGATGATGATGATGATGATGACATTGGTTTATATAGAAGCTGGTCATTGTTTTTATTAAACATAAGTTTCTGTACAGAACTGCGCACAGACAGCGGTAACACACTAGTATTTTATTTATAGATGCCATTAATTACTGCGGTAAGATTGAAGTGTGGGACGTGTTACGGTATTTTTAATGCCTAATCACTAGCATGGGCCAGATACCGGTTTCGATGTATACCGCGGTTAAAAGGTGTTGCGGTTTCAAAACACTAGAATTCCCTGTGATACCGTTTCTAAGGTATGAGGTGTGTTTACAGAAAAACAATGAAACGGTTTATGTCTAATATATATGAAGTGTGTGTCATGGTTTCACAGTCAGAACAGTTTTTTGCTGTTGTTTAGTGTTTGTTGATGTTTGAGGTCAAATGATGAGGTTGAGGGGTGCGTTTCAGAAAGAAGGTTTAGTGAAAACTCTTGACTATATGATCTCTGGGTTTTCTGTTTCAGAATGTGAGGTTTATCAAACTAGAGAAACGGGGAAACTCAAGTCTGTTTCTAACAGAAGAGGTCACTTGTACTGAGAGTCAGTAACCATAGTAACTTACTGAACCTCACCTGGTCAGGAGCAGCTGTTCTTTATTTCCATCTCCTCCTCTTTTAAAGCACAAGTGCTGTAAGTCATTCATTCATTCATACAGTTACTCATGGCACACATGATCACACAGACACTTATGTGTTGTGTTGGGAATCCTTTAAATTTGGCGATTTTGATTCTACTTATCGATCCCCAGTTTCTTTTCCACAGTTTAAAACATTTAGATATAACTGTATTTACTATAATGAAACTGGTCAATTTGTGCTTCTTGTACTTTATCACAAGTTAACACAAGCACATTTCTGAAAATATCTACACATGAATTGCTGGATTCCGAGCCGATTACTAACATTAGGATTCTGATTCCCAACCCTAATAATACACCATTTGTGCTTTTATAGAGGATTCAGTACATGAAGAGGCTTCATTCATTCATAGAGATGTACTTTGACCCCAGGAGAGCAATTTAGGAGCTGAATTAGCCGAACTAAATGTAAAGAAATATCACTGCTGAACCACAGTAAAGGAAATGTGTGCGCTGTGGATTTATACTACAAGAAAAGAGGATCCTTGCTAAATGGAATGCGGCACAATGATCGTTTACCTCCATTATATTGTTTTGTAATTGATGAAGACCATTTTCAATGAATTGCACAGCCCGACTATAGGTTTAGGATTATGGGTTGATTTAGTGTAAGTTACATGTAACTGTGTATCATTTATTGTAAATACATGTAACATGTGTAACAAGGGCACCATAAAATAAGATCTATCAAAACATCTCATCCATCCTGATAATCAATAACATCAGCCATCAGGTGTGTTACATCACAGCTGATTCTTTCCTTACAAATAGAAGATTTCTATTGAGGATGAGAAATGACGTAATAAAGTGCATGAATAAAGAAATGAGTAAAAACAGACATAAATGCTAAAAATGAAGCATGATGGGTAATAAACACTTAATTTAGACGTGCAGCCGTTCCTACCCATATATGCTCTGAGCAGGGTTTAAACCAATGATCAATCTGATTTTGACACGAGAGTCTTGACACCCTAACAAGTGTCCTTTACATCATGACGTCTCGCAGTCATCACTAGAGCACTGATGGGGGAACATTCGATTTTTGTATATTTCTATTTTATTAATTTGTTTGTAAATGTATCTTTTTACTTAATTTAAACTCAAGTCATTTTGCTTAACTCAAGGTAAACCTACCCAGAGTAGAACCAGCTGTTCTGAAACCAAACACTCAAAGTTTGGCATGTCTGTGTAAATCAGCTCACACTTTAACTCCGTGTGTGTTGACCGCTGCAGGTCTTTAAAGAGGCAGCACGCGTGTTCACCGTCTGTCGTGTCTGTCGCGAGACGCCCGTGCGCCAGGACTTCCGGCCGGTTACCAGCGGGTCACTTCCATGAGCTCAGACGGGCTGAAATCACACAACCTCAGAAACATGAGAGACATCCATTAAAGTGTGTCGCTCTTTCACAGATGCTCAGAAGAATCTCACTGAATTCTGTTCACTTTTATAACTGTAGTGCTTTACAGAAAACACACTTTGGCAAATTGAAAAACCTACGACACGTTTGTTCTGATAAACTCATGTGGGATGTTTGGTTTCAGTCGTGTGTGTGTGTCTCTCTCTAGTTATTGTGTGTAGATGTCGAGCTGTGAGGCTTGAGTCCGGTGAGCAGAGAATCATATTTGAATGGTTGTGGCTTTGTCAAGGGTGTTGCTATGCAGTTGTCACTGTTGTGTGTGGTTGCCAGGGCTGCTTTTAACTGTTGTTGTTGAGTGTTTCTGTGCATCAGTGTGTGATGTTCATGAATCTCAGGCTTCACACAATGTCAGATATGTTGTGTTAATGTGAGCGTGTGAGTTTTTCTTGCAGGTCTGATGTCACTCCTCATGTGTAAAATATACAATTTGTACAGCCTATGGACTGTGTGTGCCTATGGACTATCCAACGTGTGTGTGTGTGTGTGTGTGTGTTAATAGTCAAGTGTTCAGGTCATGTCTGATTGGACAGGATGACACCGGATCTCACATGTTTTACTGGAGAGAGAGCTGTGATCAGTTGTGTCTGATGTTTGGCTCCTGATGGAGATGTTCAGGTTTTGTTCTCTCACGTCTTGACTCTTTAAAGCTGATGTGAGATCAGTGCTCGGGTGCGTGTGCTTCAGGTCTGATGCGTTGAGCTGACAGGAGAGCGTCTGATTCTGATCTGTGAATCATTCAACACGTCAGCTCATCATCATGTCATCATTCACAGACGCTTTTATGCTGTTCTGACATTCAAAGGCAGTAAGGAGTTCAGCAAACAGTCTCATACACTGAGCTCATGGTTCGATGTGATTGCAGGAAGGAAGGAAGGAAGTGTGTTGATGACGTCACTGGACTCATGATGTCCGTGTGTGTCACTTCTCATGTCTCACTTCAGATGCGGTTGCTAGGGTGTTTTCAGTGGTTGTTAAGGCACTAGATAGTTTCTAGGTTGTTGCTAGGATACTCATGTCTAAAACACAATAGCTGTGTCCGAATTCACTCCCTATCTCCTGCATAGTACACTATATCAGGTGTCCGCCATTTTGTAGTGTTTTTGAGTAAACGACTCATTCCCTACATTCGTTCACTACTTTTTACCCACAATTCACTCTGATATTCACTATTTCCAACGATACACCGCTAATCAACCGAATCGCTTGGAGGAAAGTGACTGTTAACGCCACAAATGCACATTTATGTTTGTTGACGGTAATTTTTTACCTTTTCTAAAATAAAATGAATGTTATTGACGGTATTGGTTCAGTTTTTAAAAACAGTTTAAAATAAACTGTATGGTAAATAAACATAAATGTTTTTTGTTTTGATCTCAGTCTTTATAATAAACGATCACATTACAATCTATATGTTAAAATTCGTTCACTGATTTTTATTCCCTTCCCCACATAGCGGACTATTGAGCATTCGCTATATAGGGAAGGAATTCAGAAACAGCGTAGATTCAACTGACCTTTGACCTCTCTCGTGTAGTGTTTAGAGGCGGGTTGTTGTAGATCTGAACAGTGTACAGTAAATCACACTGTAGTGTTAATGTTTGTGTTTGTTGTTGGTCGTGATGTTTATACACTCTCTCACGGCTCAAATGAAGGTTGTCATGTCGCATAGCGGCTGTTGCGTCCGGTGTAGACACTGTGTAAGTGGAAGTCAATGGAAGTCAATTGTGTTGTTTGATTAAAACCATTCTTCAAAATATCTTCTGTTGTGTTCTGAAGAAGAAAGAACCTCGTACAGGCTGGACATGACATGAGGACGAGTAAAGGATGACAGAATTCTCATTTTAATCTGAATATTTCTAATATCAGTGAGCAGTGGTCTGACAGTAGGATTGTGATTTGTGGTCGTCTATTTTCAGAACAGTCAGGTAATTTAAAAGTTTACATGCTGGATGTGAAACACTCGAACACGTGTAT
>CM074085.1:23469414-23529414 GCA_037178815.1 Barbatula barbatula
AGAGCGAGTGTTTCAGTGTTTGTGTTAATGTTGTGTGTGTGTGTGTGTGTAACAGGGCAGTCTGGTGGATTACCTGCGCTCGCGGGGTCGAACCGTGCTCGGGACCGAGTGTCTTCTTAAATTCTCTCTGTGAGTAAATGGACGTGACACACGATCATCGCTGCTTGATTTATGATGTTCATCGTTGTGTTTCTGTGTGACAGTGACGTGTGTGATGCGATGGAATATTTGGAGGCCAATAACTTCGTTCACAGAGATCTGGCGGCTCGTAACGTCCTGGTGTCCGACGACAACATTGCCAAAGTGAGTGACTTCGGTTTGACCAAAGAAGCCTCGTCCACGCAGGACACAGCCAAACTACCGGTGAAATGGACGTCACCGGAGGCTCTGCGTGAGAAGGTACCTGAGACGGACCCTCATCAACACATCTCTAAGGATTTCAGACGACACACTGCAGTTCACGTGTGACTTTTTCATTTCAGAGGTTTTCCACTAAATCAGACGTTTGGAGTTATGGAGTTCTTCTCTGGGAGATCTTTTCCTTCGGCCGTGTGCCGTACCCGAGAATTGTAAGAACGCTGTCGTTTTCTTCTTCAGCATCACACTTTAACAGAGAGCTTTGCTTGAGGTTTTTTTTGTTCATTTCGTTACGAGACACACAGAAAACTCTAAAGAACTTACTTTTTACATTTGCAGAGAGATGTTTGAACAGGACACATCTGCAGAATGATGCACATTCAGTTTCATAGTTTGTTCATAGCATAGTTCATTTTTAAATTCTGATGGTTTTAGTTGAGTTTGTGACTACAGGAGTGTAAAGATGTGAAACAAATCTTGAGAATATTAGGACCACCCGTCCTGACTGCAGCATCCACTCAGAATGATGTCATTTATTTTTCCAATGATGGAGAAATGAAACCCCTTCAGCTTCAGATATTATTGTTGTCCAGCAGAGGGCAGTCTGGCCTTCTGTTTTGTTTTATTTCTGTTCTCTTTTTGTTTGTGTGTGTGTGTGTGTGTGTGTGTGTTTAGCCGCTGAAGGAGGTTGTGCCGCGGGTGGAGAAGGGATATACGATGGATGCTCCTGACGGCTGTCCGGCCGCCGTCTATGATCTGATGAAGCTGTGCTGGACACTGGACCCCACCATTAGACCCTCCTTCCGCATGCTGCATGAGAAACTGCAGCACATCAGAGCCAAAGAGCTGTTTCTGCGGGGGTCCGTCTGAGACCCGGGAAGCTGCGAGCATAAAGAGGACAAGAGAAAAACTGTGTCACAAAATCAAAAACTGTGGATCAACATCCTCGTGTGTGTGTTTGAAGATGAACACACTCTCTTCATGAATATTAATATGAGAGGAGGAACACTCCCATTGTGTGTGTGTGTGTGTGTGTGTGTGTGTGTGTGTGTGCGCGTATGCGCGTGTGTCTGTCTGTTGCTCATTTCTCATTGAATTCTCCTCTCTGCTCATGGCATCAGTGAGGATTGCAGGTCTTTTCTCTTTATATTGTTTTATATTTTTTGCTGAAATGATTGTCATGGGAACACGCAGCTCATATTTTACCCCAAAAGTAAATGCTCTTATTTTAATCCACTGTTGTTTTTTGTGTTGTAACATAATTGTTTTCTCTTATATCATAAAAGTATCAAATCATTTGAGACACAGCACAACTAAATCTAGATTCCTTTATACTGTAAGAATAATGCCGTTGCAATGATATGTGATGATGTATTTAGCATCATGTGAAGAGAATGATATTTTTGGCATTATAAGTCATGAGAAGTTTTCCTGATCCATCCAAAACATTTAACAGGTGCCAGACACGGAATCTCTTTGTTTGTTTTGGGGTAAAATGCGTCTTTATCTCTGCATCTGTCTTCATGCGTGTTTGTGTGTGTGTGTGCGTGTCAAAGTGCCTGCCGGAGTTGTCATGCAGTGCCTGTTTGTCTTACATCACCTCTGCCGTACAAACTCAATGTTTATATTTTAGTTTTTTAAGGTCAGTCTTTTTTAATGTTTATATTTGTTGACTCGTCATCTCCATTGAGACCGAGTGTGTGTTCACTAGCATCATGCTAAAGAAAAGCCTTGAGCAGGGAAACACACACACACACACTCCCCTCAGACGGCTCGCTCTAACAGAACTCTTTATGTGTCGACCTGTTTTATATTTAAAGAACTACAAACATGAGACGAGAAATATGACGGGATGATCCAGAGTTAGATGCGTCGGGCTCTTGCATGTTCAGAGATGCATTGGACTAACATGTCAGTGGTTTTAATGTTCATTGTTTTCATATTCTGTTACGTTTATGAATAATAAATCATTCCAACTGAAGGAGGTGGAGTCAACACTGGTGGACGGAGTCTGAATATAATCTGATCATGTTAAAGAGTTGCGAACATTAAATCAGAATGAACGGAATTGAACTGAAGTGTTTCTGATCTGTGCATGAATCATTTATAAAGTTTATCATCATAACTTCACCGTCAGTCGTCTGTGTTTCAGCCATCTGTCATATAGAGACACTTTTCACTTAACCATAAATTCTGATCTTAATAATAAAACCAAGACCCATCAGCCCTGTTGTTTTTGCCAAATGTCCCCTTTCATTCATCTCAACCATGTATATAAATATGTAGTGAAATGATTTTCATATTGACTTCAGATGTTTTCATCACACCTGTGACATGTTCACATTTTATGATGCTAGTGTCACAGATTGACGTCTATGGTATATATCTCAGTTTTATTACCCGGGTAACCTTTGCGACCTGCATGAGAGATGTGTGTTCTCTGACATTTCATTTGTATATCAACTTGAGCTGTGTCTCCTTCCGTAAGGCTGCGTCCTCCGGAGGTCTTATTTGAAGCCTGTTACATCATCGAGGCGGTCTCGTTTCATAAGGGTATAGGACACTCCGTATGCACCCTCCTGATGCGACTTACTTTCACCTGAAGTCTGAGGACACGTGAGCTTTATCCTTCTTTACTAGAGATAACCCACAATTCTTTGCGTCGGCCAACGTCTGTTATTTGAATAAACGTCAGCAGCTGCACATTCAATCAAGTCTGTGGCGTTTAAATGTGAACAGTTTATAATTTGTGTCACGTTTTTTAATCTTAGCAGACAGATAAACAAGTTCACAAGTATTTAGTGATTTCTAAAACAGTTAGCAAATTGTTTATATTTGTTTAACTCTTTTGACATTGTTTGGGGCAGAATGTAACCAACTTTTGACCTCTTAACATCATGTAGAAATCATTGCCAGTATGTCCTATAAAGGACTTCTCGTTTAATTCTAAGTTGAGGATTCTCTGTATACCGCATCCTTTAGAGGATGAGACCACCGGAGGACACGAGAACGAAGCCTTACGAAACCAGACACAGCTATTGTCTCAGATGTTTCTCCTAAAACTGTACAACCCCAAATCAGAGAAAACGGGGTGCAGTGTACAATATGAATCAAAACAAAGCATTTGCACATCTCATAAATCCATTTTATTTCCAATTGTTTTACTATGAGACTGTGTTTCCTCAACAGACATAGAGTCAAGTCAAAACTGTTTGATGGGTTCAACATGTCTCTGAAAGTTGTTCCAAGGCCTTATTTACCTCTGTGTGACATACTCTCTGATGTTGGGTTGTATAAGGATATACTGTTTGCTTGCAAGAACATTTGATTTAGGAATAACATTTATTACATTCATAGAAGTAAAGGAATAAAAGTAATGTTTGATATTATATTCATCTAGTGCTTCAGAAGAACATCCATCTGATGTGTGTGTTAAATCAGAATCACACACAGTCTGATTATTTCTGATGTGTGTCTGGAATACTATTATTGTTCACTACTGTCGTTTCTAAAGTGTCGGGTATTCATTACAGTGTACACTTCAATCTGGACTCAATCTTCAAACATTTGCTGATTATTTCAGGTGAGTTGATTATTATGAGATATAAATAAAGATTGTTGTTGTTGTTTCACAGCGTGTTGTGTTGTGTGTTGTGTTGTCCAGCATACGCGCTCACAGCGGGATGAGACAGACGACAGCTCACGTGGCTCCTCTGGGGTATTCAGCAGATGCTTGTTTAGACTCGACGCCACCAAATAAATGAGAAACACATCTCAAGAAGAGCACGGAACTCCAACGCCTCCGTCTCTTTATATCATCCTGTGCTTTTCTCTCAGATTTCTGTGTGTTTTCTTTTTTAGGGTTAATGTGTGAGCAGGAGTAGTTTTGTGTCGTTCATGCGTGTGACCGCTGACGGTGGGATGCTTATGTAAGTTTGACCTCCAGCTCTCATGACCCCACACAGCTGTGTCTGTCTAACCAAACACAATTCACAAACTATTCAACCAGCGGACTTATTTCACACTTGGAATCTAAATGAACAGCGGCTGCCATATGTAATAATACATTATAAATTATTAAAAGGATGACGTTTATTGTTTATTTCCTGCAAACAAATCTGGCATCTAATTCTAAAAGGCCTTTAAATGTTTGTTTATTAATAGTTAATATGATAAAAAAATTACGTTTGACAAAAGAATGTCTTGAAATGTTAGCTTTTGTCTTTACCCTTCTATTTATTCCTACGTTAGTGTTTTGGTCTTAGGTTTGGGGATTTCAACAGACGTCAAGTTTTGTTGTGGATGAGGTTCATCAATAAAATGCTTTAATCCTGACAGCCGCCTACATCTTCATTAAGTTGAGCTCATGAAATCCTCTGGACGAATGACAATATTCTGTTCTACTAATATTTCACGCTTGATTTCCGGCCGAGCGTTTAGCGTCGGATGTAATTATAATATTGCCAGAGTTTCTTCACAGGCGTGTCTTTCAGGATTTTCTCAGTAACATGTTAAGTGCAGAACGTGTTAATCAAAGGCTTTCAGTCGCACTGTAATTACAGTGAACGCAATGATTCTTCTACCTGCACTGCAATAATACATCCGTGTTGAATGTGGAGATCTACGTTGTGTGTTTGGTTATTATGATCTCTAGCAGGTGATTGGTGGCACGAGATCCTGCGGTGTTGATGATGTCATCGACATCCGTGACTGCAGATTCTTTCCTTGCAGACAAATCTCTTTACAACCACACACACACACACACACACGCACACAAACTGTTCTGCAAGCCGTCCTAAAAATATGCCGCCATCTCAGCCGTTTCCTGCACCACAATTAGCGTCTATTCAGGGCCGCGTGCGTCGACAGCCAAATTTGCATTTCCGTCATGGATGTCCGCTCAGCGTCACTTACACACTTCCGTCTGTTTTTATCCTAAAACACACTTACAGTATTTTCTTCATCGCAGCGCTTGAGACGTTGTGAGGTGTTTGTATGGTGCGTCTGTTTGACCTTTGCCCTCTCGCTGTCTGTCTGTGGTTCCTTTCAGTGTTCTGATATCAGTCACTTCAGAGCTGTGGATGGTATTGGACACTGGATGTTAATGGTAGCTTTGTGTTCTTCAGCTGTGTGTCACAGGCTGTTTATATAATCTACTTGTTTCTCTGAAGCATAAGAGCAATTACCCTGCTGTAAGTATCTGCTCGCAGCTCATCGTCTTGCGTCTCTTTTTCTTTATTTTCTTGAATCGCTTTTCTGGTCATGTTGTCGTTTGCAGTGTCGGTTTCACATCAGCTGTTTTTAATAGCTCTGAGGTCACAGTGTTTAGTTTAGCGGGCGTTTGACCTTGGAGATGAAAACCCCATCAGTACGGGCGCACACACACACACTCGTGCAGCTTTTGGTCCTGTCATGTGATATCACAGCAGTGATGTCATGGTTTGTGTGTTATTAGCCTCCAATCCCCTCACGCTGGGAAATGAGTTTTACACAACACAGATTTCTTTACGCAGTGGGCGACGGATTCATCACAATCCTCTGCGAAGATGCACACGTTCAGTCTGAGCGTCATCTGTGTCTGATCTCCGACCTCAAAACATTTCACTTTTATTATCATCCGGTGTCATCTGTACAATGTCTCTCGCCTCAAAAATAATCATCATATCATAAGACATAACCGGATGCAGGACACACATTTGAACACTTTCCCCGTTTTTCTGAAACCTTAAGGCCTAATTTCACTTCAACTCATTATTGACTGTAGTCGTATGTAGAGGCAAATGCAGTGTTATACGAGGGGATTATTTACACTGGGGTTTGTCTCTGTTCTCGCATCACGGCTGGAGGTGTGTCACAGTGCACAGGCGTTTGTGGAGATGTGATGTAACTGTGTGTGTGTGTGTAATCGGAATCCTCCCGGGGCATCGACAGCATCGTCCCATTTGACTTTGTGAAATATCAAGGGTCTTGAAGTCAGGCAGAACATGCTATCTGCACTGGATGTCATGGTGAATTTACATATTCTCTGTTGACATTCAGCTCACCCCACGTCAACATTCACCACACCATCAGCCAATGCCTGTAGAGATCTCACTGTGAGCGGCGTGAGGGGTCTCGGACCCCCGGGAGACACACAGATGCTGTTCTTTTGACCTGCTGCTGGCTCACACATACACTTATGAAAACCGGATTAGAGACATGACGCAACTTTTCACTTCTGCTTCATCTCAGAAAATTCTATTTATTTAGCACTTTTCACAATGTGCAATGTTCCAAAGCAGCTTTACAGGAGAAAAAGTCAAACACAGCACAGCGCATGGTGTTTATAGAACAAGCTAGATCATTTTAATAGATAATAATAATATCTAATATCAGCAGTCTCCCAGTGAGCAAGCCAACACGGCCCTGTGGCGAGGAACCCAAACTCTGATGATAAATAAATGGAGAAATAAACCTCTGGAGAAACCAGACTCGGTCGGGAGGACCAGTTCTCCTCTGACGTGTCACAGCTGCACTCACTGACTTTGATTCAAAGCTTCTGACTAAATGGTAATCAAAAATAATGAGAGCTTATTAGTTGTGAATTAATTATGAAATTCAATTTGTTGGGTCTGATTTTGTCTTTTTTTATTTGTGTAATAATGTCAATATTCGGTTTACTGCGCTGTATTTTTTGAGCTACTGTATCAAATCAACCCTGATGAAACAGAAAGTAATATGTTTTTAAAATGAACAATCAACAGACCTTTCGTTTCAGGTGAATTATTGCTTTATAAATTGTCTAAATGAAGAGGTTTTACTCGCTGGGGGTGTTGTTCTGAAACACAGATGTTTATTTAGTTAATTGTGACATCACTTGAATGACCTGAAGTGACACATTTGGACATTTTATGTCAGTTAAGAAAGTTCAGTTAATGATTCTGACAGTGGTAAATACATGACAAGTGACCTCACACACACATGATGTCATGTTTCTCTGCGTGCAGGTTTCTCATGAAGTGGATTACAGATTCAGAACTGTGTTCCAAATGTCTTGAATAGTTTGATGATTACAGTAAAAGTGTTTAGTGATGTGTTTTTGTCTGTCCAGAGACCTCACGCTACACATACATGACGTGACCCACTTTCCCTGTGTGTGTGTGTGCATGTGTCTTTGTGATCTTCATCTGGATTATTTTACAGTCCTGGTTTTTAACTCAACTGTTTTCTTGTGTGATGTCATGTACTGTAACTATAACAACACTGCAAACGATCCCATTTATTCTTTACACAGGTGTATTGATGTGATAGAAGTGTTTTGTTTCAAACTGTGGCTGTGAGCACATGACAGTGTTTTGTTAGAAAGCATTGTGTCTCTTTGTGTGGGCGGGTGTGAATATGAATAAGATGTGACGTGATTGGTTGTGATAGCTGTCAGTTATCGGTGTATGGTCTTCACATTGACAGCCGACCCCAAAAAGACGTCTGAGCCGGCGGTGAGCAACACTTCAGTGTTTAAATATGTTTCACCTGCCTCAGGTGAGTGTCTGTGCACGTGTCTTTTGTTGAAAGATGTAGTTTGTGTTTTGAGATGAAGAGAGTAGACGGTGAAGTGTTTAAGATACGACAAATACATATATCTGTCTGTGCCGGTGAGTAGTTGTTTCTTACAGGACATCATTTATCTTTGCTCACAGGCTGTCATGGTAACGCATGAATTAGGTGACAGCTCCTGTAATCCACAAAGTCAAGAATAACCCAGACGTGAGATTGTGGTCACATGTGTGTGTGTGTGTGTGAGAGAGAAAAAGACACTTTGATGTGACTTTCTTTCTACACAACACTAACATCATTGGGCATTGTGTCAGATAGACGGGCTCGCCTGTCGTACAGCTCGCTGCTCGCTCCCATCCGCAGGTCTGCTGACTCTTTCAGAAGAATCAAGTGTGATTTGAGTTCTCTTAAAGTCAAGAGATGAGGGTCGCTCTGACCCTTACAGATAATGAAGAACACCCCACCAAAACACAGATGAACCGGCAGATATCCGCTGAAGCTTCTGTTGTCAATTCTATTCTATATAATGTTTTTGAGTGTGAAACATGGAATCAAATAACTCGGGATGACGTATACTTTTCAGGGCTGAATTGTCTATGTAAAAGCTATATGATGTGATGATGTGTTTATGTCCCTGTGTCACCCTTCTGTCTGTCTCTCTCTCTCTCTCTCTCTCTCTCTCTCTACTGATTGTCCACAGGAAGTCAACTGAAAGAGAATTTTCCGGTATTCGCATTCCATTTAGCCACAGCGTGCACTCCTGCCGTCCCTTGAAGCCGCTAAGAATAGGAAGAGGTAAAAGAGAGAGAGAAACTGAAATGATGATGCACGCAGGACAGAAAGAGAGAGAGAGAGAGAGAGAGAGAGAGAGAGAGAGAGAGAGAGAGAGAGAATGAGATCATCACAGGCTAGTCTAGACCAGTCCTTCTCTAGATTGCGTAACTCTCCGTATGGATGCTCCAGTTCTTCTCAGGTAATTAATGGTCGTATCCATGGAGACTGAAATGTCCCGTGGGCATCATGTGTGGACCGCTTCTTCTCTCAGTGTTACATCTTCCAAATTATAGGACATGAATTCATCTTTTACTCATCTCTGATCCATTACATGAGTCTGGAATAATAAACAAACACACGTTTCATTTGCACGTATGAAGCGTGCTGTTTCAGGATGTATCGTGACAGCAAACACGTCTGAATGTGCCGAGGTGTGAATGAGATTTAAGAGCTTCTGTTTGTCACACAAATCTTTCACGTGACTTTGAGGACTTGTGAATTGATCTCTTTTTTTGTTGTTGTCTCTTGACAGACTCGGTGAAGGCTTTGGGAACAGAATGAGTCCAGTCGAACATTCGTCACGGTTTCTCAAGCATCCGGTTTGAAAGGACATGAAGACGTGTGAATGATTACAGAATGTTTGTTTGATGATGAGCTCAGCATCTTCATGTTGTTGTTTACTGTGGTCAGCATCCGTGAAGTGAACAATGGAATTCTCTCGGCCCACTCCAGCGTGTTTAAATGCTTCGGTCGTGTTTTGATGGTGAACTGGTTCTAGATGTAAAATCAGTTTTAGTGCGCTGTTGTTGTGTGAGTGACCGTCTTCAGCCCAATAACCTCATTCAACCTTATAATGAGAGAACAAATAACATGAGACCTCCGTCAGCTCAAACACACATGAATGAAGAGTCGATATTATCATATATCACATATGAATGTTTGCACATCATGTGTTCCGTGATCCATGCTAGCAGATTCACGGTCGGGTTATTGCCTCTGGCTTATGCAGAAATAGAGAACTGTTTATGTAAGAATCCATCGTGATGAGTTTTATTGATTCCATGTGAACTCATGCACACATGATCCTGCATGAACTTTTGCCACCGGCGAGAAACTCAACAGGCCATAAATATTTTTCACCAGCCCTGAAACTGTGTTTAGTATTCTTTTTATTATAAAATATTTAGTTTTCTTTCATATTTTTTTTTCACGGTGCAGGAGCAGAATCACGTGAATCTACAAGGAGATTGTTGTGTATATATTTATTTTGTTGGTTTAATGCTAGCATGGGATTTCACATATTTAGCCACATGGTAGGTATAGTATCAGTGAGGTAACAGTTGTGTGACAGATGTTTATGAGTATACGATTGGATTCATCATTTTGTGAGGCTCAGATTATTCTTCAGTTTTATTTTAAATCATATCGCAGCACATCCCATTAAAGCCACAATATGTAAATTTGGACCAATAGTTGGTGCACTTTCGAAACAACAACAAAAGGCGAAGCTATATGACGTCATGTTGGAGAGTGGAATTATGGGACATGTGGTTTTCACCATCCAGAGGCGTATGGAGATCACCCATCATGTTCACGGATTTTATTTGATGTCATCGATATGAATTAGCTTGAAAGACACGTGGAATGTAAAGCTACGTTAGCCTGCGACTGTTATTGGACTTTGTCCAAATTGATTTGGTAGTGTAATGCTACAGTTTTACGTGTTTAAAACAGTCATGCAGTCATTGTTTAACATAAACTACGTTTATGATTTTTTGGGATTTCCTTTATTTGCCAAAGAGAATCGTGAACAGCAGTTTCAGTTTCTAAAACCAGAAACTGAGGGTCGTGCGGAGCAGTAGATATCAAGTCACTGATATGAGACAAATACAAGAGAGACAAGGGACGGGACATTATTTTAAATTTGAATTTCTCTGGATTTGCACATTCTTGGGAACATTTGGGAATATATCACACTGTGCAAGTGATTTTTGGATATTTCATAACACATTTATTCAATATTGTGGCTTTAAAGTAAACTGAAGGATTTGTATTTGGCTCCTGATTATGTTTTTGACTGTAGATGCATGAACATCCATCAGAGCATCTGGACGATGTATAAGAAGAAGCCTGGTGATACAAACACAGACTCTCCAGGATTTTACTATACGTTACAGAGTATAGATACACGTGTGTGTGCGTGCATGTGTGTGGTAGATTTGCCCTCAGCGAGAGCGACAGAACAGTTTGTTAGTGGAGCAGATCGGGAATGATTCAGTCCTGAAGGGGGAAGGGGGGTGTCAGAAAAAGTGAGAAAGAAGCAAAAATAGAGACATTATCACGATGCACAGAGATTTGTGATTCGCATGTTATTAGTCGTGTTGATTATTTACTTTGCTGAAATGCAGGCGTCATGTATGAGTGCTAACATTTACATTTGCCAGACAATTTAATCCAACAAACATTTAGATATAATCTGGATTTAGTGATATATGTAAGGGATAATCCACAGCCAGCCATGCGTTAAAATGTTTAATTAAAAGACGCTGAGGCCTCCGCGAAATGCGTTAAAATCTTGAGATTTTGCACAAATGAATTTACAACGCTGGCCACGAGACATTGGAATTGAACTCAACTTCAGAGATCAAATTTAAGATTTAAGAAATAAATACACTTTAACTCGCTCACTTACGCGCTCCAAATCCGTTGTCACTCCTCGCGCTCCTTGTGACATGTCACGCGCGCCCGTGACTCAAACACACAAACCGTTAATCCAGAAGTGTGCGGGATTGGGCGGGAGGAAACACGGGATTGGGCGGATGATGGAGTCGAGACGATGCTGTGACTCACTCGCATGAGCGATGAATTCACTTCACCTCAGCGGCGGACACGCGCTCACCTCTCTCTCTCCCTAACACTGACCCCACTGGAATTCAACTGGAAGTTAAAAAAAATCGCCAATAAAAATCTTATTTTGAACGATGGCGTTTATGGTGAAACACGTGGTGGGCGGTCAACTGAAGAATCTGACAGGAGGTCTGACAGAAGAGAAATCAGAAGGAGAGAAATCAGAGGCGGCAGCTAAAGGAATGACCGAAGAAGAGTTTGAACAGTATCAACAACAACTAGAGGAGGAGAAGTAAGACAAACCTTCATTCTCACCTGATTTAACGTCATTCTAACGATTCGTGGCGTGTTTTGAACTCTGTCTGTGGAGATGAAGTGGTCGTGCGCGTTTGGAGAGGCGCGCGTATTTCTCGCGCTCCGCTGAGTGTCTCGCGCAGCTGCTCATTTCGCTCAGGGAGATTCCCGCTCTTTCGTTTGTGAATAATATTTAACGTTATTCATCGCACTGCTTTACTGCAAATGAACGTTGTTATTATAAAGAGTGATTTAGAGGCACTGAGAGGTTGAGATCAACATACATTTAGTGTCAGCATTTGTTTAAATGTTAGACGTGTGCATAAAATATATACATATGAAGAGTTTGGTTCCAAAATGAGTTTTTTTACTGTGCAGTCCAATTAATGTCAATCAAAGTGAAGTTGGTTTGTTTTGATTTGAGCCACAATAACTAAAAAACACAGCTAACACAATAAAATAGAATAAAAACATGTTAACATCATAACCAGAGTTATCTTATTTTGGAAGCAAACTCTTCATATATCCTAACAATATCATATCGGGAAATGTTATCAATGAATGATTGTAGTATAAATATCTGTTTTAAGCATATTAACCCAAAATAATCGACCTTTATAAAATATATGCGTGGTGCAGTGGCGTCTGATATTCCATTCTGTACTCTTGTAGATCCCAAAGGAAAATGAGTGCTTGTTAATTTGGCATCTTAGCTATATAGTAATATCACATTTATTCCAGTTTTTAGACACCGTGTAAACCCACAGAGAATTGTGTCTCCATCTGGTGTAAAATCATTGTCTGACAAACATTCAGACAACCAAAATATAGCACTTTACTCATTCTTAGTGGCTTACAGTGACCTTTATTTTAGATTCTTTAATGCCCCATAATATGAAAACGATCCAAATGTGAGTCTGTCAGGATCATCGGTACCTCGTGTTTGAGCAGGTGTTCGTACTCGACATGGTTTTCACAGACTGTGCTGAGTTCATCCTCATGATGGTAATCCAAATCATTTCTTTAGAGAGGCGAGACAGCCGTGTGAACAGCTAAGAGTCGTGCTTTGATTCACATGAGGGATTATTTCAAGCAGTCATGTGTGATGGTGAACTATATGTGCTGGGTGAGTGTCAGCCAAACTGTCAGCGTGAGTCTAAATCCCAGCATTCCCCGCTTCGCTCTCAGACGCTTTCAGCTCCAGACATTTCTACTGCTTTATTAGAATCCCTCTCAAGTGACCTGAGAGAAGGCTTGGCCTTTAATAAGATGAGCTCAGCGTCCATGAATCTTTTTCATTTGTCCCTCTGAATGTAAAATCAAACAACATCTCACTGTAATGCACTTAAACAGGATACAGGAAGACACTAAACAAAGGCTTAAACTAAACAATGTCACAACCGACCCCTGTCACTCATGAGATCACTTTAACATCTCAATTATTTCTCCTAGAGAGGTTAAATAAAGATCAAATGGACACTTTTCTCCTGAGAGTCAGAAATCTCACAAATGTCATTAGAGTTTCAACAATTACTCTCTTACATGATTCAGTTTGTCATTTATTTTCCAACATCCGTGACAGAAATCAAAGCACAAAGCGCACAATTGAAAATTATTTTCTCTTCTATACATTTTGTACTGATCCACGATAAATAAATGTTACTGGACTTTCTGATTTCAGTAGATGAACATGTGTGTTTCTCAGTTTTTGCTCACATGTTGTATGTATCGTGACTGTAATTATCTTTCGACCTTACTGCCCTTTAAACAATCAATCACAATAAAAGTTATTACTGGGCATCTTGTACAACTTCTCATTTCTTTAATTTGGCTGCGAGGAGGATTTATAAAGAGTCGGGATTCAAGGGTTTTATCAACTGAATGTGACACACATATAAATTCTCCTCCCCAATTTCATACACCGAGTTAAAGGGGTCATTTGGCGCGAATATGTGTTTTTCTGTGTCTTTGGTGTGTTATGTGTAAGTTGCTCATGCATGTATTCGACACGTAAAAATTGCAGAATGTAAAGTGTGGGAGCAAAAGATGCGTTCTATCTAAAAGCGAATGCTCACCCAGACCTGACCGAAACGACTCGTGTAGCCACACCCCCACAAATCTACATCAGCTCGTGGTATGATTTGACTAAGACCGCCCAAATCTATACGCACCTAAGGTGGGCGTACCTGTCAGAACAATTGAAGAGGAACCTTATGTTCCAAATATGGTCAGAGGCGTTACATTTCCCTCACACACTTGCAGTATTCCACCAATCACTACACACTGGTTAACTGTCCAATCACAGCGAAGAGTTTTGTAAAATATCAGCTCGTTTCAGAGAGGCGGAGCAAAGAGGAGATACAGACATGCACGGTATGTGGAAAATACAGCGTTGTTGAACCTTAAATCGTGTTTACACATTGCATTACATCAAAAATAAACCAGAATATTTGTTTTAACCGCATCATATATGACTCCTTTGAGGCAGTATGTTTAATATTAGATTCTGATCTTTGATGATAAAGAATAAATGTTATGCAGTGAGCGAGGAGAGCCCATGTCATTTCTTATAATTCCTCTCTCACATCTTGAGAGGTTCAGTTAAGACACCAGGAAAGGAAACAAGAATTGAGAAGCACCCACAATGTACCAATACTGTACGAATCTATCCAACAAATACATTAAGTGTGGGTGCTCTGATAACATACAGAGTTACAGATTCTCCATGTGGATGTCAATCCTAGAAGAGTTTGAAGATGACAGTGATTTTTGTTTTACGTGTATCATCTCTGGATCGGTTCCACATCTGTGTAATGATCTGCATGCTGCTACAACATTCTGTGTTTATCTTTAAGAATCGTCTGAAAACACATCAACACCTGACAGTTCAGTTCTGACTTCTATCTCTTTTCTCTTTAAAAAAAATACAACTTATCTCTGTATACTGTGCTGGGCTGTATGAGAACAGTTTTACTGCTCTTATGCTTTTTGTTGTGCTTATGTTGTTCCAATTGCTTCCATTGTTTACCTCATTTGTTAGTCACGTTGGATAAAAGTAAATGACTAAATGTAATGTAATGTCTCATGTCACATACAGGCAAGAGCGAGATGCCAATTTTGCCCAGCGGAAAGCTGAGAGAGCCACAGTCCGATCTCACTTCAGAGACAAATACAGATTGCCGAAGGTATAACCCTCACATACTCTTTCATAACAATCATCTGATGTTCATGATTTCACTCAATCTTCACCTCCAGAGGCCTGTATAACAATAATATTCTTCCGTGAAAATGTCAACCTTACCATGACAAAATTTAGTTTTAATACCAAGGGTTTTTATGATGGTAACAGCACAGATATTAACGTTTAGTTCAGATAACCATGTGAGATCTCTCTTCAAATTTATAAAGCATTCGTTTTACTGCATGATTTTTCATAGTCAGGTAAGAGCCATTTTGAGGATTGTCACATCCGCTACATATTCCTCATAAATGGATAAAATAACTATTTAATGTTCTATAAAGATGCGTCTCTTCTCCATTCATTGGGTATTATTGCTTCAGGATTGTGCATTTTATTTCACAGAAATCCTACATAGTTTGTCGTCTCCCAAAACCTTATTTAAAATTGAAAATTGTTCATAGACTGAAATGTTTTGATGTTTAAACTCTATCAACAATGGTTTAGTCAAATATCTTCGTAACAAATTCATTCTCGGAGCACTTTTATGTCACGTCCATAACATTGGAATTGCTCAGGTCTTTTTCTTCTTCTTTTCTTCATGCATTTGTTCACTCAGTCACTGTCCTTTGATTTGATTCAGAATGAGATGGATGACACTCAGATTCAGGCCGCACAAGATGACGTTGAGCTTCCCACTGAACTGGCCAAGATGATCGCTCAAGATAACCAAGAGGAAGAACAAAAGCAGTCTGTCCTGGGACATCTGACCAACATTCAGAACGTGGACATGGGTCATCTGAAGGGTAAAGCTCAGGCCACACTCGAGGACCTGAAGAACTCCGCTGAGAAGTGTTCACTCATGTGATCATCTCTCTCTCCTCATCTGCTGTATGTCTCCATCATCACTCGCTCACTGTCGTCTGTCAGTCATCCATATTGAAATGTGACCTGTAGGACCATGTTTGTTTTTATGATGTTTTTAGGAGTTAAAACGTCTGGTGTGACTGCTGTTTGATAAATGTGTTTATTTATCATGAAGAAACTCTATTTTGCAGATGGGACATTATGAGTGGAGGTGTTGGGGGTTATTGTCATGAATCACATGAGTCCTGATGGTCTCACATATATTGATTGGTTTTATTCATTCGTGTTATGTGTGATGAGCTGTTACAGTTTATTCAAGCAATAGTGTGAGTTGATGTTTCTGATGGAAATAATCCATCATCTCCACCTTTGTCTGTGCCCTTTGACCTTTCATCGAGTGCTGCTGTTTTGTGCAGATGGTTCGGTGTCGTCTGTTAGTTTTTCCTCTTGTGAGCACAGTCTGTATGTGAATTGTGTTTGTGTACAGGAGCGTGACGTGCACCTTCGTACTTTGATTTACAAAGGAAAATAACATTGAGGCACTTTTGTGTGACTTGTGATAGTCGCCTGGATGAAGCCATGCGGGGATTATGGTTTTGTAATAAAAGCTGCTTCCATTATCTAGCTATATTTGCAAATACATAAAGCAATATGTCTGATCCTGATACAGGACAGAGCTGACCGCCAATAATAATAGACAGGGAACAGACGTCTGAACAGGGTTGAAGTTGATTTCCCTTTAACTCGATTTTATCTGAGAGAAGGTTATTGTATGTATGTATGCCCTCAGTGAACTGATGTAATGTATTCATGTATTCATTTCTAGACCTTGATGATATTTGACTGACTGTCGAAACTAATAAATATAATATTTGTACTTAGAGTGTGTTTGATGTGATGTGTTGTACAGAGAGTGAACAGCAGGAGGAGACATTACACAAACATCAGCATCTAAAAAAAAACAATTCATTTTTCTCTAAAGTTCTTATTTTAAACATCGAGATCAAGTTGAGGTGTGATTATGTTGTATATTATAAATGCTATATTTTCTATTCTATTGAAAAGAGGTTTTGTTGTGTGAAGCTGGCGCTTCTTCTGCTGTTTTACATGTGAATGGGAGACAATCAGTGATCTCAAGTGTCCTGTGAAAGAACAGAGCAGTCAAATATATTGTTGTGGAAAGTCTCTCTATTGACGGGCCTCTGGGCGAGCGCATGGTCAGTCGGACACAAAGAGCGTGAAACGGTCCAGAAAACACTTTTGTGGCGCCTTTCTTTTCCAGCGGGGTGATTAAAACTCCCCAAAAGAGCCTGAGAGGGTCTGCCCTGAAACCCACCGGGTGAGCGTCCGTTTAAACAGGGGCTTGTTCTTGGGTTTTGGGCTAAAGAGAAACAGATTTGTTTTTCTGCGCTTTAAATTGAAGAAGTGGTTTGCAGATGTTGAGCTTCACTGTGAGGAATGTGTGCCTGGCTCTCTCTCTCTCTCTCTCTCTCTCTCTCTCTCTTTTCCCTGATGGGGTTTTATACTCTAATGCTGTGAGAGAGACCACACAGAGAGAGAGAGACATTGAGAGAGACGACAGAGAGAGAGAGCCAGAGAGAGAGAGAGAGAGAGAGAGAGAGAGAGAGAGAGAGAGAGAGAGAGAGAGAGAGAGAGAGAGAGAGAGAGAGAGAGAGAGAGAGAGAGAGAGAGAGAGAGAGAGAGAGAGAGAGAGAGAGAGAGAGAGAGAGAGAGAGAGAGAGAGAGAGAGAGAGAGAGAGAGAGAGAGAGAGAGAGAGAGAGAGAGAGAGAGAGAGAGAGAGAGAGAGAGAGAGAGAGAGAGAGAGAGAGAGAGAGAGAGAGAGAGAGAGAGAGAGAGAGAGAGAGAGAGAGAGAGAGAGAGAGAGAGAGAGAGAGAGAGAGAGAGAGAGAGAGAGAGAGAGAGAGAGAGAGAGAGAGAGAGAGAGAGAGAGAGAGAGAGAGAGAGAGAGAGAGAGAGAGAGAGAGAGAGAGAGAGAGAGAGAGAGAGAGAGAGAGAGAGACAGAGAGAGAGAGAGAGAGAGAGAGAGAGAGAGAGAGAGAGAGAGAGAGAGAGGGTGGGGGTCAGAAGGGTCTTGGAGGAGGGGTCTCTGGGAGTCAATGCCCAGCAGAGCATGAAAACACCAGAGACACAAAGACATGCCGGACGCATCAACATAACATCAAGAATATAAAACAGCGCGGGGACTCAGAAATGCCTGAAGCTCACTTCCACACAAATATAATCTCGTGGAAAACTCTTGAGGACTTTCTGCAGGAGACACAACTCGAAGAACTCAAGACTCAAGATGCTGTTTCATTCTTTATCGTTTCGCTTGTTGAATCAGATCAGCGCGAGGACCGGACCGATGCGAAATGAACTGGAATAACGTCACGCGGTTCATGTGAAAGGTCAAGAGAAAGCGAGACATGCAGAGCCGCATCGTTCCCGTCGCATTGCTCCTCTCGGTCCTCGTGACGCTGCACGCGCAGCTCGTCTGTTGGCAGGCGCTGCTCAGGTGTCACAAAGTGCGCGACTGCGAGATCGCTTACGATCAATACATCATCGCGTGCGACGGGAACATCCGCGGCACCCGACGCCAGTGTCCGAGCCACTGCATCAGCGCGCTCATCCGCCTCAACCAGACCGCCGGCGGGCCGGACCTCGAGACCTGCGACTGCGGGAGGGACGCCGAGTGCACGCGGGCCAAACGCGCCATTGATCCGTGTCTGCCGCGCACGCATGCCGACGGGATAGGCTGCACCGAAGCCCGCCAGCGTTGCGAGGACGAGCCCGGCTGTCGGTCGTCTCTGACGGCGTACCTGTCCCGCTGCGGACAGCTGTTCAACGGGCGGAAATGCTCGTCCCGGTGCAAAGCGACGATCGAAGAGATGCTCGCGATGCCTGACGGGATGCTGCTGAATCGGTGCGTGTGCGACGGGCTGGAACGTCCGTTCTGTGAGGTGGTGAAACAGAACATGATGAAACTGTGTTTGATAGGAGACCGGGGCTCGTCCGTGGAGCTCGACGGAACGGACGATGTGTACGAGGACGAGGATTATGACGTGAACGCGGAGAGAGACGTGACGGACGCGTACGCGGTGATGTCGAGTGCCGTCGGTGTTTGTCAACAGGTGGTGTTCCTGTGCGGTGTGTTGTGTGCTGGGACTCTCATCTGTGTTTCAAGTGTTTATTATTGAGCCATTCGCTTCTTCTTCAACACAAAACCTCACGTGACTGAAGAAGGATTCGGATCTCCGCACGCGCGCACTGGGCTGTTTCTGCCGCTGGAAAAACATTATGCAGCAGTTTGCCAGTAACTTACTGTAGATTTACATTTATGTCATTTACTGGCAACAGTTTGTTCAGAGATAAATGATCATCAAACACTAACAATTACAGAAAAAACTATCAATAACAGCCTCATGCAAAGCATTCTGGGAACCTTTTTCTGTTTTTTGTCTAACTCAGAATGCTTCTGCCAGTAATTCTGCAAGTTTCTACAGATATTCTTTACAGTGTAATCTATTTCAACCCAAAGCTGACTTGTTATATAATTTATAAACTTGAACATGTAGATTTATAAGACCGTGTGTGAAAACAGTATTTCAGAGATTATTTAAAGTGTAAACACAAGCAGGCCAAGACAAACTTCTCTCCACTACAAATGGAGAACAAGTATGGACTAACTATGCTTAGACTTCTCTGTCAGTATATGTCATTTATACTTAAAGGGATACTTCGTGCAAAAATGAAAATGATGTCATTCACTCTCCTTTCAGTCGTTCCAGATGTGTATTAATGTGTTTGTTCTGATGAACACAGAGAAAGATATTTGGAAGAATGCTCTTAACCAGACAGATCTCCCACAGGAGGACAAATACTGGTGGTCAAAAGTGCCTCAGAACTGTTTGCTGTTCTACATTCTTCAAAATGTCGTCTTTTGTGTTCAACAGTAAAAAAACGATAAAGTATTTTTTTCCTACTATGGGAGTCAATGGGTGTTGAGATCTGTTTTTTGTCCAAATATCTTTCTGTGTGTTCATCAGAACAAACACATTTATACAGGTGAGGAAATTATGACAGAATTTTCATTTTATTGAACATAAAGTCGCAATACATCTGTATCATACTCTGGTCAAGGATAATACAAGAAACTTATTTCCATCGTGGTCCTTGACTTTTGGTCAAAATGTCCCTTTGAGTGCAATTTTAAGTTTATTTCCGAGAAGAACATAAAAAGTAGAGTGAAAGTATACCGAATGAAACTTTATTTGTAAGGGTTGAAACACAGTATTTCTTTAGGGTGTAGAGACACAGACTCATTGCAGTGTTTTGTTTTGATGACTCTCGGCTCTTTTCTGTTAAAGTCAAACAGTGGCGGTGTGTTGAGTTCTTTCAGTCAGCACCAGCGGTCTTTCTTTTGTCCTCACATCACACTTTAAATATTTGCAGTGCGCTGCGGGTTAAAGGATCTCAAGGGTTTCATTTAAGTGAAGAGACTCTTCAGAAACTGAACTGATCTCAGTCTTTATCGGCTGGATTCTGATGCCGTCATGATGCTCACTGTTCAACAACTGCTGCTCATCAACACACTTAATGTTTATTAACGTAGAAAACTCTTTTGCTTCTTTGCATTTGCATGAAAAATGATTCATGTAGCGGACTGAATCCAGGACCCAAAAAATACATTCTGTGTAAGAATAAGAAACACTTTTACTGTCGCTACAGCAGCTCTAAAAAGGCTGTTGGGTCAAATTTGGACCAACCATCAGTTGCTTTGAAATAACCGAAGATGCCCAGATGCCCACTATCCAGTATAGCAAGTTTTCTCGAATGAAGTACAACTCAAGTACAGAGTTATGTTCAACTTTTGACTATGCATTTGTGTTTCTGTACTTTTGCGTGTTGTGTAGCTCGTACATTTAAAAACGGTCCATGATTGTTTTGTTTGGCAACCTTTGTACAATTATTTATACATTTTGGAACTTTTATGAAAAATAAAACTGCAAGAAATGCAAGACAGACTTCTGTCCTAAAATCAGTTCATTAGTGGATTCAGACGACTGAAAGAATGGAGTCGTTGCTCACATCATTGATTCATACTGATGTTTAAATGCTGGACTCACTGAAAAACAGAACCATGCGGGACTGAAGATATGTTTGAGTTGACACATGTAAAGGCCGTTTCTCCTCCCTCATGAACCCCCCCATCCTAATGACTGGGAACAAAATCAAAATAAACAAAAGCAGGAGCGAGGGGTCAAGCGCTGGAGGAGGGGCCACACGGGGCCAATAGTGACACTGAGCTGGGGCCCATTTTCTCATTTAGAGCCTTTCAGCACACACACACACACACTCCCCTTTTTGGCAGTTTTGTGTCCCGCTGGTACAATGTTCCATTCATGGGACTTGTGTGTGTGTGTGTTGGGGGTTCTCAGTCTCTGATGAATGACTACGTACGCGCACACATCTTATGTTTCAGCCATGAGCTGCTGGCAGAGAGAGAGAGAGAATATTAAACAGAGAATATAAACTGGCAGAATACCTCACAACCGGAGCGCTGTTTCTGAGGTGAAGACTCATTTAGTTATGATGGTTTCTGAGGTTACACTTATGAATATTCTTAAAGCGTCTATACGACTCTTGTATAACTCAAACTGAACACGTCTGCCAAATGCGACAACTGTGTGCGGAAGAATATGATCATTACTGTTTGTGACTTTATACATGTGAAGGCACAAAAACAATTTAACACATTTACATTTATTCATTTGGCAGACGCTTTTATCCAAAACGACTTATAAGTAGTTTTTTACAGTGACACATTACTGCAGAGCAATCAGGGGTAAGACGTCTTGCTCATTTTATAACTATAGGAATGCTTTCCCAACAAATATTCACACAAAAAGATTTCTTCATTTAGGAATCGACACATTCTAGACCAAAAAAAAGTTTTAATATTACAGATCCATCATGTGTCAGTTGAATCAGTAAAATCAAGTTTGGACAGTGATTTACACAAAAAACCAGTGTGACGCGCGTGTGTGTGTTAGTGTGTGAGCGCGTGTAACACAAACACAACGATCAAGGAGATTTTCCAGCATTCTCTCAGGTATTCAAGTCTCTGTGGTAAAACTCGAATCTTGTTTTAAGATGAAAACCAGGTTAAATAAGATTTGTGACTGCAGCGTGAACAGTCCGTCAGGTAAACGACACAACTGAAGAGATCCAATCAGATCCTGTCAACACTCCGACACGATCACCGTTGTCATGACGAGAACCCTCGGCTCACTGTAAACAACACGCTGAAAGAGAGAGAGTGAAAAAACACATCACACTGTACACGTCTGACAGTGATGAGATGATGTATCGGCCTCTGCTACAATGTGGGAATTGTGTCAATAATGTTCATTATTTAATATTTGTATACATACACTCACCTAAAGGATTATTAGGAACACCATACTAATACTGTGTTTGCCCCCCTTCCGCCTTCAGAACTGCCATAATTCTACGTGGCATTGATTGAACAAGGTGCTGAAAGCATTCTTTAGAAATATTGGCCCATATTGATAGGATAGCATCTTGCAGCTGATGGAGATTTGGCACATCCAGGACATGAAGCTCCCGTTCCACCACATCCCAAAGATGCTCTATTGGGTTGAGATCTGGTGACTGTGGGGGCCATTTTAGTACAGAATGTTCAAGAAACCAATGAAAATGATTCAAGCTTTACATTTACATTTATTCATTTGGCAGACTCTTTTATCCAAAGCGACTTACAAGTAGTTTTATACAGTGACACATTACTGCAGAGCGATCAGGGGTAAGGTGTCTTGCTCAAGGGCCCTTCAGTCATGACCTGCTGGCACTGAGATTAGAACCTTCTGATCACAAGCCCAACACTCTAACCATTAGGCCACAGCTTAGTGACATGGTGCATTATCCTGCTGGAAGTAGCCATCAGAGGATGGGTACATGGTGGTCATAAAGGGATGGACATGGTCAGAAACAATGCTCAGGTAGGCCGTGGCATTTAAACAATGCCCAATTGCCTAAAGTGTGCCAAGAAAACATCCCCCACACAATAACACCACCACCACCAGCCTGCACAGTGGTAACAAGGCATGAAGGATCCATGTTCTCATTCTGTTACCGCCATATTCTGACTCTACCATCTATCTGAATGTCCCAAATCAGGACTCATAAGACCAGGCAACATTTTTACAGTCTTCAACTGTCCAATTTTGGTGAGCTCGTGCAAATTGTAGCTTCTTTTTCCTATTTGTAGTGGAGATGATAGGTACCCGGTGAATTGCTTAAATCACCTTCTTTCCCATTCTGACATTCAGTTTGGAGTTCAGGAGATTGTCTTGACCAGGAACACACCCCTAAATGCATTGAAGCAACTGCCATGGGATTGGTTGATTAGATAATTGCATTAATGAGAAATTGAACAGGTGTTCCTAATAATCCTTTAGGTGAGTGTATATCAACAATTTGATCAAAACTAGCCAATAAAAAGATGTTTAACTTAACTTCCATTTCAATGTGTTGAAGTGTCAGTGTGTGTCTACACGTACAAGATCTCACAGATTCAGCAGCGGCGTCTTTCTTCAGTGATTCATCCGTCTGAGTGTCTCGCATCTACAAACACATCTGAGCTTTAAAAGATCCGACTCACACGTTCATTACCCATCAACAGACAAACACACAACATTTACCTTGATCTGCTCTTTCAGATACTCCGCTCGACTCATCAGACTCTTAATCTACAAGAGAAAATCTTCTCTTCATATCAACAGAGATCACATGGACATGAACACGACACATACTGTACGGATGATTTTCTCACCTCGCTGTGGAGCAGATCTCGCCGGCGGCCTTGAGCTTCAGCTGAAAGAGACACAAACATTACTGACTTGATCTGTGCATGTGTGACAGAATCCTTCAACCGCTTCATTTGTCATTCACACAGACATACACAAACACGGATGTACACAAACACAGACCCACACACGTAAAAAAAAAACAGACATACACAAACACACACACACGCGTACACACACACAGACGTTTGGAGTTCTTCATCTGTAGGTCTGATTTCTGGATGCCGCTCGTGTTGAAATAATCTCCCACATTCTCGCTTAAAGCCAAATAAAACCTGCGGTTCAGTCCATCATCCGAGCTCTCTTGATCCCAGGACAGTCGAATCAATCCTTCAGATAAGTGTTTTCATTTGTTTCAGTGTTTAATAACAGAGAGAAGAGAGTGAAGAGAGCTGTATTGAATGAGATCCAGATGGCAGAGATTGTACCACACACGCATTCCTGGCATCATCTCAGCTCATCTGGACCCCCCCACCATTTAACTTTAAAGAGATGATGAAAAAGCGGTTGCCATGAGAGACGCTCACCCGCGAGAGCCAGAAGCATTTCACCCAAACTCTGCTGATATAAATCAAGAGTGTCCGAGTCTTCAGCACCGTTCTCCTCCTGTAAACACAACTCTATTACCCACAATGCAATACAGCTGAGATCCTCCAATCATGTCACAACTTTTACCCGGGCGACAGCGGTGGACGCCAACTCCAGAGCCGCCAATAAACGTGGCTGATTTCTAGACATTTCTGTGACAGAAGAGAAGAAGTTTGAGTTTCATCTGAACAAACGCTGCTTGTCGTAACGCTGCTTGCTGTAATGTTTACCTGTTAATATGCTCCTGGTGCACTTTGCCTCCTCAAAACTGATCTTATTGTCTGATTTGACCAGAGCTTTGAGTTCCTCGGCACGAGAAACATACTGATTCACCTGAAACACATTTACAACCATCACATTTCATTTCTGAAGCACTGTTTGGATTTGGTGTCTGTCTTGACGGGGGCGTGTCTGTGTGTCCGTATGACCCGTGTGATGTCTTGACGGGGGCGTGTCTGTGTGTCCGTATGACCCGAGTGATGTTTTGACGGGGGCGTGTCTGTGTGTCCGTATGACCCGAGTGATGTTTTGACGGGGGCGTGTCTGTGTGTCCGTATGACCCGAGTGATGTTTTGACGGGGGCGTGTCTGTGTGTCCGTATGACCCGAGTGATGTTTTGACGGGGGCGTGTCTGTGTGTCCGTATGACCCGAGTGATGTCTTGACGGGGGCGTGTCTGTGTGTCCGTATGACCCGAGTGATGTTTTGACGGGGGCGTGTCTGTGTGTCCGTATGACCCGAGTGATGTTTTGACGGGGGCGTGTCTGTGTGTCCGTATGACCCGAGTGATGTCTTGACGGGGGGCGTGTCTGTGTGTCCGTATGACCCGTGTGATGTCTTGACGGGGGCGTGTCTGTGTGTCCGTATGACCCGTGTGATGTCTTGACGGGGGCGTGTCTGTGTGTCCGTATGACCCGTGTGATGTCTTGACGGGGGCGTGTCTGTGTGTCCGTATGACCCGAGTGATGTCTTGACGGGGGCGTGTCTGTGTGTCCGTATGACCCGAGTGATGTTTTGACGGGGGCGTGTCTGTGTGTCCGTATGACCCGAGTGATGTTTTGACGGGGGCGTGTCTGTGTGTCCGTATGACCCGAGTGATGTCTTGACGGGGGGCGTGTCTGTGTGTCCGTATGACCCGTGTGATGTCTTGACGGGGGCGTGTCTGTGTGTCCGTATGACCCGTGTGATGTCTTGACGGGGGCGTGTCTGTGTGTCCGTATGACCCGTGTGATGTCTTGACGGGGGCGTGTCTGTGTGTCCGTATGACCCGTGTGATGTCTTGACGGGGGCGTGTCTGTGTGTCCGTATGACCCGTGTGATGTCTTGACGGGGGCGTGTCTGTGTGTCCGTATGACCCGAGTGATGTTTTGACGGGGGCGTGTCTGTGTGTCCGTATGACCCGAGTGATGTCTTGACGGGGGGCGTGTCTGTGTGTCCGTATGACCCGTGTGATGTCTTGACGGGGGCGTGTCTGTGTGTCCGTATGACCCGTGTGATGTCTTGACGGGGGCGTGTCTGTGTGTCCGTATGACCCGTGTGATGTCTTGACGGGGGCTTGTCTGTGTGTCCGTATGACACGTGTGATGTCTTGACGGGGGCGTGTCTGTGTGTCCGTATGACCCGTGTGATGTCTTGACGGGGGCGTGTCTGTGTGTCCGCATGACCCGAGTGATGTTTTGACGGGGGCTTGTCTGTGTGTCCGTATGACCCGTGTGATGTCTTGACGGGGGCTTGTTTGTGTGTCCGTATGACCCGTGTGATGTCTTGACGGGGGCGTGTCTGTGTGTCCGTATGACCCGAGTGATGTCTTGACGGGGGGCGTCTCTGTGTGTCCGTATGACCCGTGTGATGTCTTGACGGGGGCGTGTCTGTGTGTCCGTATGACCCGAGTGATGTCTTGACGGGGGCGTGTCTGTGTGTCCGTATGACCCGAGTGATGTTTTGACGGGGGCGTGTCTGTGTGTCCGTATGACCCGAGTGATGTCTTGACGGGGGGCGTGTCTGTGTGTCCGTATGACCCGTGTCATGTCTTGACGGGGGCGTGTCTGTGTGTCCGTATGACCCGTGTGATGTCTTGACGGGGGCGTGTCTGTGTGTCCGTATGACCCGTGTGATGTCTTGACGGGGGCTTGTTTGTGTGTCCGTATGACCCGTGTGATGTCTTGACGGGGGCTTGTCTGTGTGTCCGTATGACCCGTGTGATGTCTTGACGGGGGCGTGTCTGTGTGTCCGTATGACCCGTGTGATGTCTTGACGGGGGCGTGTCTGTGTGTCCGTATGACCCGAGTGATGTTTTGACGGGGGCTTGTCTGTGTGTCCGTATGACCCGTGTGATGTCTTGACGGGGGCTTGTTTGTGTGTCCGTATGACCCGTGTGATGTCTTGACGGGGGCGTGTCTGTGTGTCCGTATGACCCGAGTGATGTCTTGACGGGGGGCGTCTCTGTGTGTCCGTATGACCCGTGTGATGTCTTGACGGGGGCGTGTCTGTGTGTCCGTATGACCCGAGTGATGTCTTGACGGGGGCGTGTCTGTGTGTCCATATGACCCGAGTGATGTCTTGACGGGGGCGTGTCTGTGTGTCTGTATGACCCGAGCTATGTCTTGACGGGGGCGTGTCTGTGTGTCCGTATGACCCGTGTGATGTCTTGACGGGGGCTTGTTTGTGTGTCCGTATGACCCGTGTGATGTCTTGACGGGGGCTTGTCTGTGTGTCCGTATGACCCGAGTGAAGTCTTGACGGGGGCGTGTCTGTGTGTCCGTATGACCCGTGTGATGTCTTGACGGGGGCGTGTCTGTGTGTCCGTATGACCCGAGTGATGTTTTGACGGGGGCGTGTCTGTGTGTCCGTATGACCCGTGTGCTGTATGACCCAAGTGATGTCTTGACGGGGGTGTGTCTGTGTGTTCGTATGATCATTAACATTGGTTTTAATATGTGACACTCACCTTTTGTCTGAGAGCTTCTTTCCTCTGTCGGTCTGTTTCATCTGTAAGAAGAGATGATGAATGAATGAAGAGAGAGAGAGAGAGAGAGAGAGAGAGAGAGAGAGAGAGAGAGAGACAGTGTGAAGTGTTTCTAGTGTGTGTGTGTGTCTTACTGTGAATGGCAGGAACGAAGTGCTCGAGTGCACTACAGTAGAGAGATAACGCTTCACTTCTCTGTCCATCCTGATCCTTCTGAACGGCCTGTAACACCAGCGCTTTCTACAACACACATCATACACCTGTGTACTCAACATGATTACATCACACACACATGAGCAAACTAAATAAACCAGGCCTTTCTATCTCTCTGAAACACTGTTTGTGTGCAGACGAAAGCTGTGTGACTCCAGCGCTGACGTTTGCCAAGCTGCTGTCTGACACTACTGACACTTCTCTATTAAAATAAACTAAACACACTCGCTCACACACTCACGGCTCTCTGGAGGCTGTCGACACTCGGCATGTGTTCCAGGTCAACAAAGGGATGCAGGAAGAACTCCTCAAACGTGATGCGGGCATCTGGATCTCTCTCGAGCAGCCGAAGCAGCAGATCTCTGCAGTCACAAGAAACACGCACGCCAGACGGCAGCTACACACACACACACACACACACACACACACAAACACAATGTCTCAAACTCACAAGTCTCTCTGATGCTGCAGCACAACTGCACTATATTGTGCTTAACATTACCAACATCACAGAGAGAGAGAGAGATACACAGAGAACGGGAAAGAGATGTTTATATGTATTGCTGTGGTTATCTCAGATGTCAGTCTCACCTCGACGGGTTTGTCACTGCGGATTTTATCTTCTAGTTCAGCAAATGAGCGAGATGCAAATGCAGCTCGTCCAAATAAAGCCTCTGGGTACACAAGAGAGAGAGAGAGAGAGAGAGAGAGAGAGAGAGCTGGTGAGTCGTTTCACAGGTAGAGATGTGATATCAGAATGAATGTCTGTCTCTCACCGTAAAGAATGACCCCGACAGACCACAGGTCAACTCGAGCATCATAATGTCGTCTACACACCATCTCAGGAGCCATGTAGAGCGGAGAACCTCTCAAAGCCTGCTGCTCGTCCCACGGGGACATGTACTGAGCAAAACCAAAATCTGCATACAGAGAGAGAATCTCTTACATAAACAACTCGAAATTCTGAGTGACTGAGTTAAGAATGTTGTAAAATAACACATGTTAATAAATCATGAACTTAAGTATTGATCATTTTATCATGTTGCCGTTAATGTGAGGGTTAATGATGTTGTTAGGGTCATTTAAAAATCCTCTAAGGTCACATACAGACTGAAAAGACAAATATCATAATATATCAACATCCCAGATGACGGGGCAGTGTGAGACATGACCAGATGAAGCCATCATAGAGACTATCCACAACCATACAAATACAGACATCTACTTGACCTGCGAGCTTCAAGATGTTTCCACTGAGCAGAATATTCTGAGGTTTGAGATCCAGGTGAGAGATGTTCTTCTCATGGAGGAACTGTAAAGCACAAGCTAAACACAAGATGAGATGTTGAGAAAACACCAGCACCTGCACCTCCTCCTCCTCCTCTCTGTTTATATTCATCTGTGTGAATCCGTACCGATCTGCTGAAGGCAGCGACGGGCGACTCTCTCCGGGAGAATGCGTCGACTGCGGATGAAGCGAGACATATCTCCTCCAGAACACCACTCCATAATCAGGTAGATATTCTCACTGTCCCACTGCAGACACACACAAATACAAACATTTATATCCCACACACCTCCAGGCCTGAAGGTCATGATGAATCTGTAGGTTACCTGGAAATCTTTGAGCTGCACGATGTGAGGATGACGAACCGTCTTAAGGATCTCAATCTCTGTCAGCAGATTCTCCATTGAGCTTTTATTGAGACTTTTCTTACTGACCACCTTCACAGCCACAGCCTCCCTGCTGTCAGTCTACAAACAAACAAACAAGCGTTAAGGTTTGCACAATTAATCATATTTTAATCCTGATAACGATGAATGCTTCCCACACTTAACTGAGCATAATCTTTGTGATAATAATGTTTGAAAAGCAAGCACAAAACTTCATCATCGCAAAGTTTCTATCTATTAAACTTCCACTTTAAAGGAAATAAAAAGCACAAGAATTTTTCACTGCATTTCTACTCTTTGAAAACTTTTTTGCAAAACCCACAGACAAACATCAAGGCTGACCAATAATAATGATTTATAAAAATAAAAAATGTAAATGAAGAAGTTCAATGTCAGCAGATTATTCACTTGATGTAAAGTAAAGACCCAATAAACATGCTGAAGTGACATTAAAAACCAAAGTTCTGAATAATCCTGTTCACTAATCGGTATTAAATCGTGATAATCGTGATGATCGTGCAGCCCTGCATGCAAACATTCTGTCTGTCAAACACACAAGTGAACAATAACACGCGGGATTCATTGTGTGTGTTATAACTGTGACATGATTATAAACAAACAATCACTTGCCTTCCTGAAAGCTTTATAAACTGTCGCGTATGTGCCGCTTCCCAGTTTCTCTGTGAGAATAAAATCTTTGAGCTTCGGTGGAGCGAAACCCGCAGCCATATCGATCAATCGATCAATTATTAATCATCATCATCATCATCATCATGTGAGGAAAACAGCGCGCGACACTGCCATCATCAGAGCCGACTGCTGACATCACAAACAAACATCGATTCACAATCAATAAACACAATTAATCAAATATGTGCGTCTACATATGAAGAGCTGTGGTCTGTTTACTTCCGGGCGATGACGTCACACACCAGCGCTCTTACGTGACTGAGCGCCCTCTGCCGGCCGGGCAAACGTGTATTTCAAATAGAGATTATTTCTCTGACACTGGATTTAATGTTTATATTCCGAGCGATACTGAGTATTGTGTGTAGTTCTGTTCGTGTATGTGTGTGAATAGGGTTTGTCGCTATAGATGGCGGTTATCGTGTATGGTGACGTCATGTGAGAGCTCTTTTGCAGCGCATATATTGCCATGAACCATAGCTGACTGTGATACGTGCATTTCGCAGTTTTTCTGGACATTCACATCATTTGAATTCTTCATGAACTTAGTTTTATTCACAAGGTGTAAGCCTTTGGAATGGATTAAATCAAATGATTATACGTTATGGATGTTCCGGTGGTCTGGGCAGCGCCATCTGCAGGGAGAACAAGATAAAACGACTATCGGTCAGCTGTGGGGATTTAAACATGGCGGAGCTCATGGCTGCACGTTTGTCCGCTCAGGAGGCGCAGATCGCGGCCTTGAGTCTCGAGATTAGCCGCCTGCAGGAGAGTCTGATCGGCGGCTTCGACTTCAGCACTCTGGCCAGCGGACCGAACCTGGACGCGCTGCGAACCGACAACGAGAAACTCAAATACCGACTGCTGCACCTCCGCCGAGGCCTCCGAACCGAGCAAGAGCTGGAAGACCAGAACCAGAACCAGAAGAGAGCGGAGGACAAAAAACAGAACCAGAAGACAGCGGAGGACAAAACCCAAAACCAGAAGAGAGCGGAGGACAAAACCCAGAACCAGAAGAGAGCGGAGGACAAAAAACAGAACCAGAAGAGAGCGGAGGACAAAACCAAGAACCAGAAGAGAGCGGAGGACAAAACCCAGAACCAGAAGACGGCGGAGGACAAAACCCAAAACCAGAAGAGAGCGGAGGACAAAACCCAGAACCAGAAGACGGCGGAGGACAAAACCCAGAACCAGAAGAGAGCGGAGGACAAAACCCAGAACCAGAAGAGAGCGGAGGACAAAACCCAGAACCAGAAGACGGCGGAGGACAAAACCCAAAACCAGAAGACGGCGGAGGACAAAACCCAGAACCAGAAGACGGCGGAGGACAAAACCCAAAACCAGAAGAGAGCGGAGGACAAAACCCAGAACCAGAAGACGGCGGAGGACAAAACCCAAAACCAGAAGACGGCGGAGGACAAAACCCAGAACCAGAAGACGGCGGAGGACAAAACCCAGAACCAGAAGACGGCGGAGGACAAAAACCAGAACCAGAAGACGGCGGAGGACAAAACCCAAAACCAGAAGAGAGCGGAGGACAAAACCCAGAACCAGAAGACGGCGGAGGACAAAACCCAGAACCAGAAGACGGCGGAGGACAAAACCCAAAACCAGAAGAGAGCGGAGGACAAAACCCAGAACCAGAAGACAGCGGAGGACAAAACCCAAAACCAGAAGACGGCGGAGGACAAAACCCAAAACCAGAAGACGGCGGAGGACAAAACCCAAAACCAGAAGAGAGCGGAGGACAAAACCCAAAACCAGAAGAGAGCGGAGGACAAAACCCAAAACCAGAAGAGAGCGGAGGACAAAACCCAGAACCAGAAGACGGCGGAGGACAAAACCCAAAACCAGAAGAGAGCGGAGGACAAAACCCAGAACCAGACTGAGGAGAAGGTTTGCTCAAAGGTGTGTAAATGCACAAACAACAACTGATGTGAATACTGTGGTTATAGAAACCGCTGATCCCAGATCAGTTCTTTGAAAAAAATGCCACTGTGCTTTAAAGGGTAAATTCTGCCATTAATTACTCGCCCTCATGTACTTTAACATCTGTAAATAAAGGCTTTCTGACTCCTCCTTAGACTGAAACTAACCAATCTTCAAAGTGCGTAAAGACATTGTAAAATTGTCCAGGCGTCTCCGGTGGTTCAGGATAAATGAATATAATGCGACGAGGACACTTTTCGTGCGCAGACAAACAAAACTAAAGACTATATTCAAAAACTTCCTGATTTGAGTGTTTGGCTAGCTGCATCTGAGTTCGCCTACTTCCATACTATATAGTGGGCGAAAATGAGTATGAGTCATGAATAGTACAGTATATCCACAACCTCAGTATGCAAAAAACAGTAGGCTAGGTGAGAAATACCCGGATGGTCGACTACTTCCGCCGAGATTCGTGAGCGTGGATCGGATGGACACTTACCTATCCCACGATGCCAGGGGAACTGAGCAAATTTCAAAAGTAGACCAAATAAATATTGTGCAAAGCTTCCAAAATGACCTTCATTTGTGATTTGAGGAAAATGGAGGTCATACAGATGTTAAACTACTTGAGGGCGAGTAATTTCATTGATTGTCGTAGTTACCCTTTAAGTAAAACGATGGTAACCAATTCTATTATTTGGAATTGGGAACTGGATTTATACCAAAGAGCGTCAAGGAATACTTACTATGTCCACAATAGATCGCATCCTCCCTGTAATTATTTTCTATATTTGTGATAGATGACTAAATAAACGAACGGATGAATATCACGTCTTTACATGATCTTTACATGTGTTTTCAGCAGAAAGTGACATCATCAAATGCCAGCGCTCCAGCCAATCAAGAGTCAAAGAAGAAGAAGAAGAAGGAGGCGGTGAAGACTGAGGCGTCAGGAGAGGTATTCTGTGGACACACGTGTGTCGTGTGCGGTCAACAACATTGAAATGTCTGATTTAAGAGAACTCGCTGGCTCTTCACTCCTCTGTGCTGTGATACAGTTGAACCCTTGGCCTGCGTTTATCTCGGAGCGTCTGGAGCTCTACGAACGGCTGAAGCAGGAGAGCGACTCTATTCTGTCCGAGCGCGCGGCGAGCAGGAAGCCCATCAGTGTCCAGCTGCCCGATGGACGGATGCTTCCGGCCACTGCGTGGGTGAGCAGCCCGTATCAGCTGGTCTGTAACATCAGGTGAGGAACTGGCGTCCTGTAATGACGAACCCGTCCACTGACGTGCCGTTCTCTGATGTGTGTTGATGTGGGTGCAGTCAGGGTCTCGCAGATAACTGCGTGATCGCCCGGGTGAACGGAGAACTGTGGGATCTGGACAGACCTCTGGAGACGGACTGCAGTCTGGAGCTCCTGCGCTTTGACCACGAGGACGCTCAGGCCGTGAGTCTCACCTTCTGAACCTTAAATATCGTGTGTGATTCTCTTCATGTGCATTGCAGTGGCTGTTGAGTCCAGTAAACCCTGCTGACCTCTGTGATATGAACACAAAACCAGTGCTGTCTTTGTGCCAAGCCGTCGTTTAAGTCACGTTCATACTCCGTCTAGTCAAGATTCAGTCGACTAAAAGTCTGAGCATTTTAGTCTTATTTTAGTCAGAATTATCCCTGACTATTTTCGTCTAGTTTTTGTCATTGAAAATTGTATTTAGTCTCTTTTTAGTAATTCCATTCTATTTAACCCAATCAATATAGTATGAGTACCTAGTAGTACAGACGAAACCAAAATCTTCTTTAAGCAAACCCCTTTCAAACAAGGTTATCTTATTTTATTATTGTTACCTTATAGACTCAAGAATACATCCATTCCAGACACGAAAGAATTTACAACATATTTATTTGACCATCCAAACACACACATAATAATCTGGCCATCGGTCGCTTTCTCTGTGTCAGACTTAACTTTGTTTGTTTACGCTAACTCGCCGCAGCTGCATCTTCTAAATAATGTTGCGACTGCGTCTGCGCAGTGCGACCTTACGCAGCCCCTGAAGTGAGACACAGAAAACAGAAATACTGAAAATAATAATAACGTGACTAAACAAGATGAAATAACGTTATAACACTTCGTCTCGTCTCGTTTTGGTCAACAAAAAGAGAGACATTTTAGCGTAGTTTTTATTTTGTAAACCCCATTTACTCACGTTTTTATTCGTCAACAATATTGCATTATACATTGAATTATAGTTATCGTCACATGACCAGCATTTAAGTAGCGTCTCGTCTCGTTTTCGTCACATGATAAAGGTTCGTTGATGATGCTTTTTGGTCATAATTTTCATTGACGAAAGCAACACTACACAAAACCTTGAGACGTTTCTCAAAATATCTTCTATTGTGTTCCACTGAAGGAAGCGCAGGTTTTAAAAACATGATCTTCGTCTTTAAAGAGATGATGTTTTGTGTGTCAGGTGTATTGGCATTCCAGTGCTCATGTTCTGGGTGAAGCCATGGAGCGGTTCTACGGCGGCTGTCTCTGTTACGGGCCGCCCATCGAGAACGGGTTCTACTACGACTTGTTTCTGGACGGTCAGAAGTGAGTTGGAGATGTTTGCAGAGTTCGGCTCTACGCGTGTCTGACCCGTCATGTCATACGTGTGTGTGTGTGTGTTTCCTCACAGAGGAGTGTCCAGCACTGAGTTCAGTCATCTGGAGAACATCTGTAAATCCATCATGAAGGACAAACAGACGTTTGAGAGACTGGAGGTCAGTAAGGAAACACTGCTCGACATGTTTAAGGTAAGACATCGGCCATCTACAGACTTAAATTCATTCACAAAACATTATTTTCATTACTATATTTTTTTTGTAGTACAACAAGTTCAAATGTCGTATACTGAATGAGAAGGTGTCTACACCAACCACAACTGTGTACAGGTAAACACATGATCATCATATTCTTCAAGAGCTGCTGGATACTCTCATCTCATGGATTTCATATCTCTCCCTCTTTCTCTCGCTCTCTCTCTCTCTCTCTCTCCCTCTCTCTCTCGCTCTCTCTCTCTCTCTCTCTCTCTCTCTCTCTCTCTCTCTCTCTCTCTCTCTCTCTCTCTCTCTCTCTCTCTCTCTCTCTCTCTCTCTCTCTCTCTCTCTCTCTCTCTCTCTCTCTCTCTCTCTCTCTCTCTCTCTCTCTCTCTCTCTCTCTCTCTCTCTCTCTCTCTCTCTCTCTCTCTCTCTCTCTCTCTCTCTCTCTCTCTCTCTCTCTCTCTCTCTCTCTCTCTCTCTCTCTCTCTCTCTCTCTCTCTCTCTCTCTCTCTCTCTCTCTCTCTCTCTCTCTCTCTCTCTCTCTCTCTCTGTCTCTCTCTCTGTCTCTCTCTCTCTCTCTCTCTCTCTCTCTCTCTCTCTCTCTCTCTCTCTCTCTCTCTCTCTCTCTCTCTCTCTCTCTCTCTCTCTCTCTCTCTCTCTGTCTCTCTCTCTCTCTCTCTCTCTCTCTCTCTCTCTCTCTCTCTCTCTCTCTCTCTCTCTCTCTCTCTCTCTCTCTCTCTCTCTCTCTCTCTCTCTCTCTCTCTCTCTCTCTCTCTCTCTCTCTCTCTCTCTCTCTCTCTCTCTCTCTCTCTCTCTCTCTCTCTCTCTCTCTCTCTCTCTCTCTCTCTCTCTCTCTCTCTCTCTCTCTCTCTCTCTCTCTCTCTCTCTCTCTCTCTCTCTCTCTCTCTCTCTCTCTCTCTCTCTCTCTCTCTCTCTCTCTCTCTCTCTCTCTCTCTCTCTCTCTCTCTCTCTCTCTCTCTCTCTCTCTCTCTCTCTCTGTCTCTCTCTCTCTCTCTCTCTCTCTCTCTCTCTCTCTCTCTCTCTCTCTCTCTCTGCTCTCTCTCTCTCTCTCTCTCTCTCTCTCTCTCTCTCTCTCTCTCTCTCTCTCTCTCTCTCTCTCTCTCTCTCTCTCTCTCTCTCTCTCTCTCTCTCTCTCTCTCTCTCTCTCTCTCTCTCTGTCTCTGTCTCTGTCTCTCTCTCTCTGTCTCTCTGTCTCTCTCTCTTCTCTCTCTCTCTCTCTCTCTCTCTCTCGCTCTCTCGCTCTCTCTCTTTTTTTTGTAGGTGTGGTCCTTTGATTGATCTGTGCCGAGGGCCGCATGTAAGACACACGGGTAAAATCAAAGCTCTGAAGCTCTATAAGGTAACACATCTTCCTGTATGTTTGGATATATGTTTGGATGCTTTTTTACATCCTGTAAAGTGGAAGTTTAATAGATGCATTATCTATTTTAACAACATTAATTAACACAACGATTATGCAGTTAATTGTATGAAGCATAAGTCGTTATCACAGTTAAAATGCGATTAATCATGCAGCCCTTATATGATGGGTCTCATTGTTTTGTTGCTGTTGTTATTGTGAAAATCAAGATGATTTTATTCGCTTCGTTTCATCTCCGTTCAGAATTCTTCGACATACTGGGAAGGTCGTGCTGATATGGAGACTCTTCAGCGGATCTACGGAATCTCGTTTCCTGACAGTAAAATGCTGAAGGAATGGGAACGCTTTCAAGAAGAAGCCAAAAACAGAGACCACCGTAAAATTGGAAAGGTTTGTGATGACCACCATTGGAATGTTTCAAATGTATTTGTCATAATGTGAGAATTTGCCTTCCTCTGAAAGTGTTTTCACGTGATCTTTAATGACAGCGAGAGCTTCTCTCACGTTCTGTGAGGAGCAGGTGGTGACAGCCGTCTCGTTCTCTTCGGCTCAGTAGGAGATGTGACCGGTCGCTTCTCATTAAACACAAAACTCAAACAACTTCTGATTGAAACTCTTTCTCGTGTCTCTGATCAACTGACAGTCATACAGTATGCTTTATAGTGTATAACATCAAGTGTGTAATATATATATTATAGACAACTTCCTGCAGAACAACATCTTGTCATTTCCTCTTTAGGTGTGATTGACAGATGTGCTCTCTCTCTCTCTCTCTCTCTCTCTCTCTTCTCTTTCTGGTGTGATTTGTAGGATCAGGAACTCTTCTTCTTTCATGATCTGAGTCCAGGCAGCTGTTTCTTTCTTCCGCGAGGAGCTTATATCTATAACACACTGACAGAGTTTATCAGGGTAACGTCAACACTTCAGATGATTCTCATGAACCCTGTGAAGAATATCTGTCAGTAAAAGTGCTCTTCATACATGCAGGAGGAGTACTGCAGACGAGGATTTCAGGAGGTGGCTTCTCCAAACATCTATAACAGTAAACTGTGGGAGACGTCGGGTCATTGGCAGCACTACAGCGAGAACATGTTCTCTTTCCCTGTGGAGCAGGACATCTTCGCTCTGAAACCCATGAACTGTCCTGGACACTGGTACGTGCATCACCACACACACACACTAAACTCTCTTAAAGCACTCATTGAACAAATTATAAACATTCTATATTTCTACAATTTAATATGAAAAAGATGTCATGTTATACGGTGCTGTACATTCATCATTATTACACGGCTGCTTGATTCTGATTGGCCAGTCGGGACATTTACAGGTTCATTATACCCAACCGCTCAAAACTAATAACACGCGGTAACCTGGACGCAGTAAATCATTTTGACAGGGTTTTTGACTATTTAAATGTCTTTTAATAACATACATGACATTATATTTACAAATGATTGAATCAAATGGCCTGTTCGTGACATTTGAAAGTTGTTTTTTACCTTCAGACCGAAAGTAAACGGCTTTTCCTCACAGTAAAAAAAATTAGCTAATCAAATATTTCAAATTCACATTTCATGTCCAGTTTTATTCTCATGTAGCAAGTAGTCGTGTAATAAGCAGGATAATGTTCAAGCAGCCGTCTGTTATGGTGAAATAATCCCCTTCAGTGAGACACAAGACCCTCCGCTTCACGTCCTGATCACACTGAAGGGATAACAGCCGGCTCTCTGAACATTCAGTAGTCAGTGAAGGGCTAAGTCTGTCTGGTGTTTGTTGTGATACAGTCTGATGTTCGGTCATCGTCCGCGCTCCTGGCGTGAGCTGCCGCTGAGGTTCGCAGATTTCGGCGTTCTTCATCGGAATGAACTCTCAGGAACTCTGACGGGTCTCACCAGAGTCCGACGCTTTCAGCAGGACGATGCTCATATATTCTGCACTATGGATCAGGTGGCGTGAAAATATCAGCATGATGTGATTCTTTATGTCTGTACCAGCATCCCGTCAACTCTTCTTCTGTTGTGTTTCAGATCCAGTCCGAGATGAAGGGCTGTCTGGAGTTCTTGCGCTGTGTCTATGACGTGTTCGGATTCTCTTTTCAGTTGCATCTCTCCACACGTCCAGAGAAGTTTCTGGGAGACATCGCCGTGTGGAACCAAGCTGAGAAGGTTCCAGAATTTCCTTTATCCTCAGATGAAGCGTGTCTGCTTGTGTAGTGTTCAATATTAACTGAAGTTTGACGTTTCACAGCAACTTGAGAACAGTCTGAATGAGTTTGGAGAGCCGTGGAAGCTAAATCCGGGAGACGGAGCTTTTTATGGGCCAAAGGTGAGACATTCATTTGACTTGTTCTGTTCTCAAGTGAATCGGCTCCTTCGAACTGCAAATCATCTCATCTGATTCTTTTAGATTGACATTAAGATTAAAGATGCCATCGGCCGATATCACCAGTGTGCCACGATTCAACTGGACTTTCAGTTACCCATCCGCTTTAATCTCCTCTATGTGGGGTGAGTACAGTTCTGAGATCTTCAGCCGTGGGACGTCTTTAGAATCACTTTCAACTGTTTTTTCCTCGTCGCAGGAAAGATGGAGATGATAAAGCCAGACCAGTGATCATTCACAGAGCCATTCTGGGTTCAGTGGAGAGAATGATCGCTATTCTCACTGAGAACTACGCTGGGAAATGGTAAAAACCAGGAGTCACAGGGCATTCACGTTTATGTTTATTTATTAATTATGCTTTATTTATTTATGAAATATGCTTTACGTTTTATTACTGGTTGTAGTACTAAAACACTTCAAACTGAGTTAGAAAAGAAAGGATTTATTGTTAGTTCCTCTTTTGCTTTGAAGAATTTACAAAACATCTTAAAGCTGACTGTACTTCTGTCTTTAAATGAGTTCACTTTTAACAAGTGATGTGATTTGTTTCTTGAAAGCTTGTTGTTGGGAATTATGATTGTTGAAGTGCTTTGCGGTAAATGTGTATATTTGTTATATGTAGCTGCTGTCGTGACCAGGTCTCTCTTGTAAAGAGTTTTCACCTGGTTAAATAAAGAATGAATGAATGTTTAGATCTCAGCTTGTCTCATCTGTTTCTCAGGCCGCTGTGGTTGTCTCCACGTCAGGTGATGTTAGTGCCCGTCAATCCCTCTCTTGAAGAATACGCCAAACAGGTACAACGCACAGCCGCTCGGTCAACGGTCCCTGGATTAAAGATGATGTTAAGATGGGTTTTCTCTTGCAGGTGTGTAAGCGATTTGTTGAAGTGGGTTTTATGGCCGACGCTGATCTGGATTCTGGTTGCCTTCTGAACAAGAAAATTCGCAACGCACAGTTGTCACAGTACAATTTCATTTTGGGTAAGAGGTTATGACCGAACACCATGAGTGTGGTTCTTCTGAAAACGGCTTTATTGTGAATGACCCGCTCTGATCTGTCTGTGTCTGGTGGTCTTGCAGTGGTGGGTGAGAAGGAACGGCTGACTAACAGCGTGAACGTGCGCACGAGAGACAACAAGGTCCACGGCGAGCTGACGGTGGAGGAGGTGATGGCCAGATTGACTCTACTGAAGCAGTCCAGGTGTCACAACGCTGAAGAAGTCTTCTGAACCACAGAAGAACGCTCAGCTGTGTCGGTCTTTATTCTGCTGAAAATGAGATGGAAAATGGAAAAGTGACGATAATAATAATATGAAGGAGAAGTATATGAAGGAAAAGTGACGATAATAATAATATGAAGGAGAAGTATATGAAGGAAAAGTGACGATAATAATAATATGAAGGAGAAGTATATGAAGGAAAAGTGACGATAATAATAATATGAAGGAGAAGTATATGAAGGAAAAGTGACGATAATAATAATATGAAGGAGAAGTATATGAAGGAAAAGTGACGATAATAATAATATGAAGGAGAAGTATATGAAGGAAAAGTGACGATAATAATAATATGAAGGAGAAATATTTAAAGGCATGATAATGAAAAGATGAAAAGTGAAAAATGAAATGTCCTGTGGAGAATGAAGGTTTAGAATAAACACTCTCTATTGAAATCTGCTTTCTTTTTGAATTCTAAACTTTATTATGGAAACATCATATCTCTCACTCCCAAGATTTGACTATTTCTGCTTAGACAGATAATTTCAGATTTTGATGACATTGTTGTACAATCTTTATGACTGAATCATCTCAAAATCAGACTCCTCCTCTTAGCTTTATTTTCATCCCTACAAAACATTATATGGTTTCATATGGCAATACTGTGCTACTTTGATATAAATCATGGTGCAGAATGATATCAAACTGAACATATAAAGAATCATACTATGGTAAATCACTGTGATGTACTGTGGTACCACATTACTTCATGTGCCATACTGCATAAAGTACTTGCAAGAAGTCGATTTACATTTGATTGATTTTAATCGATTATTAGCATGGCAAAGTTGGTTTTCTCACACCATTAAGTATATGAATATGAAAACGGGCATTTTTAATAATAAAATCAAATATAAACATCAAATCAATATCATCCACCAATGAAAACATTTAAGCAAAATATCAGATTCCACAAGTTTAACAAAATTAAGTAGTTATTGATTTCTGTCCAGAACATTTGTGTGTCAGGACATTCCCAAAATAAATGATTATTACCAAAACACACAGAGGTCTACAATATCACTTTAGAACGATGAAAACACTTCTTTGACCTTATTTGTGATGCAATATTTATCAGGTGTCTCCCACATTTTACTCCAATCAAAACATTTGATATGAAATATAGAATTGAGTAGAAACAGCAAGTTTACATTTAGATTGTACAAAGCAACGGAAGAAAATATTATTGCATTTGAAACTTGTCAAATCTTTGCCCTGTAACATAACACAAGCAGTCAATTCTTCTATTGTTTGCAAACAATAATTATTTCAGCAATTCCGTAGGGGTATTGAAAAGGATCAACAGAGAAATGATAAATATGTACAAATGCAGTACAGCTAAATAAACGACCATCCTTGCCAGTCAATTGTTTAACCCAAATAACCTCTTTTGTTTCCTGGTAAATAATGTAACATGTTGTATTTTTAAGAGGACTTTTATTATGTTTCTATCAGCCTGAGCGAGCGCTTTACACAAGCGGAAGTTGAGGTCGTGAGAGGACCGGAATGGCAGCAGACGGGTTTAAATGAGTTTATGAACACGGACGGAAGATCATGAGCTCATATGTGATCTCAGTTCTCTTGCTGTTGGACATTTACTTCACATGTGTGACCGGTAAGACTGCAGCTTCCGTTCTGAACACACAATCGTGTCATTTGTCATGTCTGTTCTGCGTTAAATACAACGCAACAAAACTACGATGCGTTTTATAGACACGAGATGAATATGGCGTGTTAATGTCAGTATTATAGTACAGCACACGTCACAGTTTCACCAAGATGTCACTCAAGATGTTTATTGTCATCCGGACTCATGAACTGTGACGTCATTCCTCTCGAGAATAACAGTGTCGAGCGACACGAGAAAGACAATAAATGAAACACAAATGAATACGATAAAAGATGAAACGGTAAAGATAATAAACGCTATAAAATAACAAAAGCTTAAAGGGATAACTCACCCAAAAATCATTCTTGAAGATGTTAAGCCGATATACAGTACTTACATATTTTCTGAGACTGAAAATTCCCCTTCATGTCATGTACCGAGCCTACTTCACTAATTCAACTTTCTTTAACATTTAAACTTTTCTGGTATAATGTTCTTTAATTTACAAATGATAGATGTTCTCCCAGAGAAACCTAGAGAAGTGTTCTCAATAGTCTAACACCGAGTCTACAACGGACGCGACACGGCACGACGGACAGCAACAATATGCTTTCCCTGTAATTTACACTTATCCACATACTACATCAACAATGTTTTGCTAACAGCAGTAAGTGAATGATCACGACAGAAAGACAAGATCGTAGGTGAACCGAGAGCCGCGTGCAGCTTAAAGCTCATAATATATCGGCCTGAATTGTATTTTCAGCCAATAATTGACCGTGCATCCCTAGGTTTAGAACAGCCTAAGAGAATGAACTTTCCCTTTAATAGCATCACAGTATTTTCTGTATGAAGTGTGACTGTGAATGTTCTCTCTCAGGGTATCTGAGCTCTCCTCATGTGGGTCAGGAACCGCCGTACACGGCCCCGCAGAACCCCGTGATGAGCAGCCCGGTGGCCCTGACGGCGTCCTCAGGTGACGCCTGATCCATTGATTCCTGCAGATGTGTTTTAGGTGGCTGGTAGCTTTAATATGGATGGTGTTTGTATGTGTTCAGTGTCGTCAGCGGTCACCGGAGAGAACTACACAGCCAGATGTCCCAGTAACGGTCTCTGCACTAAACTTCCTGCTGAATGCATCAGCTGCGCGTACCATCACAACTGCAGCTACGGCCAGCCGACAAACTTCACCTGCCACACCAGACCCGGCGTCCGTTGTGTGGTGAGATTGACTTTTCTCATGTAATCATGTGGGTCATGAAAATTGCAACCTGTCAAGTTTGACATCTAATTACGCTGCCTGCGCTCTGTTTCCATGTGCAATTTGAACAGCACCTGAAGCTATAAATAGCGCATAGAAATGTTATTTGAAAGCACTTCAACTTTATTTAAAATTCAATTTTTTTAGCGAGATTGTTCACATTGTTATTCAATGTTTGGTAAATCATTTGTTTTTCTCAGAATGAGTCGGGTGAGCAGCAGCAGAACTTCTCTCTGACGGTGGATTGTCGGTTCTGCTGGCAGTTGGATGCGTCTCAGTATCTCTGCTCTAATTCCACCAGCTGTATGACGGTGTCGTGTCCGCGCAGGCGATATAACGCCACCTGTGTAGTTGTGGAGCTTGTGCACTGCTTAGGTACAGCATGAGCTATCTTTCATTATTATTATTATTATATTATTATAACTTGGTTTGAACTTGACAGCACAGCTATAGTGCACTTGGAAATATATATATACTCGCCCTCATGTCCGTGTGAATGAAGTACAGATACAAAACTGTTTTTGGATGAGAAGCCTTCAATGTTTTTTCAATGAGTTTATTTGATCGATGAGACAAATGCTGGAGTGAGTTTTCTGTGTGTTTGTGTGTTATTGTGTCAACAGGCCGGAGAAAGTTTTACAAGCGTTTGTTTTGTAACTGGACTGGGGGATATAAGTGGTCAACAGCCCTTGCGCTCAGGTGATTTTACTCTCCGACTTTCATTTCAACCCTACTCATGACAGGTGTGATGATTTTGTCTGTTTTTATGACAAACTTGAAAAACAATGGTACAGTATATGGACTTCAGTATGTTCTATGATTGACAGCTGTAGATTAACTCGGCTGTCTGAAGCGTAATTGGATGTTTTTGTTCTTATTAATGATAATGAAAAATGATATCCGGTATAATCTGATTCTGCCTGACTGACAGGGCTGTGGCGTGAGATGTTATAATGCTTTGTGAAACATGAATGTGGGTTCGTAGATGTTCTGCGGTGTAGTGGTTAAAGGCTTTTTAGTGTGTCGTGGTTATATTTCCTCATTTTCTGTTTTTCCTTGTGCCTGTTTACTGTAAAGCTGCTTAACAACTATGATAAATTGTGTTAAAGTGCTATAGAAATAAACTTGAATTGAATTTAACATCAGGTTGCTTCAGGAACGTGAATAGTCAAGTAGCTTTGTGTATCTATATTGACATATTCCACCGTTTATTGTCATGTTGTTTATTAAGTCATGTTTCTGTAATTCCACAGCATCACTCTGGGCGGGTTCGGTGCAGATCGCTTTTATCTGGGTCAGTGGAGAGAAGGATTGGGGAAGCTCTTCAGTTTTGGGGGTCTGGGCATCTGGACCCTCATCGATGTTCTGCTGATAGGAGTGGGTTACGTGGGTCCGGCTGATGGATCTCTGTACATCTGAGGCCCTGTGGGCTGGAGATTGACTGACTCTCAGATTTCCAAGCCGATTAGCACATGTTGCTGTCCAAACTCCCACTGCGTCGGAATCCCATCTGCTCTGAATGTGTGTTCATGTGTCCAGCATGTCTGAGAAACATCACCCTTCCATACACACACACACACACACATATGTGATCAGGGTTGAGGACGATGACGATGAAGACCATTTAAATCTTTCATCAGGATGGTAGAGTCTGAAGAAACGTGTAAAATATGTATCTGAATTGTGTAAGAATTAATGTAATATTCATGCTGTATGTATATATGTGTTTATATGTTTGTGTATCATTTCATGGTCATGTGATTGAAACTTTACAGTTCTCACATGTTGAGGTTTTAATGTCACAGAACTGATCTCAACTGATCAATAAAGCTCTTCAGGTGTTGTGTATGGATTCAATCCGTAAATCTTTTAAACATAATTTTTTATAAATAATGGGTGCATGATAAATTAAATTATATTGAAAAATGTAAATTTTTAATGCTATCGATAATAAAATGTAGGTAGATAAATTATTAATCATTTCCTAAGCTTGAAGCACTTCAGGTACACGGTGCTCACAGTTAGAATACAGAACATTACTGAATTTCGGCGTTATACAGTATGTAGATATAGTATTTATGAATATGTAAAATATAGGAACAAAAGTATATTGTTTGAATCAGACTGCTGTCTGAAAGCTTTCTGTCTTGAGATCTGTTAGACTCGTGGCTATTAAGAACACTTTTCTGGTTTGCTCAGGAAGAACATCATTTGTTTATTAAATAAACATTATACCAGAACATTTTAAGAATCTTTAATTAGTGTAAAGTAGGCTTTGTACATGATTTTCAGGAGAAAAAGTCTCAGAAAATGTTTTATTAATATCTAGATACTGTATATCGGCCAATATTTACATATCTGTGCATTAATATTACAATTCCACTGTTTTACTTATGTTGATGAACAAAACACTGGATGCATTTTGGCTACCATAACTTTATTAATCATGACTAAAAAACATGTTTAATTTGGGGTATCATGCGATATCATGCATTCTGACCTCTTTACACTGTTGACTGTGCTGTCTTCTCATGCTTAACATGGTCCACATGTTAATAAACGAGTTGGACGTATGACGTAGTAAATACTTTTTATATATATTATTTTTATTGGGCAATTCTCATGGAAAAGCTATTTTAAAAACAATCATGTTACATAAAGTGCTTTTATTAACAAAAACAATAACCACTGCAACCATCAAACAAGAAACGAATATAAAAAAACATTCAGGACCCTTTAAATAAGTGCCGACCTTTATCACGACTAATAATCATTGCACACATCGTGCAACAACAAATAAAAACTCATATGAAAACTTCAATTTAAGCTGTAGTTTTTTAACAAAAAGAGGAATTGTTAAAATGTTTTATCCACAACGTGTAAGTGGTTTAGACTTTAAATGTCGTTGTGGGCAGAAAAAGTGCTTTATTGCTATAAAACCTCAAAATGACTGGGGCGGTGCCGCGGTGGGCAGGTGATGTAACCAGTGGGCGCGTTAAACACCAGGTATCACCGTCAACACCACCGACTATCACAACAAGCCTAATCCCAACTAAAAGAGCAGCTGGACAATTATCAGATCCTCTTCAAGTTCAATAAATGAATGCTCCTCATTTTGCTGGAGTTTGGGAGCAAGAGGTCCACTCCATCAAAGCTACTCCACAGATGGTTGTCAGTCCACTACAGAAGATGTCCAATCTACAGTATTGGTAGAGGCCATTTCGAATTCAAAACCCCTTGGATACGTCTCCACGGACGCTGCGGATTTAGACGCCACTACACCAAACCTTCTCCTCAAGGGGCGGAACTTCCACCTTCACTAGAAATGGTGCGGCGCATATAGCGGCATTGTCAAAATCATATGGATCAGTTTTGGACTCAGTTTACAGAGGAATTATTACAGACACGCCAGAAGTGGCACAAGCCAACAATCCACAACTTGCCACTGTTGGCAAAGCTACCAAGACTGTGGTCAGGAATGATTGATGTGTGAGAACAGCAGACATCAGTGTTAGAGGCCAGTAGCCTTTGGTTGAGTGTGATGGATGTTGTCAGTGTTGTTGTGGTTGAGAGCATCAGTAGATGTTGGGATTGGAACATCAGGACTGAAGCTCTGGACCAGCTGACAGAGAAGATTCATCTTGTGGTGTTTCAGGGCTTTAGAATGATATGAGAGTTGATATGATCCAAAACTAAGTCCAAAACTGATCCTATGATTTTGACAATGCCGCTATATGCGCCGCACCTTTCTAGTGAGGGAGTTCCCCCTGAGGAGAGGTTGGTGTAGGGCGTCTAAATCCCACCGGGAAGTATCCAGGGTATCTCTCTACGGATTGCTCTTCTTAGTGGACTACAACCTCTGTGGAGGGCTTTAATGATATGAGAGTTGATATGATCACTGTGTTCTTTCTCTTTCTCTCGCTTCACTTTAAAACACACATTCAGGTTCATAGTGACCTTGAAGAGTATGTTCTGTTCCCTCATTTGTTTCCTCTATTTGAACCGCACACAGTGTTGTAATGAAACACAAGTGTAGGCCACTACAGACTGCACACTGTTTTTTTTGTGATGTCAGATTAGTGCAGTATGCTACACTGTTGGCACAGAGCTCATCTCCTTGCAAGCTCTATTCAGCAAGTTGCATCAGAAACATAAACAGTGAGTCAGAACAGATGTTAAACACGGAGGCAGATTTAACTTCTGATTCATCCTTTACACTGGGAATCAATGGAAGGTCAGGTAGTTACACACGGAGGTTAAACTACACATGCATACACTTCTTCACACTACTTACAATCCTACAGACAGTAATAGTATAGTAGTGCACTATAGTAAAAGCATTATGACACATTATGATTGATGCATCTGACAAAGAGGCTAAACGTGTTTTCAAGCTATACACTTCATTTTATCAGTTTGTATATTCACTGGGAATCAAACCCACAACCGTTTGTTCTGCTTATGCTCTGTGCTACAGGAATCTGAAGGTGTTTTAGAGCGCAACACATTTTCACTTAGTTCTTATATTTGAGGTTTGCACTGTGGTTTTACTCTCTTTACACTACCTGAGGAGACGTTTCCTGGAAATTGTCTGGTAATGATGACGACAGCTGTAAACAAGTCATGGTGATGTTACATCTATCATTAGAAACACACACCCACATACTGACGGTGATAGTTTGGCTTTGCTGCATATCGGCGGGCATCTATCATTTCTCACCAGAGCTGCACTTCCAGGAAGTGAAGTAACATGCAGCTATTCAAGAGGAATATATGATAATACATCACAAAACGCTTCAACATTCATCTCACGCACCTGTGCTAGACAACTACAAGCTGACAGAAAAATTTAAAACACCTATATTTTGAAATAACTGGGTCTGGATGCTTAACTAATCTCGCAATGTCTGTCATCACAACACATGCTGCTGTTTGAAATGAGTGTCATGTAATGCATATTCTTTCACATAAGTACTACACAGATTTGAATTCTGTTCACACATATGCAGTATTTCACACACGTTATGACTTGTGTACGGGTATATGATGAGTGCAATGATGTTATCTGACTAGAGAAGTTACCGCCCATCGGTAAGAAAAGGTTTAATAGCTTTAAGGGATTACACAGAAAATCATGTCGTTATGAAAGACCCAAAAGCCATTTCAGTTCTCTGCTACATGGACAATTTGTGTAATTGGAAGAAAACACTGACATATCCCATTCTTCAAACATGACCCAGAATTGATTGATATGCGTATTGAACCCAGTATGAAACATATGACAATGTAGATAAAAGCAAGCTCATTTAGTGATATTAAAGTAAATAACTGCTGCAAGTCCATTTCCTCGATTCAAATTAAACGCCGTCCGAGAGCAAAAAGCATTTTTGAAAAGAGACTCCACTTTGATGTAATTAAAGGGTTGTCTGAACTCAAAATGACAGCAGCGACTCACCTCACCATTATTTAACTGGACTAGAATTTGCATTTTCTTGCAGTGAACTCAGCATCTTGCGCTTTCCTGCAGAGATCTAAAGGTTGCTAAGAAACTTTACGTCGTCACTGTCAAGACACTTGGAGGTAATGGAGCTGAACGATCACCTTATACCTTCAGAGATTAATCTGCTCACACATGAACATACGAACAGCAGTGACCAGTTTGACATGACCGATGAAAAACGGTGCAGTTTGACCACCTCAGTTACGACTTAAACACTTTATTTAAATCTGAGGTCATGACACTGGACACTGGGTTGTTCTGATAACGGGGCCATACAATGACGAATGCACAACATAAAATGTATAGATAATTTCAACAAAGGGACAAAACCCTTCCTCGGGATTTTGACATCGAACTCTTTGTTTGTACTATGGCTAACAGTCATTCAATACCTGTCTAGTCTGTGTCTCAAGAAAAGGCTGATGTTCATGAATTTACATAAAATACTTCAGCCAACATTTTCACCGACTGTTGGGCCTTTTAAGATCATAATCTTACCATCTCAATGTTAAGAAATTGGTGGAAACAGTTTGGTATTGAATTGATGCCAAATGTAGTGAGGAAAGCAAATCCATTTGGGAACCACAGACTTTAAAGTCAAATGCTAATGCAAATTAACATGCGAAACAAACCTGCCAAAGGCACAAGAAAATTGCATCTAAACAAATAAGCAACACAGCAGATGACTGCGACTGTAGTGATTTATTTGTACAATAGGAAGCAGAATGTGAACGGCCTCAGTGCAGTTCAGGGCATTTTGTGATCAGTACAGAAACCTCAAACACTCTTCAGCTGCGCTCAGAGGAAGCCCAGACGACTCAAGGAAAAACAAACAGATCCCAGATAACAAGTAAATCACTAAAACGAGAAACATGTCTAAAGACAGAAAATAATCTTATTTAAAGCAAATAAAACTAATACTTCATTGGGGATCATCATTTGGCCCAGTGATGAAGGTACAGAGATCATATCCGCCTCACTTTAGAAGAACGGCATGTAGCGTTACACAGATAAGAACTGAAGGCCTTAACCGTGAACCATACACACCTGTAACCAGAAACACATTTACAACATCTACACACAAAAGTTAGACGCACGCTGTAACGTTTTTGGGCTAAAATAACAGAATCATGAAAATTCTCTCAAGTTCCTCATAGCAACACCAAAAAAAAGGGGACAATTTAAAACTTAAATGCTTTCAAAAAAGCTTCCCTTTTATACCAGAGTCCAAAATGAGTCAAATTAAGATATATAAAACGTTAACAAAAAATATCATCTAGAAACCAGGCCAGTCCTACAGAGGTGACCATTCGAACAGCGTCAAGAGTTTGAGGGTCTAGTGAGCAACACTTCTGTGGGATGAGAGTGGACAGATGAGTATTAAAGTCAGGTCTGGGTCGATGCAGTCTTGCCTCCGTCTCCACCAGAGTGAGTAGAGTGAAACCCACGTGTGCCATCAGGACCCCTGGGGAGCCGCACCACACCCAGTGGAAGACCGTCTGCGTTCTGGATCTTTCGGCCAAGCATGGGACTCCCAACGGGACTGCTCTCCTGACTGGCCACCTGCTTCCTGCGCTGGACCCAGGGGCTGCCTGAGGGTGTCAGGCTGCTGTCTGAAGAATAGTCCGCCCAACGGCGTCCCGGTTCAGGACTCAACCTGCCCTCACTGACCAGAGGCGACTTGCCGGACTGGTTGGTCTTGCGCTGGGTGCTGGGGCTGGCCCGTGGGCTGCTCCAGGGGCTGGAGCGCGGGGAGACGACGGGGCTGAGGTGGTTGGGTCCTGCGCTGGTGGGGCTGAGCTTGTTGCAGGAGCGAGACTTGCGGGCTAAGCGTGGAGATGTGGGATTGCTTTCAGTTTCTGAAGAACTTGCAGCAGAGTCGTCGCCGTGATACTGCAGCTCCCGTACACGGCTGTTCAGAGAGCGGCTTTTCCGCATGCCGCCTGCGGCATCTTCTCGTTGCCGGTCTTTCGTTACCTTTTTCTTGGGTGGCTTTGTACCGATCAGAACTACTTTAAGCCCCATCGGCTCCCTGCCTCCCCCTTCTCCCCCGACAGCCTCGTGGGCTTTCATGGCGGCCTCCACCTCTTCGAACTCCACGATGGCACACTCCTCCGTGCCCAGCTGAGCGTAGCGTCCGCTGAGTTTCTTCAGATCGGCCGGCAAGTCTTTGCCAGCTTTAAGGACCCGCACGGAGGCGATTGTGCCGTAGTTTCCAAATGCCTTCAGAAGCAGCTCCATTAGCCGCTCCTGTTGTGTCGGACCCACTCCGATGCCTCCATTGCTGCCTTCTCCTACAAGTGCCATGCCCAGCTCCGGCCAACGCTTCAGCTCGCTGAGTAACAGCATGCGACTCGGCAAAGACTCGCTTGGGAAAACCGGGACCGTTGCTTTGCGACGCACCTTACGCCCCTCATCGTTCAGTTCCAGCAGGTTTGAGTGCTGCAGGGCGTACGCTGTGGTTCTCCAGTCCCGCGTTAAGTGCTTTACCTGATGGAGAGAGACCAATAATATGTAACCTTTTCAGGTGACGTAAAAAAACTTCAGTTCATCAAATGAGATCGTAAGAAATGCGATTACTACAGGAAGATTAATTTGATGACAGAAAGGTTGCAAGTGCTTTATTTTATTGATTTGTTGCGTTTATTTGTGGTAAACGTTCCTCTTCCTATTTAGATGGAATATAGTTTCTATTGTCATTTCAAGTGGTCAAAACTTCTGAATTTCAGATTGTCGAATAGAATCTATCTTCACAATCTGCTTTCAAAATATTCACTTTAAACATCATGTTAACCCAACATATATGACTCATGTGATGTGTTTGTCACAGTCAGTTCAGTGTTGAAAACCTTCAGACAAAAACTTGAGCGTGCAGACAAACTCACATCTTTATAATGCTGTGTGGGAGTGGGCGGTGACTGCTGAACTTTTGAACACTCTTTTAGTTTCTATGGTAACCGTGATTTCTCTGATTGGTGGATGTCGGCTGCTGATTTGAAGTTTAAAACATTAACAGTCACGGTGGCTGGAGGCTTCCACAGAAGCATCTGCAAACTTGTAACTTTATGAAACGAGTCTGAAGAGACTATGTGTAATGTAGGATGACTTTTAATCCTTCAACACATTCATAGAGATGATCAACAACAACCACAAAATATAGAGAGCTAGCCCTCCAGACACTGTGAAAGGATCTTACCTTTTTAAAAGAGGTGAGCAGCTTCACGCTGACGAAGCCGAGCTTGTTGCGGCGAACATGTTTGAGCAGGAAGGCATCATGCTCCAGGTTCTCATCCGACAGGTAATATTCAATCTGTGCTACCAGCTTCTGAATCAGCTCTGGATCGGGAGATTGCCAGCTCTCCTCTTCAAGTTCTCCGCCACTGGTACCTGCACCACTGGAAAAGAGCACAAATGTACGGATGTGTTCAACAGCGGGTGGTTTGTTTGGCAGCTTGACCCCCCTGGCAGCAGGGAGTCCATCTGTTTCATCTCATCCCTCTAAAAATCTCTGATTCCCCCACAATCCAACAGCCTGTGCAAAAACATGAGCATCACGGCTCGCTGCCCACAACCACCAACACAAGCCGGCAGAGAAGCTGACTGATGAACACATGGTGGGCCGTGTCGGCCCTTTGCTCTCCAGATAGAGAGAGAGAAAAATGGGGGAAAACAAAGCAAAGTAAAACAAATGTGCATCAAGAAAACTAATTGTGTACCATGTCTACAGCACAGTTCCCTCTATGAGATTACAGCCTGAGATTATCACTCACCTGTCTACTGAAAATAATCTTCAGAAATTAAATCAAACCGATGACTCAGCATCCAACCCACATCCTTTCAAACCCGTACGGAGCGGTTCCGCGGGCATGCGGATGACCCCTCGAGAGACTCCGGCTCTCAAACAGGCAGGGAAACCCTTCAAAAAGCGCCCCGCCGTGTTCCGCCACCACAGCTGGAGAACAATAGCAGCATCAGCCAGACTCATTAGTGCTTCATAACAATACACACACACAGCGCTCGTGGGCTGCGACAATCGCTCGCAGAAACACAAGTGATGTCCTCACAACTCAATAGCTCAGAAAATGACTCAACAGGTCAACTGAGATCAAACTGACCTGAATGTAACCATTCCAGATAAACCAGAGTTCAGTGTGTGATCGTACCCGAGCGTTTGCTATGACCAGAGGCTCCACAAACACTACGATATATTGACCAGAGAACAACATATCGATCAATAATTAACCATCACTGCCAATCGACAATGACGTCTAAAGATGGCCTTTTGATTTTCACAGATACGAGATATTGGTTATTGTAAAGCTCATTCTGGAGGAGGACACCTGTGCACTGTTGAGATGTAAAGAAGAGCAACAGGTCTGCCTCCATTCCTGCCTGTTGACAAGAGACACCGGTTACACAAAACAACAGTGACGGGCATATTCACGTCAATCACAGACAAACATTTACCACCTCAAACATGGTTATTGTGACTGCCTATGTATAGTTCTGACCTCTAAATGCAGGTTTAAGAGAGCCTGATCATACAGTCCTGGCAACCATTTTCAATTTAAGCACCGGAGAGCTCTTCTGGCTGTCATGACCCTAACCATCTGATCTAATTCAGAAGTCTGGGAGACAAACTCAAGCGCTCAAGACAGAGACCTCTGATATATATATAGTTAAATAAGTTTAAGGATCATAAGAATCAACCTTGCTTAGACAAAATTAATCGACGGTCATTTCTTCAAGACTGGACAGAAGCAGGTGAACTCATGAATACTGAAACATGTCCACGTTGACTTGAGAGCATTTAAAAGCTCGTTTTCTTTTCAGTGTTCTGTATTGATGTTATACAGATTTAACGCGAGTGCGTGTTTCAGCGTGCGCGTTTGTTTATATGTTTATGAGTGCAGAGGAACTAAATGACCATCAGTTGTAATGGCGCGCACGCGCGTGTACCTGGACTTGTCGTGTCGTTCGAGCTCGTCGTCGCTGCCGCTGCCCGTGTTCAGCTCGATGGTGTTGGCCGAAGGCTCCTCGTCCGGCTCTTCGTCTTCCGCGGCTTGAATCGCCACGGTGATCGTCACCGGCGCGCTCATCTCCCGCAGGTGCGCGGACGGCGCTTGCTGCTCGGCTGTGACGCTCATGATCGCGGCCGTGAACGCTTCCTCTTCCGCGGCTCCGCTGGTCTCTGCGCTCGACGAACTTCTCAAGCGTTTGCGAAGGGCGAAGGGAGCCGTGATGACGCGCTCCGCGGCGGACCACCACAGCGTCCAAGATCTGCGCCACGGAGAACGATCGGACGCGGGGCTGTCAGAGGGGACGGGCTCGTCTCGAGCTGCTACTTCCTCATATGTAAGAGGCTTTGTGCGTTTGAAGCGCGCTCTGGGATTGGGCCATGACGCCTCCCCAACCCACCAGCAAAACTGAAGCCAAGAGGGCGGCAGCAGGAACGCGACGCACCGCAAGAACGCGTTCACAACAGCGGACATCACTTCACTCGCGTTTCTCATCACTAGAGACGCGCGAGCGCCTCGTACATACATTTATATCGACAGACATAAATGAGTTCACGTGAGATCAATTAAGAAATAACTAAGAGCGCGCGACGCGATTGAGACACGTGATAATGAGTTTAACGTGAGAGACATAAGACATTGTGCTTGCTGGTTATCATCTCTATAACTAAAAACGCTAATAAATTCAAGTTTGATCAAATACAATTCAATGCAATACCTAATAATATATCAATTTTACTATAAATACGATGCAAGCTTTATTGTGTACTTTGCGTATTGTTGACCCTTAAGACCAAATGTCAAATGCTTCCTCAGAAAAAATGTTTTGTCAAATAAAACAAATAATATATGAAGAGTTAGGCTCCAAATGAAATGCGGCTCCGTTTTTTGATAATAATGTTTTTCAAACTCCTCATATATTGTCTGGAAATATTTTCAATGGAGTCATTTATAAAGACAGGATCATAATAATGTTCTGAGTGCATTTATTGATGCGGGAACAGTGAGCAATTGTTCGTTCAATGAAACGAAAGCGAAATAAGAACAATAATAAATGTTAAAATCTACAAAAAATGGAGCCACTTTAAGCAACAATATCATCATTTTTTCAAACAGAGGTTATTTGAGTTGTTATTTTAAGGTGACTGGATGACGTCACGGTGTCACTGAGTCATTCAGCGGCGCTCCGATTGATGTTCCGTCTGCAGATGCGCGCATGCGCGCGAGTGTTGTAATGCTGGCGCTAGTCGTGTCCGGCATACTGATGATAAGCTCACCTGTGACAGACTCTCTCTTCATCTGCTCTTTTATTTGGAAAGCAAATGAGTGGAGCAATTATGTAAAGAGAACCTGAAAGCACCTGCTGTGACACACATGACCATCCATTCATGCAAACATACATGTGTGTTATTGAGACCCTTTCATTGTGCTGCTGCTCTGTTGTACCTTAGTGGTCCATCATCAGGTTTGTTCATCTGTTAGGGGATTACTGGGGTCTGAATATTGTGTCCCTGCGTTTGGATGGATGGTGGAAAAGCAGCAATATCCTCCCTCCTTCCCCCACTTCTTATTCAGCTGGTGTATTTATAGACACGGACTGAACCCCGGTGGAACTGCCTCCTCAGACCTGCGTGAATGAATGCATCCCGCCAGGGAAACAATACTCAATAGAAATGTCACCATTCATTAAGCTTTTTACATTTATTGTCTGACACATCCAGACAGGCTGCAAACAAGTTTCTTTTACATTACGTCGTTATTATTCTCGGGAAACGTCCACCGTTAGCTTCCATTAATAATGCTTGACATAAAAGCATCACATGAAGAGTGTTCAATAACCAATCCTCCACACTATCTTGAACATTTGGTTACATCACTGCTGTCGCCCATAATGATAAACAGATGCAGGAAATCACACAGACATTTCAGACGGCATCTCTGTCGTATAGACAGATCTTCTGAAATCAACACTTACATCGCATCCAGTTATATACAGTATGCTGGTTTAATCCATGATACATGTTTAAGTCTATCTTTCAGAGACTGCATACATGTGCATGAGAAGTGTTTGGATGTGTTAAGTGCTATGGTCTGTGGAGGACTGTATAGACTGCTTTGTTCATATGTAACTATTACCAGGTCATTTCAAGAATTCCCCCTTTGATTCACATGACATATTGATTTAGTCAAATATAAACATTTCATATACTTGTACAGTGTCTGCCCCAATATTTTACAATGGCATTCCCCTTCAAACAATCCACACCTGAATGAATGAATGAATGAATGAGGTGCTTTATTGTGTATTGCTGCACACCCAAAGCGCTTTACAATTATATGAGGGGTTCTCTCCTCAACTACCACCAGTGTGCACCACCCATTCCAGAAAAAAGCCCACCATTAGCTCCTCTGTCAAGACCATTGGTTCTTAACAGGCGGGGCCCAAAAATGAGACATGATCATTGAAATACATTTTAAAAACTAAAAACCAAGACATTTCTTTTTATCTGTGCGTTTTATATTGAATAAACACTTTTCCAGTTACGTGCTTTTATGTTGAGTTTCTTTGAGTGGGAGGGGGCAATTGAATATTGTTAAATACAGTTACAAATACAGGTTGAGAACCTGCTCTAGACTCACACTAACACATACAGCACACAACATATAACTTCGTAAAAGATACTATGGCTATATTAAACAACAAACAAAGATTAAATGAAATAAAGCAGAGTGACGGGAGTGGCGTGCAAGGTTGTTTGTTAAGTGAAGAATTTAAGTTATTTTTCACGTCCGACTATTCTTATCAGTAACCTTTAGAGACAAAATCTCTTTCACGAAGATTCATGTTCTCAAAAGCCAGAAGAAATATCTTCACTGCGCGCGATTTTGTAGAAATGTGACATTTTGCGCGTCATGATCTCGAGGTGATTTGTGGGATTGAAAGCAGCGTGTCAAGTCACGTCAGAAGTAGTGGCGAGTAGTGTGATGTCTCCAAAACTTTTCTTAAGAAAAAATTTAGATCTGACTTCGACACCAAATGCATCTTTTGTCAGAATGACACTGAATCTCTTCTTCACTTGTTTTGGTCGTGCAACTGTACTCAACTACTTTGGAAACATGTTGGTTTGTTTATTTCAAATACTATTTTGAAGGCCTTTGTTATGAACCCCAAAACTGTTATTTTTGGATTTTTTGAAGGTGACCAAAATACTTGTTTTATAATCAACCTATTTCTTTCTCTGTATAAATTTTATATATATAAATGTACATTTTCTAATAGCAAACCTATTTTTATAGTTTTTCTACAAGAGATAAAACTGTATTTAAAAACAATTATGTTTTCTTCCAATATGAAAGCACAAAGGACTTGTAAAATTTGCACTGATTATAAGCTTTTCAACCTAATTTGTAATTTTTTATTATTTGTGTAACTCCCTCTCATGTATTTGTTTTTCATCTGTTTTATTGTTATTCTTTATTTTTGTCTTGTCTGTTTCGAGCCATGGAAATGTTTTTTTCTCTCTCTTTTCATTAATCTAAGTGTTTCTTTGTTAAGTTTCTGTTGTAACATTGTTTTGTTATAGCAAAAGGTTCAATAAAGCATTATAAAAAAAAGAGTAGTGTGATGTCTCTGAGAAAACATAGCAGTAATGAACTCATCTCATTGATTCATTTGTAGCAAAATAAACATCTGAGAAGAATTTGAACATTTGCGACTTCCGTGGCTTTGTTTCTATACTGAAGGCGAATGTCACTAAAGGATCACAAAAGTCACCAAACGCCTGACAGATTGCTGTAGAAAAGTGCTCAGTTTTGTATGTTTTTACAGCAGAACAGCACACGAAAGACACGACGATCTTTTTGAGACATGTATGTTTGAATGAAGCTGAAGCCGCTTCGGATAACAGTGTTTGACACATGAGTAATGTATGTAATGTAATGAAATGAAATATAATTTCTCGCAGGAAATGTTTGACGAGCTTCGTTTGTTTCGTCCGGGTCACATATCGCGTGACACCGGAAACGGCCGGATCTGTTTACGCCGTACAGTTGCTAAGCACCCGAAGCGTCGCGCGCTCCCGTTGAATCTCGATGGAGAATCCGCTTTTTTGAGACGTATAATAGTTTTTGACTCGTTTAAATAAAAGAAATACATTTACAGTGTTTATATGCGAGAGACATGCGCTCTTATAAACAACAGATGAATAATAATAATGATGAATGTAGAAGATTTCCGCCTCCTGCCGTGAGTTTAACTGCTCACAACACAATCAAACACGAAGCCGAAACATTTCATCTATTCTTGAATATGTAGAGTTTTACATGAAATGTTTATATCAGTATTTATAAGCTTAAAGTGCTGAGGAAGTGTTTCAAACTAGGCAATATGTGACCCTGGACAACAAACCCAGTCCTTTGGGTCAATTTTTCGAAATTGAGATTTTTACACCATATGAAGTCAGAAATGTTAAGCTTTCTATTGAAGTATGGTCTGTTAGGATTGGACAATATCTGCTTTAAGAACCTGAGGGTGCAGAAATATCACAATATTGAGAAAATTGCATTTGATGTTGTTAACATCCAATCACAAAAATAAAGGTTTTATATATTTATGGTAGGAGATGTACAAATTGTCTTCATGGAACACGATCTTAACTTAAAATCCTAATGATTTTTGCCATAAAACAAATATCGATAATATTGACCCATACAATATATTTTTGACTTTTCATAAATGTTTCCGTGCTACTTAAGACGGATGTTAATTGTGTTAGTAAGCTGTATTGTTTTAGTTATTATGGCTCAAATCTAAACAATCCAATTGCAGTTTTATTGATATTAACTGGAATGCACCTGTGATAAAAAAACATGATTTGGGAAAAATGTCATTTTCAAAAGTTAATTTTGTAACCAAACTCTTCATATTATGTAAATTACGAACCGACAGATTGTCAATCCAAATGTCTTGGAGCACACTTAATTGATGTTTTAATGTGTGTATCAGTTTTGTAACACGTCTGTCTATGTTGAAATGAAAAGCAACATATGCTGTGAGACGTGTGATGAAGATGATTGAGTGAATCATGATTATGATGTGCTGGAGATCACGTGTGTTCAGAGCTGCAGATGGACACAAACTGACTCATCATCACACTGTTATTGTGTGCTCTTCTATTCTTCTGTAGAGGAAAGAAGGCGCCAAAACGCACTTACAATAGCAGGCACATTTTATTTTCTTATTTATTTTGGGTTTTTTATGCATCGCTGTATCAGCGCCTGTGTGTTACATAAATGATAAGGGGTCTCTTTGGAGTAGCTCAGTTGTGTTTTGTGATTATTTTGTTGGGTTTGTTGTGCAGGTGAACAGTTATAAGCAGCATCTAGCGGCTGTGAAGTCATTACTGCCCGACAGAGCGAGCCACAGACCTGTGAGTATATGCTCTGTAGTGCACACTACACCCTCACTCATCATGTCCTCTAAACCTGTTTGTCAGATAATCTAATGAATACACAAGTGGATTTGAAAGACAATTAAGTATGTTCCCTCTAATACTCCAAAAGAATGAGCATGCTATTGTATTTCAATAAAAAATTTGAATAATTGTGTTTTCCAAGTTGCATGGTATTTACGTTGAATATCATCGCTGCACTACGACACAGGACTTGTCTGTAAGGAAAGGGAACATGTTTTATTTCTTTTTGAATAATGTCTCTCACTTTGTTGGTCAGATTGATTTGAGGTTGTCAAACGGGCTGACCAAAGCTTTAAATGTGGACTCCATAAAGCCGAACCCGTCTAAAACAGGTACAGAACATTTTCAGTCTAAACCCCAAACACACAATGAGAACTGTATCATCCGTCACGCGTGATATATTCATGTTATTTAAACAGTCAGGAATCATCGCAGAGCTGTGCTGGCGTGTGAGAGCGAGGGTCCGGCTCCACAGCCATGTGTGTTTACTCTTCCTGTGGCTCTTCCTGTGGGGATGGTTTGGGATTTGGGACCTCAGGCGTATCGGGTGCAACCCCACAGAACCACTCAAAGCGCAGGTGCTGCGTACTGTCAGAGTAAAGCTGTGACGCGGGGTAACACTCCATTCAAGACAGAATATTCACACTGTCAGTATGTAAAGAGAACAATGAGCGCAGCTGTACTGAGATTTCTCTGTTTGTGTGTGTGTTCACTTTGTTGTTTGTTTGTGAGGGGACACGGGCAGTCTGCGTGATCACTCTGCACCAGGTTTCTCCCTCAGTTTGACCGGCATCACCTCCAGCTCAGAGAGACTCGACCTGAGCAGGTACCACATGTTATTATCTTACGGTTAACAATCACAATAGTAATGTCAAGCATGTCAATGTATGTAGCTGAAATCATCAGGTTCAGAGTTGGGCAATTCCAATACATGTTAATCTTACCACGAAGAAAATGAAGTTGTTAGTTTTTACTATGATATTAACATTTGGTGGTTCAGAACCCCATGTGAGATCTCTCTTTAAATTTATAAAGCATTTGTTTTAATTTTACTGCATTATTTTTCAGGGAAGAACCATTTTCAGGATTGTCACATCCATAACGCTTCATATTCCTCATAAATGGACACATGAAAATAAAGTCACTATTTAATGTTCTATAAAGAGTCATCCCTTCTCCATTAATTGGGTATTATTGCTTCAGGATTGTGCGTTTTATTTCACAGAAATCCTAAAGTTTGTCGTCTTTTTTTTTGTCACATCTATAACGCATCATTATTTCCCTTTTTAAAATAGAAAATTTGTTCCTAGACTGACTTTTTCTGATGTTTAGACTCTATCAACAAGGGTTTAGTCAAATAGAAACAGATGATTGGTTATAGCATATATGAGCATTTTTTGACGTCCATAATGTTGGAATTGCCCAGTTATGTCTTTAAATGTCTGTGTGATTGAAGCCCGTCACTGAAGGAATTGTTTCTGAGCTCCGGAGTT